>JAABNY020000009.1:436680-450252 GCA_015164015.2 Brevimyrus niger
CAGTTGAAGAGGTATACCTAATAAAGTGGTCAGTGAATGTATATTCATGTGTGAAAAACAGTTGAAAATGTGTCTATACATTCTTGTTTGTGATAAATGGTATTAGAACCCTAATTATAACATTTTATTGTGCCTGTACCTTTCACTGTTTAAAATTCTTCTTACTTACATCGCTGTCTTTGACTTTCACAACCAAAAATGATTTGCATGTGATATGACCATGCAGTTACGAATTACATACATATGTGCACACGTTTCATAAATTCTGATTTTGCTTTGGTTAAATATGAACAACATTCTAACGTTTTTACTTGATTTCAATAATAATCTAAGTAATTCTGAATCAGGGAAATGAAATAATGGGCAAAAAGCACGTTTTTGTTTGAGTCGCTGTTTACAAACACTTTAGAAGTACGCGTAAAAATATAGACACTTTACTGTGTTCGGATCGCTGGTGTCCTGCCACTTTTTGGAAAATAGATGGCCATAAAACAATAATTTTAAGTTGTTTTGAGCGACATACTCCCACATTACGGGGCGTTTATCTTCATTATTCAAGCATTTTTACAGTGCTCAGTGTAGCCACTATATAACGTTAACTAGCGATGGTTGGGACGCGCAGAGACGCCTAAGTCGTCTGAGCTTCTGAGGGAAAATATTTCAGTCGGCAACTCAGCCGTGTAAGTGGCACCGAAGTCTGCGTTACAGTGTGGTCCGGTGCAGCCCTTGGGGGGGGAATACCCTAAATGATCGATTCACACATTTTACAGATATGAAATCGCACATATCTTTAAAAGCGATTGATGAGAGAGACGATATTTTTGCATACCCCTAACTTGACCTGCTTCAGGACTTTCTACCTGAACAGGGGCCCGGCCTAACTTGGTGCAATGGGGTACATGTGTGGATTTTTAGTAACACTGACTAAAGCAGATTTTGTCAAACCAGTCCTCGGGGACCACAGACGGTCCGCATTTTTACTCTTCCCTAATTCTCCGGCAATTGAGAAACACTGCGCCAAAATGAGCTTGGAATAATATTGCAGACTACGCGGTAGCTTTTACTGTGAAGTTGATTAAATTATTATGTCCGCGCTGAATACGAAAAAACACACTAACTCAAAAGCACGTAATTTTAAGCACTTTTTAAAAGTGTTTCGTGGGAGAATCGACTCCTTTGTGAGTTACTGTAGCTGTGGTTTGCTACCGGTGTCAACTCTTCATACTGCTGACGTAAAATAAAACATCAACCCCATAGTCTAGCTGGTGTATCGCAACATCTTGTACGTGTTTTGAGAAATGTTTCCTTGACATACCATGCTAAACAATTTTTAGCTTATGTGCCTTTAAATTGGATTTTGTTTGCACCGTTTACCGTTTACTTATCTTTTACCTAGCTAGTTTGACAGACGTAACGCTACAAACCTAAATACAAAGCACCTTGTCATGACTTTAAAAACTAAGCACATTTAACACTATTTTTTATTTTTAGTTTTTATGTAATTTCAGGTTTTTTTGTTTTTTTTTTACAACCAATAATATGGTGCTTGTGCCTTTTGTCAATAGTTTTTCATGTTGTTCACTGTAGATATTTTCTACATGCATGTTGTGACTAACTTACCTTATTGTGTTAAAACTGCATTTTTTTATTGTATCAAAACAATGTAATGTCAACATACTGGTAATTAAAAACTATATTTTGACTGTCAACCATAATTGTAATGGTCTGTTTTGGCTAAATATTTTTTAAGCAATATATTTGGTTTTATATCCTAAAATTAGTGACTTATGATTTGTCATCCTGACTATACTGTAGGAACTTGTGTCCACTGATTTGATGCTGTGAGGAGGAGAGTCTCTGCTCTCTGGGCATCCAAACATGTATTTCCTGGTTGGGAACACAGGAACCGATTATGTACTGGGTTTGGGAAATGAGGTTCTGTCATGTCTCCCAGAAAGTTGGGAACCATTTTTCAGCTTGTTTTTATGTTTGTGTAAGGATGTTTGATTTCCCACAGGAAATGAAGTTAAGCATGTCCTACAATGTACTGGTGGCTGTGGAACAGAATTGTTTATTAAAACGATTATAATGGATGCTCTGATAATTTATCAGAAGGCGAAGGATTACTAGATTCCAAGAAACACTTATTAGGGGGGTGGGGGTATCTTCTAATATATAGGTATTGATGTAAGTACCATATGAATTAAAGCCTTCCATGCCCCCCTCCCCCCAATTAATTTGGCCTCGCTTTAGCTGCTGATATCATTGTTTAACCTTTGACTCTACCTTCAGCCATCATCATAGCCATCTTAATCCCCACATCCTTTGGAAGTAAGTGATTTAACAGCCTGAGGTCTAACAATGACTGGATCCTGCTCACTTCACCACATTGCCTGCAGGGCCTCGGGCGGGGGGCCAGGGGTGGGGTCTATTCCAATGAGTTGCTGTGGCTATGAGTGATGATGGGCTTGACAGACTGTTTCCGTTAGAGTAGGGACACCAGTCAGAGTCCTCAAACTGCATCCCTCAGATCTTCAAAGAGCAGAATTCCTTATTACCCTCAAACTATTTTCCTTTGCATCTCTTGGCTTCTGGTGGTTCATTGTAAATATAACGGCTAGTTGGCATGCAGCATTTAGTGTTGAAAAACATGGCTTTTGGGGCGAGTTGTGAGGGATGACGTTCCTCTCCATGTGCACTCATTTGTTTGCCTCATGGATAACTGTTGGATGAGGTGAGGGATCTATTTCATGAGGTGTGAAGTGTGTGACTTTGACAATTGCCTTTTAATAAACTGGGGTGGGATGGTGGTATATTTTCAATCTGAACTGTTATCAGAGTCTGAACTCCTAATTGTATGTAACCTCTTTCAGAATAGCAACGTGACGCACTGGCTTCAAATGTTTATGACCGGCTAATATAATGAGAACCACAGGATGAAGGTCAGCTTGCATGATTTGTGCTTTGACACTGATTACTCTTCTGTTGTTGTTTTTATTTTGAATATTTATTGTAAAGTGCAGTTGAGTAACAATAAAAAGGGTAAAATGATGCTCTTTCTGAGGCTCAGGTGCAGAAAAATGCTACATTTTCATCTGGCCTTTGTTAAACACTCCACTATGGGCTTGAAAGGTTTTCAGTGTCACTCTTTCCTCTTTACATCATGGTGTGAATCTTTCCTTATATTAATCACAAAAGGCTTTGTGCTTTTCAATCCATTTATCAAGCTTCATTCAGTTTCAACATCCAATTTCAACTTCAAACAGTAATAACATTAATCTTTACATATCTACAGAAACTATACATATCTTCACGCATGCATATTTCAAAAACTTTCTCTTGAAGTCAGCAGAAAATTGACTGCACTAATGAAGAACACTAGTATTTTATGAACTGACACCAATAATGACTTAACATTTTCATATCTGCTGGATCATTTCAATCTTGTACATAGAACTGCAACGTGGCAATAGCGAGTTAGATGCTAAACGTGGCAGCACATTTGAACATAGGCCTTTTATGTATTTTTTTCAAAATTATCCACATTCAGAATTATAGCATAATCTCTGAATTTTAGTAAATGATGATCCAGTTAACAATGCCAATTCAACCTTTTTTACATTACAGAAAGCTGAACTTTTCCAAATATAAGTCATCTTGAAACTACCACAATACTACAACCAAGGAAACAATCTGGCTGTACATAAAAGTATGAACTTTCTGCTTCAATATGGGTTAGTGTAAAGAGTTAAACATGCTGGAATCGTATAGTGTATATCTAACAGCATGGCAAGAAACATTTCTTGTTAATCTCCTTAACTGCCCTTTGAAACCATTTGGAATTATAAGGAGTCCAAGCTGAACATACAGGCCTCCAAGAGTATCTCCAGGGACTTGGTGGTGGGGTTTCTTAATTCCCTTTTCTTACCCTCTTTCAGGTACATGTGAAGTTGTTTTGCTGCCCCTGATGATGTTTTAGGTCTCTCACCAGTGTGTAGACTTCCACAGCACGTCTGCCACTGGGCTACTTAAGTTGACACAAAATCGCCTGCAATCATATTCCGCCCAGAAGGAATGCACTGCCTGCATGCACCAGGGTCACCTCTCTGTCTTCTACAAGATGCCTTTGTGGATCCCCCTAGCTTTCCCTATGATGGCGCTCACATAATTGAGGTTCTCCACTGAATGTTCTGCTCTAGATATTTGACATTTTGCATATAGCCAAGTAACTGTTTTTTGAGCTTGCTTTTTTATTTATTTTGATATTTCTAAAATAAACTCATATTGGCCCATATTCAAACGTTTTTGGGCGACTTGGGGTGGTATATATGTTGCTGGCAGAGTTCAAGGCATGGGGGTATCCGTGCTCTCTCATGCTGGGCAGGGGGTAGGGGGCTGGCCGAGCCTTGGTGCCCAGGTAGTGCTGGTAGGTAGTGGTGAATTTGTAAGGAAGGTGGCCCAGGGTGTCTGGAGGGTGAGGGTACCCGTCAAAGCGCGTGTCATGGGTGGGGCGGCTGGTGGAGAGCGACACGGAATGGAGTCCACTTGGGACCGAGAGGGTGGGACTCAGGATGCGGGCCATGAGTTGGTGAGCTGGGTCTGGATGGGTCGGTGTGCTGCTTGGCTGTTCCCTGTCGTGGTCCCACAGACTGTCCTCTGCGTCAAACAATGGAATTATGTCACCTCAGTTCAGCAGGCCGTCAGTTTAGGTGGATATCTTAAACATAGGCACAGTTACTGTTCTGACTAGTTTGGCGGCCCAAACCTGTCTCTGGGGTGGGGTGAGGGTCTGACAACAAGCTTCTGTTTCTGACAGTGTTGTTCACAACTGGCAAAGAGTGCGGCCGGTGGTTCCGAGGCCTGTAGAATTAAAAATGCTAAATTTGCATGTTTTTGTTACAAACTATTGCCAGTTAAATATGGATTTTTCCTAGTATTGTTAACGTCATCATTGAAAGCGTATTTAGTTTTGAATCCTTATATGGTGCTTGCAATCCAAATTGAACTGTAAAAAACGATGTGAAATTTCATTAGAAAAGTAATAGCTATAGATAAAATAGAATGGTGGCAATTCAAATGTAACCACCACAAACTAGTTGTAGAGCACCTGTTTTTGTCATTGCTGTGTACTGAGTCATTCCTTCAGTGATCCTGCCTAGTATTAGAGCAGGATCCTCTTAGAGTGAAGGAGGTAAAACTGTTTATGATACTCCACAATCAGACCAATGTGTGATTATGGATTCCTATGACTGCCGATGCTGCCCGTCGTGTGTGTATTAGCGTTTGATTATGTCTGTATTGTCACATTTAGAAGGCAGTCATAGTGCTCACAGTGTATCTTCTAGAAGCATCATTCAAGTAATTAAAAAGTGGGAGTATTTCATTTGCAAAGTGTTTCAACAGAACATCATAAGTCACTTCCAGGCCTGCTGCTTACCACATTTCAGGATCACAGTCCCTAAAGCCCTTCGCAAACGGATTGCTAGCAATTTTCAGCTGCGTGATCTACAATCGACAAAACATGGTTATTGTAAGAAAGTATTTCACTCAAGGATCAGCAATGATACCCTTTACTTATTTATCAATTAAGGTTTTATGCAGCACCAGACTGCATCACAGTTTATCAGTGTATAAGAAAACATGGGGTCATTAAAACAGAGGGAATTGCTTTTCCATTTTCCTGTGGTTATATACCTAAAGCAGCAATTGTAGTTAGCCAACACTGTCATCCGTGTAAAAACATACATTGTCGGACACATGAAGCTCATTAGACTTATTAAACTGGAGAATATCAGAATAACTGAACAACATGAAACTGTTACCAGAATTGCTGACTTGAGTCAGCATGACACCAGTCATTTTTGCTCAGTGGTTTAATCATTGTGCAAGGGCCTTAAAAATGTTAATCAGCAGAAAATTGTCCTAATTTCCTTAACAAGATAAATTAAATAATTATATTCCCCTTTTTTTCTGTTAAAACAGCCCTGTTATTAATTAATGCAGATATTCAAGTGTGGGTGCAATTGGACGTGATTCTGTGACGGGTTGTCTGGGGAAAGACAACAGGCTTACTCTGTGATTCTGGTAAGCTGTTACCGCAGTGAATCGGGTCTCCTCGAACACAAAGGTCTTGTAGTTTTCTTCAGCGTACTTCTCGCTGTCTTTCCTTGGATCAACATAAACGACATGAAATCTTGGCTGATATCTATGCATTGAGTTGAGAATGATCTGAAAAAAGCAACAGGAGGCAACGATTTTTTTCACACGTAGTATTGATGCTGTTCGCCTGACGTATAGGCATCAGTGGACGGTCGTTATCTTAGTTTATTTTGAATTAACAATAGAAAAGAAAATAACATCAAGTTGAAATTCGTCAAGGTGCTCTTTTATGGGGGAAAAAAATCTATCTTTAGGGATTCTCAAAACGAGGCTGTTTTATATAGATCTTGCTTAGGGATACGTACATGTCCATTATCATCTAGCAAGTTATTGGTGAGTTTTAATTTATCAAAAGAGACTATCTGTTTCATCCACTGTGATCCTTTGGCTGGAGAGTCTGGGTGATAATGCACCCGTCCGGGCGTGGCTGCATCCGCCTTCCCAGCGACTAACCATGACGAGCTATGGAAGGCGTACCTGCCGAGCGAAAGGTCAGCGTTAAACTTCAGCAGTACGAATGTAAAACGCCTTTGGTGTACGCTCTAAATATATTATGGATATAAAAAGGTATGGTTAATAAATTGAACTCCTCATTCCAAGTGGATAAGTGCTGTAAATCATATCTGACAATATCCTGCAAGCAGATAAGCATATCGATCGTGCGACGTCAGTCATCGGACATACCTGTAGCGTTTATCATCGAGTGGTATAAAATCCATTAAAAGCATATATTCGGAGTGGATATCAAGTCCGAAAAGTTTCACCTGAAACGCGGGGAACATTCGTCTGAAAGATAAACAGAATCGACGTTTCAAAACATCCCTATAGTGGGCTTGTTATCCACTTTTATTACAGTACATATATATACACCAGTTTGAGATATATTGCAGTTATTGGTCTTCTGGCCGTAGGTTTGCAAGTAATATCAATATCTAGTTAATAAAATGTTTGTATTACTCCTGCCGCTCCTTTGCATCGTAAATCTTATCGTATTACTGCAAGGCAACACGTGAAAAAAATATTTGGCTTCCTACAGTGTGATTCCATTACAACACAGCATTTGGAAAATAATGAACGAATCTCGTCGAATCGTGTCTAATTCTACTAAGGTTCCGACGTGAAACTAACCTTTTATAATGCATTAAATGTATAAATGCATTAATTTTTATAATATACATTTTTGTTCATATATTATAAGATAAGAAGATTATCCTATTGGGCACGAGAATAAGAATTTTACGGTACTTTATTCTTCGTACAGTAATATCACCGTATTTCGCACTTATCTTGCTTTGCAGATTGATTTTATACAAAATTCTCTTAACTAATGTGTTTCACATATTCTCGTAAAGCGCGAAAACACCATTGTGTAAAAGGGCAGTTTCCTTTCAGTTATGCTCCATAATCGGATATAATCTGCCGTGTTAATTACGGAGTACCTGCATCTGTTTTAATTCCGTCGCAATAGCTACCTCGGAAGGTAATTAATGAAGTTCTGCGTATTCTGCAATGTCCTGTAGGTTAAACGTCTGCACATTTTCACACACACAGTAACAAAACGCACATTTTCAAAATACTTTTAACAGTCAGTAATAGACATTTGTTTTAACGCAGACACTAATATAATTTCTTACATCTATATAATCTATACATCTATATATCTTATATATCTTGGCTTAATATTTCTGAATATGTAACCATTTTGTTATACAGTGTTGTTGAAGTTGTAACAGATTAAACCACAAAAAAGTATTTAAAAGATATTTTAAAATTTCGCACAAAGTATTATTTATAAAGCATGTAAAATGCACAGCTAAGGTAACAAATACGGTTTTGCCGATTTTATAGACAGATATTTTATTATTATTTTGGCATAGGTCTACACACTAAAATTATGCGCTAAATTAATTTTAACGTTAAGTTAGCTGCTGTTACTATCAACGTGGAAAGTAGACAACTGAAGGTAAAAGGTAACTTGTTTAATATCGTAGGGAGCCAAATTAAATTTAATTTGCTGCAACACAATTCCCTCCCCCAACAAATAATAAATTTAGGTTAGTTTAAGTTTTTATGTATGTTTAAGTATAAGTGCGACAGTAGGCTACTGATGACCTATTCGTTTGTTTATTTCTATAATTTATAATTAATTTTACAATGGCTAATAAATTATAAAGCATTTCATTTTAAAATAATATTTTTAAAATATTGTCAAAAACCACCAGTTCTTAACAGATTGGTTTTCTCAGGGTAAAATGAATTTGCCTCAGTAGAGCTTAATTATCCCCTGCGCCGATTGTTAGTGCCACTGCAAGCTTTATTTATAAATTTAGTAATAATATTCATTTAATATTAAACCATTGTTGTCTGTATTAATAATTTTTACCTCCCCGCTTTAGTAACGATCATCTCAGTTCCAAGCTGATTAAATTCATCCCAGAGTGCCTTCATTTCCAACTGGACGGTAACGTTGGCCACTTTAGGGTTCTTTTTTACCAGTGGATGTCTGCTGGGCGCCATGGCGGAGGATAAGGGGCAGCTGGAGGTCCCGGAATCGCTCTGCGGGGACTGAGCTTGATTGCACCTCGGGTAGCCGTCGGCATGTTGGGCGCCGGTGCGGGGCTCGAAGTAAGAGTCGCGTTGAGGGTAGGAATCCCGGGGCGTCGCGGAGAGACGGAAACTCCCAGAAGGACTGAGGCTGTTCAGGCTGTTTGTGGTGAAGGCGGCAACGTCGCAGAAATGAGAGAGCTGGGTCAGCCACGGGCTGGATATTGCAGAAATCATCCCACGCTTTTACTGTTACTCCCGTTCAACACACTCCACGGAGTATATTGTAGTAAAGAGGAAATCGTTTATTAGGAAATGCCAATCGGAACGTCCACGTTTTAAATGTTTAGAACGGATACCTTGAACAAACCATTTCCAAAAGTCCGCTGGAAGATCGTAGGATCTTTCATAGCACTTTATTTGTATGACATCATCTATAATGGAAAGAGTTGACGTTTGATCCGTAATGATGGGAAAAGTCTTCCGGAGTGAGAGAGCTGCCGTTGGGTGGATGGCGTTCCGCTGTAGTCCGAAAGCTCTCACCGTTCCTGCAGTAACCTAACCTCCTGTCTTTCATGTACTGAGTTTTTTCACCGTGAAACTAGGTCTCTATAAGTGTAAACGAAGTTAATGTAGTACATTTCCTCTTCTTCGAAGGATAATTACTGATACATAGCCGCGTCCATTTGTACATATTTTTCTATACTCAATTAAAAGTATAGGCTACATTACCTGGAGTTTCAGAGATAATATAGAATTTGTCTCTCCAAAAATTGAACAAGCATTCATTTTACTACTAGTTAAGCCAAACGCATATTAATTATCTGAATAAGGTCATAATCTAAATAAAACAGTGCATACACCGCGATCCTCCTTGCAGTACGATAACGCGCAGATACTGACAGCAGCTCGCTCACCGCCGTCACCGACCACCCCGCCCCTAGCTACTATTTCGATTTCATCGTTAACCTTTCCAACTCGGGTTTTTGTGGGGGTCTTTTCGCCTTGCATGTTTAAAATATGCCGTGGATGAACTTCATAGGAACGTAAAACAAATGTCTATGTATTCTGGCATACAGAATTCATGCTGTTCTAAGAAAAACGTTATCTTCAGTATGCCATTTAAATAATTGTACGCAGTGCTGTATTACAGTCACACTACAGTGCAGGCCTACCGTGCTGTCTTTGTGTCTTCTGCCATGACGTCCGTCGTGGTCCGCAGGATTTGTGAATGTTGCAAAGCATGACGTTTAGTTTTCCATGATGCATTTGCAAAAGTCTGTAAAAGTCTGCCGAATGTATTAGTGTGATATCTATGAGGAATGTGCAGACATAATGGTGAGAAGTTTAATTTAAAAGCAGATAACGTTACGAATATATCGCAGACTGCTGTGCCTATGTAGCCGATAAGCTGTATTTAAGTTAGAACAAATGTCATTCGAAAAGGCAATGCGTAATTTTATGCAAAATCGACGTAACGCTTCCTTTTATTTTAACCGTTTGTGTAACATGGTATAGTGATGCTGATTGCGGAGTGCCTATTTAAAGGCAATATAAATTCATAGATTTTTTGTTGTAACAGAAATTGAGTTAGCCTCACGTACTGTTCTGCCTAATTATGCTGTTCGCGTGCAAGCCTCATAAATAAATGGCTGGTATTGGTAAACATCTTCGCATGAGTTGATACGAAATCCTTCTTCTTAAAGTTATGTTCATTATGTGGGTTCCGGGTAAATGAAGACACATAAAAGGATTCTGACGATAAAACCTGTTATAAAACCCAAGGCGTCATTGGGCATGAATACCCAGGCAGATTACAGGGGCCTAATGCAGGGGCCCTTGAATATGTAAAACAAGGGTAGAATGTCTAGGTACGCCCCTGTGTAAAACACGTTACTTTAATCTGATTTCAGTCTAATGGTAATATATTAGGCCTACACGCTAAACAGCGTCTAACCGTACCTATTTTTCCAGAGCCAATACCAGTTAAGCTTAATAATTAGGCCTAAATATTACTGAGTTTTAGGCGATTGTGACGTATTTCCAAATACACTATGGGGAATCAATACAAACTTAACTCAAGAGAAAATTGTACGGTTTTATTTTGGGCATTTTTTCTAAATTAATAATTTTAAAAATACAAATTTCAAAGGATTTCAGTTAATGAGTTTCTGTTAAAGGAGTTTAGAGATGAGAATCTACAGTTCATTGACCTGCAGGCTAAAATATCTCATGTCACTTTGAAATAACCCTGTATATTGTGAACTAAAGCTGTACAAGAAAGGCATTTATTGTTTCAATATTCTGGCACAAAATAATGTTTAAAATGTTGCTGATGAGTATAAAGGTGTAGCCCGTTATTCTGAATTGTTCTTTGTTTCTCGATGAAAATACGTTGATTGAGCTGAAATACATCACGTGCGTCTTAATTTATTGGTTTTATATTTGCTTGATTGAGTTCCAAGTCTCTAGTAACTCTGATCTCAAACTGTGCGACGGATAGTTACAAAGAGGCACGCGGCTTTACTACCTATTTAACAAGCGCGTCTTATACATTCGGTCTGTCTTAACGCAAACATGCCATCATAACTGATATTAAGATTTCACGGCGATTTACGCAAACCTGCTAGATTATCGTGTTGGTTAGAAATCCCACACTGGCAAACATATAACTTCCATGAGAACGAACGATAACTCATCCAAAGGTGCACAAATCAGAAATGCTTTGCCTCTTCTGAATCGTGTTGGAAATGCCCATTAAAACAATATAGAAATACTATCTGCTGTAATTAAATATTACATTTAAAAATGCATCACCTTTATTTTTCAATATGATAAATTACGGTTTAATAAATTACTGGATTGCATTTCATATTTATAGTGCTCTATACATATCGTAGTGTATTAATTAAATCTGTGTACAATTTACATTTTCTGAATTGTAGCTACATCTTTGCGCGGTATTCTGCATCATGCATGTTAAATCACATGCCCTGCAGAATGTTCAAGACTTCATGTTAATTCTGTCACTTGTTTTTGGATGGGGTTTAATAATCACAAAACAATATTGGCCGTGATGTTGTCATTTAGAATTAAAATAGCTAAATAACGAGACGTATCTCTGTTGCATTCTCCCCTCTTTTTTCGTAATAAAAAGATGCCCCTCATGTTAGGACTGATTTTTAAATCTGGGAGTCTAAATAAGAGGTTCTTAGTATTTTTGAAGAATATAAAACAAAAATTATGCTGATCAAGATATATCGCTATAAAAAAAAAACTTTTGTAACGCGATAGTTTTGCTGTAGCACTGTATAAAAATCAAACAAATTTTCTTAATGTCATTTCTTTCTAACATTTTAATTGACTGCATTTATAGTCTAAAGCGGTAATAATTTGAGCATTTATTTGTACAATTTACTGTTAAATTAAATTGACTTTAAAATTAAGATTTTAAGACCTACAGTAAATAAGAATAAGACTTTTTATTATAGATTCTGTTCAACTTGTGTTTTTTTCTTTCCTTAAACGAAAGACTTATTTTCTCGTTTTATTGATAATGCATTTTGATTGATCTCACAGGCAACTCGGCGTTTAATTAAAAGCCATACTTTTTACTTTGTTTTCTCTTCGTGTGTTTTCTTGTCTCAATGAATAAACACTTGTAAATTTACAAATGTACAAATAAAATGTACAAATATATATATATATATTGTGGTATAAAGGTATTATGTTGCTTTTGTTATGTAGTGATTGTGTTCATTCATTAGTTATCCCGTCTTAATGTTGCCCCAGTACGTTGAAATGGAACAGACTCAGTACAGCATGAAGTTAATTATACTATATATAACACATACAGAGACCACAAATTAATTAAGAGGCTCCCAGTACTTGTGGTTTAAATTTGAGGTAAAGTACAAAGCTAGCATTTCGTAATTCGTAATACGTACTATTAAATTATCAATAGAGACACGTTAATTGTATATTGAGGAAGCAATCACATTTGCACATATAATGTTGAGGAGTTTAACTGCATGGAATAAAGGTACGATTTATGATAACTAACAGTTATGTAAAAGTTAAATTAACTATCTGAATGTCGACCCTCTTTAGGTGATATCTTAAGGTAGTGTGTGATTTCAACCTCCCAATTGTATCCATGATAGTTTCATTCTCTTATTGGTTGATTCTGTCAGGGGGCGGAGCAGCAGACTATTTACGCAATGAGAGCGCCCCTTGAAATAAATCCACGCCTGCGCAGAGCTTGCAATCTGAGCCAAGCCAGCGGTAAGCTCTGCCTTCCCAGAGATTTCAAGAAACACCATGGACATGTAAGTCTTCCCAGAACAAAGTACCAAAATAAAGTGCAACATAATGAGTGAGCAACAGTTTTACAGTTTCCCCGAATGGAACTGTTAAATTTAAGATGGGTTGATCTCAATAAATCTGCCCTTCAGAAGTCGTTAGAGAAAGATGCTCTCTGACAATTGATGTCAGAATTTGGCCCCTTGACCACTATGTGTTTATTCCTCCAATATATGTAGCATACAAAGGAGGTCCTACAAACACAATGTGTAAAGCTGCGCTTGGTGTACCAGTAGACAGAAATGTTGTAAGTCTTGCAATCTTTTTTTCATAATACACTGTGATCAGTTTTTTACTGTGGGACCTGCAAGCTTATAGAACATAAGAACATAAAAAAATTACAAATAAGAAGAGGCCATTCGGCCCATGAAGCGAGAACTTAACTAATAGCTCATAGTTGTTAAAATCTTATCTAGCTCTGATTTAAAGAAACCCAGGGTTTTAGCTTCCGCTACACTAACAAGAAGACTATTCCATACTCTAACTACACGCTGTGTAAAGAAGTGC
>JAABNY020000010.1:0-33292 GCA_015164015.2 Brevimyrus niger
ATAAATATTAACGTTTACAATTTTATGTATGTGTATATATATATATATATATATATATATATACACACACACACACAAACATAGTATAATAATAATAATAAGTATATATGTGTGTAAGTATATATATGTATGTATGTATATATATGTATGTGTGTATATATATATATTCACAAATAACTAACAAAATGAAATATTGAATATCATACACACATAATGGTTTAGAAGCGTATTCGCATTTATTCGGTTAATGTGATAACCTGCGCATCTTCATTCCAGCGCGCCCAGTTTGTGGAGTTCTCGGCCGTATTCCCCCTGCGGATAGTGGGCCTCCACCTCGAGCCTGAGCAGTACCTCATCGTCACTGGCTGGCTGGAGCTTGTAGCCGGAGCTTTACTGGCTTTCGGGCCCAGAATTTTGCAGGAGATCAGCAATCTTGTTCTCTCCGTGGTCATGATGGGTGAGGAACCAAGACCGCAAGCTGACGTATGCAGCATCGGTCTCTCCCTGAGGCGTTTTAGTGGGCAGCTCAGAAGTTCGCAGTTAGATAGGTGCACTGTGTTTGTGAAGCGATTGTATGCGTGTGGCCTTGTGTTTTCCCCTTTAATTTAATGTATAATTCAGATTTATAAAACAGCAATATGGCAAGAAAGATAATATGACTGATTTATTTTTTGACCAACAATTATAAAATGACAACTCACAGGTAAGCTTACTTATGAGCTAAATGGTAAAAAGTTATATCCAGATTAATCTGCACGGCAAGTAACGATATGGGTGAGATGTCATGATCAGTGTCTGCAGAGGATAACAGCTAGAACAAAGAGCAGTTGAAGAAATTATCTATAGTAAATACTGGGGAACAGGTCATTTTGGGTGCATTTCGGCCTCTGCTAACACACCCATGCACACTGTTTTGTAGTGGCTATATTCACCTTGCTGAAGCTGCAGCAGCCTCTCTACATGTGTTGCCCTGCCGCGGTGTTCCTTGGACTGCTGCTGCTGCTGGCTGTCCGGGGCCGGGGGACCAAGAGCAAGATTCATTGACCCTCCCTTGTGTGTGCCACTGGAGGAACTGCAGTTATCATGTTCCGTAAACCACCAGCCACTGCAAGAGTGAAGGATTGACTGTTAAATGGATGCCTTTAAAAGTTCTTTTTGCAAGTATTTCATAAAATATGCATTCATTTCACAGAACTGCATATTGGTGGGATAATGACGACCACATTTGGGGAATATCCACATTTAATTGCCATTAGTTTGATGTATTTAATATGAAACTCATATTTACATCATATGTGATTTTATAACCATATAAATTGACACATGGGCATTTAGATCATGATGAAATTATGTAATTTCTATTAAAACGATATTGTACATAGACATTTGTATCAGGAAACTGGAAACATTACCACGCAGTTCTGATGAGCCCAAAAATTACAATTTAAAAAATCACTAAGAATATGCCACATTCAGCATTTAATTTCATACTTCCTCTATTTCTGTTCAGCAATGAACTGAAATATTTTGCAGTGTGTTTAAATGAAATTCTGTTCTTTGTTTCCTATCTATTTTAATACATTTGAGATATTTGAAACGGGCACATTTTACTTAATGGGGTATGTGTAAAATGCAATGATAAAAATGCGCTTCTTATTGTATTAGTCTTGTTTTATTTGTGATCTTTGTTTTTTCTAAATAAATTACTCTGTAATAGTCAGTGAAAATATCTGGTCCACTATATGCACACAAGTGTGGTAAGGTCAGATGGGTAGCATCATGTCTACACTATCATGGTGCAGTGTCTTCATCTAGTTCTCCACACTGAGAGCTAATAATGTTTTCTGTTTAACCTAATTTTTCCTAGTTGCAATAACAAAACCAGACATGCTGAAGCAGTAATAGTTCCCTTCATTGGCTTAGCCCAACCCCCAAAGAACAGCCCCATATTATTATCCCGCCTTCATCAAACTGTACAGTTGGCACAATGGAGGTTCTAGACCAGGGGTATCAATGTCCTTTCAGTGAATGGGCCACACTGGAACTTGTCCAGACTCATATGGGCCACATAATAATTGTGTTAGATTAGTAAAATGTAATTTAACACCCTTAGTATTTGTTTTACTCTTATATTGCTCTTGAGGTATTTTACATGAACAATTTTATGAAAATAAATAACGTGCAATCAAATTAACAGACTAATGCTTTATGAAATTTCCGACCTGTATACAAATAGTCAATGGCTTTCTCATACACAGAATTACAGAGACATAATTAGGTGATCAGTGGTCATTGTTGTCATTGTGAATAGCTTAAACAATGGAGTAGACCAGAGACAAAACCTTGGGTTTATAGCCGGCGGTTTTACTGAAATTACAAATAAAATACACAATTACACATACATACACACAACAGTAGCAAAATCAGTTTGACTCAACTTCCCTTTTTTCCCTTCTTTAGTAATAACTACCCTAATTTTAATTAGTCTTGTCAACTAGGTGTTTTTTTTTTCCTATGACCGGTCGGTGTAATTGCTCTTGGATTAATAGTTAAATTTACTAAATTATGTACTCCTTTTATTTTTAAGTAACTCAATTTGAAAGAGACTGCAACTTACCATAGCACATTTCTTAAGTGTACCGACCCTTTAAATCGGCGTCCTTTTAGAAAACACCTGAAAATGTACTGCTAAACTCGAACCATATGAACAACATAACAGAAGAACTCAACAGTAAACAGTATATAACACAGGATATCCTTATAATATGCTTCAGTTCAATGTTCAGTTCAGTCGTCATTCATTTAATTAATGAGATGCAATTGTATAATCTTACCACAATAACAGTGAGATAGTCCTCCAGTAGGAAAAATATAGTTCAAACCGTGTCCCTTCGAGCTGGTTCTGACGTTGTCTCAGTCTCTTAAGGCGCGAAATCCTTGGGCAAAGCTCGCCATCCGATGTCCTCGTGCACTAGGGCTGCCCACCGTCCCTAATTGGGTGATTTTGAGTGAAGGGACGAATATCAAAATCGCCCACATTGCGGGATGTCCCTGCACTCCTGTCTCCTCACACGAGCTGAAGAAACTTCCGTCGCTATCTTTCGATGCCCGGGAAACTACACGTTAACCTCAATACACATTAAAAGTAACATAAAATAAACAGCATTTCTACACTATGTTGTCAAGTAAAGTCGAAAAATAACCCATTTGCTTTGAATTATGTCTTCAACATTTTCCTTTGTAAAGCGAACCTCAGTCAGACCGTATACTCGTATAAAACACTTATCGCAAACTATTTAAACACAGCAAAACTCACCGAAACTTCTCCGGTTAAGGTCGATACCGGCTCTGCAATCTGCAATACCGTTTTGATCAGAAAAGATGCGAAACTCATTTGGAAAGGCAGAAAAATACTTCAACTTCGCTTAATGATGGGTCGTTCTTGAACCATTTTGAACGAATCTTTAATGTGACTCGCGAAGAACGAGTCATCTAGTGGGAGTGATTCGTTCAGTCGCATCATGATCTCTGATAGTGATTTCAGCATCATATGGGCAAAATTTAAAGAATAACAAACTCTTTATTACCTTTTAGTACATTCAGCGTTATGGAAAAGAACCATAATGACAGAAATTCACACATTTATAAACTAATAATAATAAACTATGCGTTTGTAAGGGAGGTTGTAAATTAATGACTAATTTCTATATCCAGTGCTGTCACGTCACATAACATAAAAATGAACGACTCCAAAGACTTCAGGAATGAACTAATCAATTCGCTTTCCGGCTCAGACTGCATGGGTTAAGCTTATGGGGCTGTCACCTGAACGAACGACTCGAAGACTCCAGAGATTAACTAATCAATTCTGTAACAGGTGATTCGATCATTTTGCTGAAGGAGATTCAAAGGTCGGAGTCGGTAAAATGATAGGAACTTCCCATCACTACTTCGCATCTCTGCTGCTTGTTATTCTCTCTCTCTCTCTCCTATGCACTACACTACTGCGTACGTGCGAGGATGGGGGAGAGGCACGCTGCAGGAAGGTCATACTAAAATCATAAAGTTTTTACATGTAAATGTTTGAACGTGTGACTATTTCACAAATCGTTGTTTTGTATCATATCTTTTCTTATTTATTTATTTTACTATTTATAATATTTTTAACCTGGGTTACATCCACATCACTCCATCTGACGCTTAACATTGCGCTTGGTGACGTGAGGCTTGCATGCAGCTGCTCAGCTAAGGAAGCCCATTCCATGAAGCTCCCAGTGCACAGTTTTTGTGCTGGAGTTAATGCCAGAGGAAGTTAGGAACTCTGCAGTTACTGAGTCAACAGAGTGCTGGTGACTTGTACACACTAAACCAGCGGTGGCCAATCTTATCTGCGAATTGCCTGTGTGTATGCAGGTTTTTGGGATAACCTGTAGGTCAGCTGTTAAAACCCAGGTGTGAGGACTCTTCAGCCAATCAGTCCTTTAATTAGTAATCTAATTATTGAGCTGCAGCGAAAACCAGCAGCCCCTGCACTAAGCACCTCAGCACTCGGCATCCCTGCTCTGTTATTTTACTTCAGGGTTATTCAAATCACGGTCCTCGAGGTCCGAGCATTGCTGGTTTTCCAGCCTTCCTTAACGTGCCAGTCAGGTGTGAAGCCTCTGACCAATCAGAATCAGTAAT
Organism: Brevimyrus niger; assembly: GCA_015164015.2. Classification (NCBI taxonomy): domain Eukaryota; kingdom Metazoa; phylum Chordata; class Actinopteri; order Osteoglossiformes; family Mormyridae; genus Brevimyrus; species Brevimyrus niger. The sequence goes on from JAABNY020000010.1 coordinate 4,684, forward strand.
TATTAAATTAACTACTTGTGAGAACTGAAAACAAGGCCTGCATTTGGAATTGAATTCCAGATTTGAAGAACCCTGCTCTACATGGTGTGTCACTTCATTGCTGAGTCTCTGTAGTTCTTAAATGCTTCCACTTTGCAATAATACCACTTATGGTTGACCATGGAATATGTAGCATGGAAGAAATTTCACAAACTGGCTTATTGCAAAGGTGGAATCCCATAACTGCACCATGCTTGAATTCACTGAGCTCTTCTGAATGGCCCATTCTTCCACAAATGTTTGGAAACCTGACTGCATGGCTAGGTGCTTGATTTTATTCATCCAGGGCAATGGGTCGGAATGAAGCACCTGAGTTCAATGATTAAGAGGTGTATTCCAGTATTTTTGTCCATTTAGCGTAGTTTGATGTTTAGTGAAGTTACCATTTAATGTAATACATTTTGTCAGGGGTTGAGGGGAGATGTAAGTCCTGTATGGGTACACTAGATGGCACCAGATCCTTCTTAAATAGTATTAATGTCCTGTTGCATGGGTATGTAGAATGATTCTCATTGGTTGCTAAAACTACATAATTTGTTCTGTAAATACAGAAACATTATTAAGCTACAGAATTCTAATGCATATTGAAATATTATTTCATCCATCCATTTTCCAGAACCACTTAAATGTGAATCACAGGAGGTACATGCAGTATCACAGGGCAAACACAGGCAGATACCTGTGAAGGAACATCCTGCTGTCAGAAGCAACATCAGCACCTGCATACCATCACCTGCATGCCATCACCTGCATGCCTTCCACATTTAGACTCTGATCTTAAAGTTAGGATTTTATATCTTGTTTATTTTACTTTCTCTGCCAGGGAAATTGACTGAAAATAATCATTTCATTGAGGTTAAGTGGATATTGTTGGATGTATAAGGAAGCAAGTCCACATTCTTTGCAGAAATTAGTGATATTAGCACTATGACACTTTGTTCTATACTATACATGTACAACTGAGAACACTGAATGAAGTAGTGTTCTTTTTTCAGTTTCTTTTTCTCCAGTTGATATGTTTGTAACATTACCAGTGCTATTCAGTTGCAGTGGCAGTATCTTTATATAAAAAATCAAAAAGGGTTTTGAGCATGGATAAATAATTTCTGCGGCAATAAGTTCAATGATGAGAATGCCTCAAGAAAAGCGATGATAACTATAATAATATCAGATATTATCAGGAACTGCTGTTTGTTCTTAGCAGCAGTTCAGATCCCAGGCATTCCCCGGGAGACTTATGATTGCTGTCATTTATATCACCCTTATGTAGGTCGGTTTAATCAGAGTGTCTCCTGTGAATCATTTTTATTTCCCACGTCTCTGTTCAGTGTTTTCTAATTAGATCAACTTCCAGATGCATTAAACTCTCTTCACTGTAATGGTTTGACTCTTTCTCATTTGATCTGCAGCTTTATGTGTTTCCAAAATTGGGCCATTTTCTGAACCACAGCTAACCCTTTATTGTTTGTCAAATTAGAACTAAGGGCTGCAATGAATATGACTATAAACACTACTCCCTCTGCTGTTTTATTCATTACATTACAGCCCTCAGGTTCAACCCTGCCCTGTGGTTTCGTGCTTCTCACAGATATGCCGAGTCTCCTGTGACATCATTGAAAACTTCAACCGCTGCTACCCAGCAGGGTCCTGGTCACATCCTCTGCTATCTGAACCACCTGCTAATAACTGCAACACAACAGAGATAGTTTATTTTCATGGTTTATTTTTCAGTTCACTTGCAGTGCAACCTCAGTACACACACTCATGTGTTAAATATCTGTGGCCAGACATTAAATGTAGAGGTGCCAGTACTACTAGCATAAGAAAGTATAACTTTCTAGTACTAGTTCATTGTTCAAAGGTTATTTGGTAGACAGTTCTTCTCTCAAACTTTTCCAAAAGCTCTGAGTAAGAAGTAAGGACAGAGACAGAATTCTAATTTGCTGACATTGTAGCCTGGTCCTGCTGTAGTGTGATCTGGTCCTGCTGTAGTGTAGCCTTGTGCTGCTGCAGTGTATCCTGGTCCTGCTGCAGTGTAGCCTCGTGCTGCTGCAGTGTAACCTGGTCCTGCTGCAGTGTAGCCTGCCCTGCTATGCAGTAGCCTGGTTCATTAACCTACCATCTACAGCCACCCTGTTATTTGACCATCTTGCCATCCGTGTACATTGAGGTGACACATTAAAATCCATGTCATCGTCTGCTCCCTATCCTCCCCCAGCCCTAACTGAACTTGTCCCTCCCTCTCTCTTATTCTCTTCTCTCCTGGTAGCTGGCCTACATGGGCACATTTTCATCTTGAGTATAGAGTGAGGGAGGGTGGGTTGGACAGTCATCTTCTTGTTATAGAAGTTGGTCCATGGAACCAACATAACAGCTGCAGAAAAACTGGGGCAGGATTCTGGAGAGAGCTGGTCTGATGCACAGCTCATTCTAGAAGAAGCAAATAAACATGAGTGAACCTGAGAATGCAGGACCATTTTGGGTGAGCTTTTGATTGACAAATAGTTCAAAAATCTCATTTTGGAGAGACTGGTTTTAGCAAAAGGATAGGTGAGGCCCTTCATCTGGCTACTTCTGCTCCTCACCGACAGAAAAATGCAGCTGATCAGTACACTAAATATATTACAAGCAATGTAGTTAGCAGATATTTTAAAAGGACAGAGCAGAGTATATCTTTTTTGTCTATATATTGTAGAGCTCAATGGTATATTTATATTTTCTTGGACTTACCTTTCTCTGTCTGACCACAAACAGACTCAATTACCTGTTATTCTTTTTCTCAATTCAATTTTCTGTTTGTTTTGTTTTCTGTTTGACAGAAAAATGAGCTACAAATCAAAATTTTTGCTATTTTGTCTTATTTGCTTTAAATGAATACACTTTCTTTTTTAATTTAGCTGGTATACTGCATTTTTACTGAAATCTATTTTCATCTGACTTTTACATCTGTAGCTTTGATACATATCTTACTCCCAGTAAAACAGCAAACTGAACAGAATGAAATAAAATTACAAGAGTGTGTGTGTTTCTGTATGTGTCTGTGTGTGTATCTGTGTTTGTGCGTCTGTGTATGTGGTATCTGTGTGTGTGTGTGTGTGTGTGTGTGTGGTGTGTATCTGTGTGCCTGTGTGTGTGTGTATCTGTGTGCCTGTGTGAGAGAGAGAGAGGGAGAGAGAGGGTGGTGATGAGAGAGAAGCAGTTCCGCGCTATTTCAGCAGTGGGGACCTGCGATGGGGGAGTGTGAGAGGCTGAGTGGGAGAGTGAGAATGAAAGGCAGCAGCAAGAGCCTCAGGCGTCTGCTGGGCCGTCCGTCGAGGCAGGAGACCTCCATCTGAGCTGCTCCAGCTGGGCAAATGCTGGAGGAAGAGCAAGTCTCAAACATCTACTCTTAGCCTCTCAGCTGGCATGTACTGTTCATGAGGATGATGATTCTGATGAAGAGAAGACAGACAAAGGCACTGCTCATATTTTTGGGGTAAGAAAGCCATGACAACCAGAAGGGAACCGTCAACATGGCATCCTTGAAAACTCAGTAAAAGCAGTCATTTTGTGTGACCTGCATGCTTTATTTAGTGGGTTAATCGGTAACCAAACATAGTTTTGCTGTGTAGGGAGGACTTACATTATCAATAAAATAACTCAGCCTAAGCTTGGAACAGGGACAGATTTGGGTAAATGGGTTGAAATTAGCATAATTGCACAGAGAGAATGTGAAGTGGTCCAGCTGAGGGAAACTGAGAGGGTTGCTATTAGCATAACGTTAGCACAGTAAGTGTGAAAGGGACGTGGTTCGGCTGAGGGACATTGAGAGGCTTGCTGTTAGCATAACGTTAGCACAGTAAGTGTGAAAGGGACGTGGTTCAGCTGAGGGACATTGAGAGGGTTGCTATTAGCAAAACGTTAGCAGAGTAAGTGTGAAAGGTACGTAGTCCGGCTGTGGGACACTGAGAGGGTTGCTATTAGCATAACGTTAGCACAGTAACTGTGAAAGGGACGTGGTACGGCTGAGGGACACTGAGAGGGTTTCTATTAGCATAACGTTAGCACAGTAAGTGTGAAAGGGACGTGGTACGGCTGAGGGACACTGGAAGGGTTGTTATTAGCATAACGTTAGCACAGTAAGTGTGAAAGGGACATGATACAGCTGAGGGACACTGACAGGGTTTCTAGTAGCAAAACGTTAGCACAGTAAGTGTGAAAGGAATGTGGTATAGCTGAGGGACACTAAGAGGGTTTCTATTAGCATAATGTTAGCACAGTAAGTGTGAAAGGGACGTGGTATGGCTGAGGGACACTGAGAGGGTTGCTATTAGCAAACATTAGCACAGCAAGTGCGAAAGGGATGTGGTATAGCTGAGGAACACTGTTGGTTGATAATAGCATAACGTTAGCACAGTAAGCGCAAAAGGGATGTGATATGGCTGAGGGACACTGGGATGGTTGATAATAGCATAATGTTAGCACAGTAAGTGTGAAAGGGATGAGGTACGGCTGAAGGACACAGAGGCTTTATTAATATTAACATGATGTTACCACAGGGAGCAGAAGAGGATGCAGTATGGCAGATGGACTCAAAGAGAGATGCTATATGAACGGCTAGTAGGTTTGGCCTTGTTCCTGCAGTGATAGGTGATTGTCTGCCAGCACCCTGCAACTGAGCACAAATGACTAACTAAACATCAATACTCAAGCTACTCTGGATATACTTGTATGTGCGTGTGTGGGGCGGGGCGAGGGGGGGGGGGGGTTGTATACTCACCGGGAGTAATTTAACAGCTGATGGAGTATATTGATAGTTGTCTATAATTAATTTCACTGTCAGGACAGTTTTATGTGCAGGGCCTGTCCTTCAATATCAGCAAAGTGATTTGCCTGTGGGGCAGTTTTTTTACCTGTAGAGGCAGATTATTGTCTTAACGGAAGTTGTAAGAAGACATGGGGAAGCCACTGAGCAGGCCTGACTGCCTGAGACGGGGCCACCATAGCTCCCGGTGCCTCGGGAAAGGACAAGGAGAGGATGGGGCCATCGAGGACTGTTACATCCCCCAGCGCTCCATCTACGATACTGTGCGTATCAATGAGCAGATTGACCAGGGCTCTGTCTCTAGCACACTGGCCTCTGGGGGGGGTGAAGGCAGCACCCTCTCCACAGAAGGCACCCTGGGAGCCGTGGGCGCATCTAGGCCTGGCTCAGGCAGAAAGCTTGACGAGAGGCAAATCTATGATGCCCTCAAGCTGAGTGCAGAGCCCCTGAGCCTGTCCACTGGAGAGGGTGGGGCCTCCGTGTCACCGGGGGCTTCATCCTGCTCATCTGCACTTGGGGGGGCCAGGCGATCCATAGGTTTTGAACGGAATGAACAAAGTCGCCGGTCTTGGAAGACCTTCCTGCCTGCAGAGTTTATGGAGGAGGCAACAGAAAAACAAGTGTTGGGAACCCCACCTGCTCGCTGCACGGCGCCCCCCACTGACAGTCCTCCCACTCTGATCTCTTTCTCAGAGAGGAGTGAGACCCCTCCACTCAGCCCAGCAGCGTCCTGCGTTCTCTCCCAGACCCTGAACACTAACCCAGCCAGTGATTTGAGGCCGGTTTCAGTCTCCCCTTCCAGTCAGACTTTTCCTTCCATACGGCTCGGCTCTGCCCCACTGCCTCAGCCGCTTTTCCCCTGCAGGGCACTGAAGAGAGATGCTGAAGCTGAAGGGGATGCTCTGGCTTCCGAATTGGATGGGGATAAAGTCCCTCTTCTTCCTCCACTGGTTCCCCTCACACCCACACTCTGCCCCTCATCTACAGAGCGTACCTGGCCCCGTAGGCTGATGGGACGCAGGAGGACTGTAAGCCAGGGTGGCGTGCTTCACAACCTCCCCATCCTGCCACCACTGCCCCCTCTGCTGGCTGAGCACAGTGGTGCGGATGAGGTGGTCTGCCTTCTTGGCCCTGCCTCACTTTTCCCACAGGGAAGGCCCAGCGGGGCTGGTGAGCTGCGCCTAGGTGACAGGGAGTGGGGGGGCCTTCAGCAACTGGAGGAAGAGGAGGAAGATGAGGGGAGTGAGGGAAGACAGGAGACAGATGAGTGCACTTGGGAGGCTCTGCTTCGGCAGGTGGACTCTCTCTGGGAGCCAATGGCCGGGGGGGGCGATGTGGCTGGCTGGGACCCCCAGCACATGGGCTCCCTGGGCCGCTGGCCACTGCTGCGCCCCCCTGCTGGCTTTGGGGGCTCAGAGCCTCCCTCAGGCCCCGGGTCTGAGCTTGGGTCTGACGACCTGGAGCTGGAGGGCCTTGGAGAGGAGGCTAAGGAAGGGATGGGTCTGACAAGCTCCACGTTCCCCATGGTGGGGCGGGCCTCAAGCAGGCCTGGGACATTACCACGAGCCAGGCCAAGTGTGGAGCTTAGCCCTGCAGAGGAGAGGGAGGAAGAGCAGCATAGTGCTATCGAACAAGGGCAGGACAGGACTGCTGAACGGGAATTGGAGGTGTGCAAACGAGACAATCTGGGGGGGCTGCATGCACTATCAGATGGTGGCAGGCCGGACGGTAGCACGGACACCATTAACACCACATCAGAGGAAGCCTTGCCAGAGAGTAGAGTTGTCAGGGAAGATGTCGCCATGGAGACGCAGGATGCTGGGAATACAGAAAGCCTCCAGATGGGAGCCACTGAAGGCCAGGAGGAGGCCTGTTCAGAGGGGGGGGAGGAGAAGGAGGCTGTCAGGCTGCAGCAGGTGAGCATTGACCTGCAAAATGGGAAAGTGGACTCTTCCCGTCGCAGCAGAGACTTGCCCCTCCCCCTGTCCCCCTCCAAGCACGAGCTGGGTGGCCCCACCCTGGAGGGCAAGGCTGATGCCTTTGTCACCACCGACAGCTTTGTTTATCTGGCAGTGTCAGCACTGACCCCGTTTCCGCAGGACACCAAGCCCCCCTCCCTGGATGGCTCTGAGCCGCCCAGTCCTGGAGCCCTGCCTCAGCCCTGGCCTGAGGAGAGCGACTTTCTCTCCACAGACAGCTTTGTGTACCTGGCCGCTCCAGAGCGCCTCACACTGGCTCCGGGGCAGAGCGGTGTGTGCGGAGATTCTCAGGGTTCTAGTTCAGAAGATAGTCGATCTGGAGTGGACTTTGTGCTGGGGTCCATGAACGGAGAAAGCGACTGGGATTCAGACGGATCTGGGTCGGAGCGAGCACCAGGCCTGCCCAGCTGGGATCACTGGGAGGAGCTAGAGCCAGCAGTCCTGCAAGGGCTTTTCCGAGACGACCAGCGGGAGCACGGATTGGGGCCACGTGACTGCGGGTCCAGTGTTGTAGGAGGAGAAGGTGACGAACAAGGGGAAGTGAAAGAGGTGCAGGATGGACTGCGGCCGTCAGAGCAGGTCGAGGAACAGAACCCCCTCATAAAGGTAGAGCAGCTCTTTGAAATCTGCCCGTGCCGAATGTACGTGTCAAACACCGAATACGTCAGTCACACATTTGCCAGTGAGGGTGTCAGTTGCACAGTGTGTCCATATCAGTCCGCAAATGTGTGAGTGTCTGACAAACACACACTGTCTTCATAAGCACTATCTTCTTAGACACAGTATGGAGTAGTGGAGCACCTTCTCTGTGTAGATACACATTAATGTGCTTCTCATCACGGTCCATTCCTCTTTCAGCTCAATTCTCCTTTTCTGAAACCATTTTAAACAACGTTATGTACCACCTCCTACTAAAACCACCCACACTGCATTTCTCTCGATCGCGCAGATATAATGAAATGAAGCTGTTCTTACACGGTACACAGACTGCTGCCATTTGCATACTTACATAAGAAGCGGCTCTTGATCCCTCACCTCCAGTAAACAGCCTGTTCCGCCTCCTCCGTCTCTCTGGCCTGCACTCGCTCTCTCGTCCCTGGGCATGCGCGCCTGCGTGTGCGCCCTTATTCTCATGTGCCTGTGTGTGCTGGCGTGTGTGTGAGAGCTCCTGTATGAACACTCAAAGAAGCAAGCTACAGCAGAGCTATGAGTCACCCTTCAGCTTGTATCACACAGAAATGCACACATACTTACAAATCAGGCTGTACTGTAGTGTCTGCTGCTCAACTAGCTTCTGATTGGTGTCGTGTTTGGTTTTGTCTTTTCTATCTGCTAACCCTGAAATTGCAAGTTGTGCAGAGGATAGGAAACATATCCCCACACTGAATGGAATGATGGCCCATCATAGAACACACTGGATGGAATGCCAGTCCATCATATGACACAATGGATGGAATTCCAGTCCACCATAGGACACACTGGATGGAATTACAGTCCATCATAGGACACACTGGATGGAATTCCAGTCCATCATAGGACACACTGGATGGAATTCCAGTCCATCATAGGACACACTGGATGGAATTCCAGTCCATCATAGGACACACTGGATGGGATGACAGTCCATCAAACGACTCACACATGGACACAATGGATAATTTATGCATGTCTAACAGTGAACTATTGGAGGAAACTAGAATACCCAAAGAAAATCTGTACAACACGGGCATGACATTCAAGCTGCATGCAGTGTGGGCTGGAGCCAAGTGCACGTGCCCGTCACTGAGTCACCTTGGTTTTTCTCTCTGTGTTATTGTACTGAGTGTTAATTGGTGCTGTGTCTTTGCTCATGTACTGTTTTTGAATGGTGCAGTGTCTGTAATGTGGCTGTTTGCGGCCGTGTTACAGTTATTTGTGTTTGGTTTGTAATTATATAGCCCCTTTCCCAATTTATTGTTTAGGATTACGTAGGTCATCAGTGTGCTTAATATAGAATTCAACAGCAGTGGCGCTTACTTTTAACAGTCCACATGTCTGTGTGTCTGTGCGAATTGTTCAGTGTTTAAGTGGCGCACTGTGTTCTTCATCACCCCCTATTCTCGGCTTCTGTCCCTGACCCAGTTTAGGATGAACTCCTTTATTCTCCTAAAATAGAATCACTAAGGGCCTTAATTATTACAGAGCCCCGGTCTCTCCTCTCACGTTACACTGGAGACATGCAGCACCTTTTGGGAATGGAGCAGCCGGTGAACATAAGAACATAAGAAATGTACCAAGGAGAGGAGGCCATTCATCCCATCAGGCTCATTTGGGGAGAATTCATCTAACAGCTTAAAGTTCTTAAAATCTTATCTAGCTCTGATTCAAAGGAACCCAAGGTCTTAGCTTGCACTACACTAACAGGAAGATTCTATACTCCACATAATTTCCACCTATAGCCATGAGTTCTTATTTATTTGGACGGCATCCAAACCTGTTAGAATCTTATATACCTGGATCTTATCTCCCTATATAGCAGCTCATGCACACACAGGCACACAAAAATAAGGGCGCACACGCAGGCGTGCATAGCCAGGTACGAGAGAGCGAGTGCAGGCCAGAGAGACGGAGGAGGCGGAACAGGCTGTTTACTGGAGGTGAGGGATCAAGAGCCGCTTCTTATGTAAGTATGCAAATGGCAGCAGTCTGTGTACCGTGTAAGAACAGCTTCATTTCATATGTCTGCAGAATAGAGAGAAATGCAACTTAGGGGCATTATGTGGCAGGACTTTCCTGTGGGTGGGCCTTATGGTTAGTGTGGGCGGGCTTTAGAGTTGATGTGGGTGGGGTTTAATCATTACATGGGTAGGCTTTTGCTTGCTGTAATTAATGGTGACACTTAACCACCAAAACTCAGAAAGAGAGAAACATTTTTAAAAGCATATGACATTATAAAACTTACAAAGGCTCCCATTTTTTTTACTGTATTTTGTCCATGTTATTTTCACGTTGTTGAGCAGTGAATGTGTCATGTGTGGTTTTGGTTGGTGTTCTGACCTTCAACAAGCTTTACTCATGCTGCACTTCTAGATTCTGATGAGCCAGTGGAGAGAAACCCGAGCAGAACTGGACCCGTGGCTCGAGGAGATGGAGTCCAGCGTTGCTCGGCTGCTGGCACCAGCATGCGGCCTGGAGGAGCTGACACAGCAGCAGGACCAGCTGAGGGTGAGGTGTGTGTGTGTGGACATGCTTCTCTGTCTCGAGCGGACAAACACCTTAAGACAGATTTATCACAAAACCTGGACAAATCAGTGCCCCTTTCTCCTCTCTCTTCCAGCTTCTAAGGGAGTGTGTTTCCGAGCACCATTCCTATATCAGCAAGCTCCGCCTGACTGGGTCTCAGCTTGTTAGCCTTGGTGCCCTGGAGGAGGTGACGATGAGGCAGCACTCCTGCTCAGCAGAGCAGCGTTATGTGGCTGTCATGGAGAAGGTCAGGAGTCATGGCAGAGCCCTGGTGGAGGCCATCTGTCAGTCCTCACAGGTACTCACATCACACTCCAATTACTCTTGCTTGAACTATAACTGTAAGTCTTACGCTCACATAAATATTCACATCCTCGCCATGTAGTTCCATGAGAAGATAGGATCTCTATTGGAGACTTTGGAGAGGGCAGCACTGCGTCTGAGACAGCGCCCCCCAGTGGCGGTGGAGGTAGAGAAGATTCAGGAGCAGCTTGCAGTCCACCGTGCAGCTGGATGGGAGTTGGACAAGCTGCTTCCAAGCTACAGTGTCCTCTGCCACCAGGGGGAGGAAATGGCAACTTGGAAGAAACAAATCTACCCAGAAACCCAGAGTGAGATGAAAAGTAATAGATCATATAGATCAGAGAGATACAGAATCATATTGAATTTATGAAGTAACAATAATAATGAGTTACTGATATGAATGATTGTAAGCCGCCTTTATGTAACGCAGCAGTGCAGCTGCAGCTGCAGCGACTGCAGAGCGTGTGGGATGAAATCCGGCAGCGTGCAGACGAGCGTGAGGCAAAGCTGCTGGCAGCCCTGGATCTGGCACAGGCTTTCTGGGCCGAGGCGGAGCAGCTCCAAGACACCCTGCGAGATGCGCACGTTGTAGTGAAGGAGCTGGAGGCTCCTGAGATTGACCCAGTCCTCATCAAGCACCAGATGGAAATCACAGAGGTCAGCTTTTAATGCATCACCACCGGCGGGAGGATTTGTGATACATAGGCTTTTTGTATCCGTCTCGGCTTGCAGTATTAAAACTAATAATAATAATTGATAGTTCCCTGTGGGGAAATTGTCTTTACACCTCCCTCAACTTGCTCTTTGTAGAGTAAGCTGTCTGTCAAGGGCAGCCACCTGTTGGGGTGCCCAGGAAGCTGGAGGTTAAGGGTCTTGGTTAGGGACCCACAGATGTGCCAAGGCTGGGTTTGAACTGGTGACCTTCTGATTACAGGCACACAAGTTTAGCCCACTGAGCCACACGCTGCTCCCAGATATTGCTTTGTGATGATAGCATGAAGCACTTTCTTGGTTTCTCTCTCAGCGCTGGTATCTCAGCATGGTCTCTCTACTATGGTGTCTCTCAGCGCTGGTGTCTCTCAGCACTGAGTCCCTCAGTGCTGGTATCTCTCAACACTGGTGTCCCTCAACACTGGTGTCTCTCAGTGGGGTGTTTCTGTTTGGGTTGAGCTCCTAAGTACGCTATGTTTTCGCTTCCCTTCTATAGTCCATTAGGACTGAGGTAGATGGACTGTGGCAGAAACTGGGTGCTCTGCGCACACTGGGTGCTGATCTCATTGCTGCTTGCGGAGAAACAGACAAACAACAGGTGGTGAAAACCATGGAGGAGGTGAGTGGAAGAGGAGTGCATGAGTAAGGAGAGGAGCTGGCAGTGGAGAACAAGAAAAAGGAGAAACAAGAAACCAGGATGAAGGCAGTATTCCAAAAACTGATGCTTTTTTGGATTTTCTTCTGCCAAACCCTTCAGATAAACACAGCCTGGGACAGGCTCAGCAGGACATGTGGAGAGAGAAAGGAAAGACTGGAAGAGGCCTTGATGACATCACTGCAGTACCAACATGCCCTGCAGGTAAGGTCTCTGCAGGCGCTGCCAGCACGCTGCTGAGCTCATTAGTGCCCCATCGCCTTATCTGCCTAGATGATTAACAGGGCTTCTTCTCACTTTGATTATCTGGTCTCTATGTCTCTTGCAGAACATGTTTGATTACCTGGACAGTGCCGTGCGGGAGCTCAATGAAATGTCCCTTGTGGTGGTCGATCTTGGAACTGTCATGCAGCAGATGGAGGAGCTCAAGGTTGCAGTGTGTGTTTGTGTCTGCATGGTATTGCAGTGTATTTCCATGTATTCCGGTTTGCATGGTATTGCTGTGTATTTCCATTTATTCATATTTGCGTTGTATTACTGTCTAGTCGCATGTGTTTACATGGTATTGCTGTGTATTTGCGTTACTGTTTGCATGGTATTGTTGAGGATTTGGATGTATTCATGTTTGTATGGCACTGCTATGTATCTGCATGTAATGTTTGTCTGTGGACACTTGCATCTGAGCACATGGCATTTATTTGTGTATTTTCTTGTGTGCATTTTGTTTCAGGGTGAATGTCCACAAAAGCTCGGCTGTCTCTTTTCCCTGTGCTGACGCGGCTGTACTAAGTGTCTCCTGTATCTCTATTCATGTAGCTGTACAGAGCAGGTGTATATCAGCAGCAGATCAACATGGAGGTCCTGACCAATCAACAAGCAGCGCTCTTAAAGAGGACTACAGACCTTGCAGAGAAAAATAAGATCCAAGAGCCACTCACGGTGCTGAGGGAGCTTTGGGATCATTTGGGGACCAAGATAACGCAGAGACAAGTAAACACACACAAGTCTGTGGCTCCATAATTGTCATTCATCCATATTCTACTTTTACTTATAATTCACTCTAATTCTACTTATATTCACTGCTTCTTATATTCACTGCTCACCATTCTTATTAGAAGAATAGTAAACCCTGTCTTTATGTTTGTCTTCAGTGTTACCAATTTGTTTTGCTGCTGCCTTTCTAGCACCAGCTGCAGGGTGCATTGTTGGCTCTGGGCCAATTCGAATACATCCTGTCTGAGCTGCAGTCCTGGCTGTGCCAGACCCACATCTCACTGGACACACTGCAAGCAGTCAGCTGTGATCCCAGGACCATTGAAATGGAGCTGGCCCAGCACCGGGTAGGCCTCCCCCTTTGGTTTCATGCACACTGCACATCTACGGACCTGCCTCTAGGCATGGCTACTTATACATCCTACACCAAGAAGCAAGCTGTACCCGAGCTGTACCACAAACTTGTGCTATTCCTTTGCAAAGGATGTGAGCCGTACCCAAAATGTATATGTACTGACATGGTCCTACTTACTAGCAGGGCCAAAAGCATAAACAAATGGAGCTGGTTGTATTACCAGCATCTTACTGGCCGAAATGCATGGAGATATTGGTGTTCTGTTCATGGATTATCTGAAGGAAAAATGTATATGTTCTACATATTATTGATTATTAGTAGCATTGCACATCGCATCAAAAATTTCCAATATTAAAATAGTACCATAGAACATCTGAACATACATTCATAATACGAATTCACGAAAGTGAATGCTAATTCCGCTGGCAATTCTCATAGATATGCTGGCAGGAATGAGCACACAGTTAAATAAAATAATAATAATAATTGCACATAGAAAACCATGATGTGCACTGTGTTGTCTTTGGTTTGACGTCACGGTTGCTCTCCAAACCTGAAAATGCCTTTGCAAAGCCAAACCTTCTGCAGTGGAAAGTCGAAGCCAGCTGGAACCATGCTGACTGTAACTAGTCTCTCTTCACAGTACAGCTCGGGTATGGACCGGGTCCTGTATGCCAGTGGAAAAGCATCACACATGTCTGTATCGGCCTTCATCCTCTTTACTTACCTCTCTCAGGTCCTGAAGAATGAACTACTGTCACGTAACTCCATGATGGAAAATGTCAGTGGTGCTGGCTGGGAGCTCATGGAGGCCAGCTCGGGGGAGAGGGCCAGCCACCTGCAGGAGCAACTGGAAACTCTCAATCATAGTTGGCAGAGTTTGCTACTCAAGGTCCAGGCGCAGCAGAAAATACTGGAGGCCGCACTGCTGAAGGTTCCTGGAGACAGGAGGCGCTGAAAATGAGATAAGAGGAAAGGCAATACAAGGCGCTCATTTAGAAGGTGTGGCTGATAACTTTCTTGTTTACTGTCTATTAACCAGGCAGAACGATACCAGAGAGAGCTGGAGGAGAGCATTCAGTGGCTAAGTGACACAGAAAAGCAGCTGGCAGATGCCGTGCCCACTGGGGGTCTGCCGGAGACCGGCCGCGAACAGCTGCAGCGCCATTTGGTACGAAGCCCTTGAATGCGCACGGCTGTGCAGCAGTAGTGGGCATAGCTAACAAAAAGTTAACGTCAGTAATTTTACGAATTAAAACCACACATAGAGAGCTGAAAATATTATTAACTTGTTTAATACTAAACTCCCATTCGCCAAAATCGTCCATTTCAGCAAATAACCCCTAACCCCTAACCCTAACCCAATTGAGTATCGTTACATTCTGTAGAGTCTCCAAAATAATTCTGCATTGAAACTTTCTTTCAGTACTGACATTTTGCCCTCAGTGAAGCTGCTTGGGAACTACTTTGCCTGGAAATAAGGAGGATCTCAGCTCTGTTATGGTCCATAGCTCTACCAGTCAGAATCTGGAAGCTACAATCTGTGACCTGTATCACAAAGCAGGATTTCTTGCTTGTCAGATTTAATTAAAGTCCATTTAAAGTTGGGTACCTTAAATCAAACAGTTATTCAGCTAAGCTACAAATCCAGCTTTGTGATCCATTCATTTGTCCATTAACCTTTATTTTACCAGGCAAAGCATTAACAAACGTTTCTTATTTACGATGACAGCCTGGCAACAACAGTCCCCTGTTTTCTGCTTAGCTTAGGGTACTGCAGTTTAAATTGACTTTATCGTTGTCCACTTACATTTGACCCAGTCTTAAATCTGACAGGTTGATTGGTTATCAACCAATCACATGATGTGTTTACATGTAGTCTGCCAATAACAAGCCAGGCAGACTGTTGCAGGCACACTCACAACAGACATATAAAAAATGTAGGGTTAGGGCTTGCAAGCGTTTTTGACCATGAAACTTTATTCACTAAGCCTATATAAAAATGTTAGCAGTTTTACAGCCAAACTAAATTTAGTGGAAGCTAACTGGTCTGCTAATGAGCTATTAATTCAATTCTCCCCAATCCAGCTTGATGGCCCAAATGGCCTCCTCTCGTTTGTAAATTTCTTATGTTTTTATGTTCAAAGCAGAAAGACGAATCTGCTAACGGAAAAGTTGGCTTTGCTTAGGTGCACACAGACATTGTGAATCCATGAGATCGTTCTTGACACAGGCACTGCAGGAGGAGCTGCTGCAGCGAGTGGATCAGTTCCATCGGCTCCTGGAGCAGAGACAGACCATGCTGCCCCCTCATGGAGAGGAGGGTGAGGGTGGACTTAGCATTGGACAGACTCTCCAGAAATTGACTCTGCTTCAGAACAAGTGGAGCACACTTAACACCAGGATGGAGGAGAAGAAGGTGAAAAACAGAGAGATGGCTGTCTAGCTGGTCTCTTTATTACATCCTCGATATTCGCTTTGGCTAGCATTGTAGCTCGGGGGTAGGCCTGTATTCTAGCATCTCCAGGGCAGGAGGCTCGAATTCCACTCTGCTTGTGTATGTGAAGGTTTTCGGTATTTCAGTGTTTTCTATTCATATACTATACAAATACTAATTCTTATTTCAAAGGCAAGTATAAGTGTAACATAAATATAAGCATATAAGCGTTTATGATTAATTTCCAACAGAGGAGTTCATTTTCTATATGATGCAGTGCTGGGACGCATGGCTCACTGAAAAAGCTGAGCTGAGCCACATGCTGTCTCTTCCTTCATTTCGTTCTACTGTCCACAGCTGAGGCTGGAGCAAATGGTTACCCTGGCAACAGCCTTCCAGGCCTCCCTGCAGGTGTGCATCAACTGGCTGATCCAGGCGGAGCAAGCACTCAACATGGCCCCACCCCCTAGCCTCATCCTGGACACCGTGCTGCTCCAGATCGCTCAGCATCAGGTGTGAAGACTGTAGTCCAGGCGCAAATGGGGGGGTTTGTTGGGGCCCAGATGGGGGATCTGTCCAGCCCCAGAGGGGGGTTTATCCAGGCTCAGATGGGGGGATTTGTCCAGGCTCAGATGGGGGAGTTAGTCCAGGCCTAGAGGGGGGTTAGTCCAGGCCCAAATGTGGTATCTGTCCAGGTCCAGATGGGGGTTTGTCTGGGCCCAGATGGGCAGTTAGTCCAGTCCAGGCCCAGATGGTGGGTTTGTCCAGGCCCAGCTGATTACTGGCTGGAAATGCTGCCATTTTTATAGGATTTATATTTTACTTAATGCAAATTTATTCAAAAATATTCATCCATATTCCTTCTTCGTGCCATATTACAGTGAGTCAGGATCACACTGTTGGACAGGACATGACAAACTTAGTTTCTTATGCTGTTTCTTTCCATTTCTCTTTCTCTTCCTCTTTTCATTTCATCCCTCATCACTCTTTCCCCAGGAGTTTATGACTGGGCTGAATTCTCACAGAAACCTGGTCCTGGTTTTGGAAACAGATGGGTCCCACCTGAGTTCTATGAGTTTGGAGCAGGATGTGGTTCTGATACGCAGCCTGCTATTGCGAGTGCATGCCCGCTGGGACCAGCTTGTACAGAGTTCATTGGACCGGGACCAACATCTGGAGAAGGCCCGCCTCACAGCTGAGAAGGTACAAACCCACATAAAAGTACCGACCTCGGACAGAAGGTACTGACCCACCCAGTAGCCCTGCAAACCATATCTTATAGTCAAAATGCTCTGATTCCTGGTGCCCTCTTTTGGTAGTTTAAGGAGGCGTGGCTTGAATTCTGGGAGTGGCTACAGGAAGCAGAGAGCCGACTGGATGCAGATCTGGAGATAAGTAATGACCCAGGACATATCAACCGGCTGCTGATTGACCATAAGGTAGTTCACCCTCCGCTTCAAATGTGCACACATCATATTACATATGCCAGAGTTATTTGGTCCAATCTGTTCCACAGGAGTTCCTGAAGTTTCTTCATACTAAGCGGCCAGTATTTTACACCACGGTTCGATTCTGCCGGACCATCCGTGAGCAAGCCACCCTGCCAGCTGACACATTGAAACTGGGAAACTTGCTGGGCAAGATCCGTGATAAGTGGGACTACGTCTGTGGGAGGACTGTAGACAGGTACAGAGAAGAGTGGACAAGCAAAATGAAAGCAGACAGGTAGAGAGGAGAGTGAACAAACAAAAAGAGATCAGGCAGGTTCAGGGGATTGTGGACAAAAAAAATAATGTGGACAGATATAAATGAGAGGGGACAAAAAGACTGACAGTCTTCCTTTACATAGTACAGCAGCAAACAAGTACAGATGAAACATGTACAAACAGGAACAGAGTAAAGGAGGCAAATAAAAAGAGAGAGGACAGGTACGAAGGAGAGCAACAGATAAACAGAAAATGGACAGTAGCAGAGGAGGGGGGACAAATGACAGGAGGAAGGGCAGGTAGAGGGGACAGTGAACAAATATAAAGAGTGAACAGGTACAGGGCAGAGTAGACACAGAAGAAGAGAGTGAATAGGTACAGGGCAGAGTAGACACAGAAGAAGAGAGTGAACAGGTACAGGGCAGAGTAGACACAGAAGAAGAGAGTGGACAGGTACAGAGGACAAACAAAAAGGAGAGTGGGCAGGTAGAAATGTAGCAAGAAAAGTAGCAAACTTTTTATGAGTCCATCCATTCATGCATCCATCCATGCATCCATCCATGCATGCATCTGTTTCCCATTTTGCATATCTAGATCATTCAGTACATCATAAAGATGTGGTGTCTGCTCTGCATGTGTGTTACTGTGCGTGCTGTTGCTATGTGTTTGGTGAGTCTGTATTATTTTAACATTACAGAACCTCTTTCCTTCAGGCAGCAGCAGCTAGACCAGGCTCTTCTCAAGGTGGGCCAGGGAGATGTCGCCCTGCAGGGCATCCTTGACTGGCTGCTGCAGGTAGAAGCCCAGCTTGATGAGCAGGATCCGGTGCATGGGGATCTGGGTCTGGTGGCCCACTTGGTCGACTCGCATAAGGTAGCACCATTACAGTGGCCACGGGCGTCGGGTGGGGCATGGATACCCTGACAAATTAGGGAGGCCTAGCACTTTACTGGGGCTCTTGAATGCATAAAATTATATAACATGAGGGGGGGCCCAAGGTGACATTTTGTCAGGGGACTGAGAATGTCTAGCTAGTCCCCTGACCATGGCTGTAGTTTTCTGTGGAAGATATTGCTGCTTGGCTTATGGGAAACCATGTTGTCATGGTGACAGGTTCTCCAGCAAGAGCTGGGGAAGAGAGCAGGGAGCTTTGAGGCTTTGAAGCGCTCGGCTGCTGAGGTGATGGAGAGGAGAAGCCTGCACGAGCAGCTGCAGGATGTGAGCCAGCGTTGGGACAGGGTCTGCAGCCTGTCTGTTACCAGGCAGCTCCGCCTACAGCAGGCCCTCAAACAGGTACCCAGAGCCTGCTCACCTTTACTACCGTGGAACAATAAAGGTTACTTGCAATTTGCTTTCATTAAATGTATTACTAAAATTAACTTTCATTGATTTGTTATAACAAAATCAGATGTTTTTTTTAAATTCAGTGTTAAAAATACACACTATTTTAATCGTTAATCTAATGTGGCCCATGCTTGTTCAACACGTCACTCACTGACCTTCTCTCACCGCAGGCTGAGGAGTTTCACAGCTGGGTGCAGCGCCTGCGGGCTTGGCTTTCCGGACTGGAGCAGGGCTTGCACTACCGCGGCCTCCTTCCGGAAGAGGAGCCCCCTTTGCAGGCACTTCTGCAAAGCCAGAAGGAGCTGATACAGGCCATGCAGGGAAAGCGCCAGGACGTGGACAGGGTGGTCAACCTTGGAGAGGCCATTCTCAGAGTCTGCCACCCGGACGGCTTCACTTCCATCAAACTGGGGGTTGCCAGTCTACAAGAGCGCTTTCAAGAGGTGGGGTCACCTCAGCAGGAGGGTGATGGTGATCTTCAGCTGCCTTACTGGGCACATCCTGCTGCACCCTCACCCTCATTCTGATACAGTAGTACTGAAGTATCATTGACGCAGTGATACCCAAAAAAAAAACTCACCAGAAGTCACTATTGGCTCTTTGAAATATTGCTAAGAATCACTAAATTTCATATTGATGTCACAAAATAGATCACACTGCTGATGGCCATCCCATGGTCTATGTTCGGAGGAGAGTGTACTGCTCATGTTTACACATAGTTCACTTATTTACATGCATCAGTCTGCCGTCATTACTGAAGGTTAATTAACATTATAAGAAAACCCTATACTTGGATTGTTAATATGGCTGTGATTTTTTCAGTAATTCTGTAAAAGCAAATATGCTTAACAGCATGCACAGCGCTTATTAGGATTAGAATAGTGCTCTCCCTACTCTAACCCCACTTTTTTCCACGCTCTGTGTACAGTGCGCTTACCAGTAAATAGCCGTCAGATTTCATGGTCAGTTTAATTCATGAGTTTCCACGTCGATGTGATGCAGTACTGAGTGTATAAATGCCAAAACGTTGGTATATGTACCTGCAGTTTGGTCTATAGAACATCAACTTTTGTGTCATAACAGCTGATTCTACACAGGGCAGTCATTAGTTTTATGTACGCGAGTAGCGCTAAAGCACTGAGAAAGGCGGACGTGATGTCAGATAGGTGAAAGGTGATTGTTGCTGTTGCTTTACAATGAGAATAGAGGTTGCCGAAGTTGTGAGAAGTCGTCAAATTTAATGCTAGGTGCTGGATAATATTTTTAGTTGCTAGGGAAGGTCAAAAAGTTGCTAAATCGGCAACACTGTGTCGACGTCTGCAGAATCTTAGCAACCTGTGGAGAGTGGTCTGATGACCTCATGTTTGTGTTTGCCGTGCATACAGGTGTTGACATGGGTCAAGCAGCATGAGCAGAGACTGGAGAGAGCTCTGGAGGAGCTGCAGAAGGACACAGTGCAGCTGCAAGATCTGCAGTCTTGGCTGCAGTGGGCAGAGTCTCGATTGGCTCAGCGTGAAGCCGCACCCCTGCCCCAGCAGCCCATGCAGCTCCGAGCACTGATTTCTGAGCACTATGTAGGACTCTTCTTCATTATTGGTTCTTTCTCTTTTGGTGTTCTGTGACCTCCATATTGGTTGTCTGTTATCTTACCTTCTTGTACTTACCATACAAGCATGTCACCTTCTCTTCAGGCTTTCATGGAGGAAGTGAAACACAAGCAGGAAGATGTGGACCAGATGCCCAAGAACTACCGGAAGAAAACATCAGGGAACAGCTTTGGAGAGAGACTCAGAATGTGTGAGTCATTAATTATGGTGCGTCTCTCTTTCACCAACATGAATTTTCCATGTCAGATGTAACCATGGCAACCTCCTTTATTCACAGGTGAGAAATGCTGCTGTCAGTGGCAGAAAGTGTGGCAGAGCTCCCTTTTGTACCAACGCAAACTCAGTGATGCCCTCTATAGGTTGGAAGAGGTACTACCGAGCACAGGAAATGTTAATCTATTTATTTGTTCTGTTACTTGTCTTGTAACTATTTGCTCTCTACTGGGATGAGACTCTATTTCCCCTGATACCTGTAAAATGTTTCTGCATGTGATGTTATATCTTGTTTGGCAGCTGAAGGAGGCCCCAGCCTTTGACTTTGAAACATGGAGGCAGAGGTATATGCTCTGGCTCCACCTTCGGAAGGACAGCCTCATGGAAGTCTTCCGGAACATTGACAGAGACCAAGATGGCAGGATCAGGCGGCTTGAATTCACAGAGGGAATTCTGGATACCAGTATGTTCACACATCAAAATCCTCCCATACTTTATACAGATTTACTCATAGTGGCTGCACAATGATTTCATAGTATACTTACAGTTGTCTCACAATGTGATCGCTTTATTTAGACAATGATATCACAGTGTCCCAACAATGACCTCACAGAGTGGTGAACATGCACTGGGGGGTGAGATACATGTGGAGGCAGTGATGTCTTAATGGTTAGGGAAGTGTGCTTGTAATTAAAAGATTGCTGGTTTGAATTCCCGACCAGCAAGGTACCACAGAGGTACCCTGAGCAAGGTACCGCCCCCAAGCACTGCTCCCCAGGGGCTGAATTGGCTGCCCCCTGTTATGTCTTGATGTCACATATGGGTAAAATGCAGAGGACACATTTCGTTGATGTGCTGTGGTGTGTCAACAATGACTGACCACTGATCACTAAATTCTAAACGTGCCAGGTGGCTGGACTGTGCTGGTGTGTGAGCAGCCCAGATTAAAGAGGTTCTTACTGGGAGGCTGTCTGAGTCAGACCTTATCAGGGTGGCTCAGTGGGTTAGGAATGTCTCTCCATGAGGCTGCGGATTCAAATCCCATGACTGGCGGAGTGATGCCCCTGTTGCGCCCATGGAGGAGCCATTATCAGCAACATTGCCGGGGGGGGCTGCATGCTGCCTGACCCAAACTTGCTCTCACCTATGTGTGCATCTCACGGAGAGCAAGATGCCCCAGGCAAAGAGAGGGCTTCCTCATGAGGGTGAACATAGCGTCACTATTCTTTTCTGGCTAGCGGTGATATGCTCAGTATGCATCAGTGGTACGACACAGAAGTGTAGTCGTTCAGTGACCATGATATGGATAGAAACTATATTCTAGGTGTGATTACTAGTCTTTGGTTTAGTGAGTAATGTGCCCCTTTTTGTCCTATTTGTTCTTTGTTCTTTCAGACTTTCCCACCAGTCAACAGGAACTGGTGGCAGTGGCAGACATCTTTGACCGGGATGGTTATATCGACTACTACCAGTTTGTGGCAGCTCTACTCTCTAGCAGGGACCACTGGCATTTCAGCAGTGACAGGGGCAGCATGGAAAACGAGGTGACATGCATTTTATTTTTGCCCGCATAAACATCAGCATTCCTCAGAGTCAGTAAGAATGGCAAACTTATTTCCCCTTTGTCTGTGTCTCTCCGGTCACAGATGTTCAGACAAGTAGTGCAGTGTAGATGTGCAAAGCGGTTCCAGGTTGAAGCACTGGGGGGCGATAAGTATAAGGTGAGTCGATGCATCTGCATGCATGAGTCTTTTGCTGAAACTCAGCTGACCTGACTGTTCTTCAGATAGACTGTCTGTAACACCCCATGAATGTTCACTTACATACTGGCCCTGTTCATAGGAAGGTCTGCCCAGACCTCCCAAAGAGGGCATTCACCCCGACAGCACGGTGGCTGGCGTTCTCCACACCTGCTGCTTTTTAGCTGAGTTTAGGACTGCATGCAGAATCCGTTTGTTTTAATCAGCATTAGGAAACATAAACTGTTCTGGCCCCTTTCTGCTTTCCATAGTTCTGGGACTCTGAATGCTCAGTTCGAAGGCTTTTTGGGTTGGTGCTGGTTCAGCTCGGGAATGTCTACATGGCTCTGGATCAGTTCCTTCTGAAGTATGACCCTTGCCGAGGTGAGAACCCCCCCCCCACCCCCCCCCCCCCCCCCCCCCCCCCCCCCCCCCCCCCCCCCCCCCCCCCCACCCAGCACCCAGCCCCCCACCACCCCCCCCCCCCCCCCCCAGTTTCCTCAGCACACAGTATACTGTATATAAACACAAGTTTGTCTAAGCAGCTCACCAGATTTTCACATTGAGTGTCAGCTCAATGCATATATTTCACTCTTAACTCACCTGTAATAAAACTGAATAATAGATACTTGCGGGCTCTTTTTCAGCAGTTATGGATCAGGGTTCTGTTTTTCAGCAGTTACGCGAAATGTACCCTCAGTACGCAAATATTAATTTTTATCTTTCTGAGAATTGAATTCTGTGCCCCCAGCATCTGGCCCAACAGGCTGCAGTCGACGGAAACTGAGCAGGAAGAGAGGCGCTGATGTCTAGGCGGCCTGGGAGGGTGCAGACAACTGCAGGTGGCAACGTGTCCAAGCTCATGGGGGCGGCAAATGTGCAAAAGTGACTGCAGTGTCACATCTCTGTAATCCCGACAATTCAAGTGCTTTCCACTCTGTTCCTGTGAATAAATTTGAAGATTTATTTAGCTATTTTACTGGCAGTATGGAAAAACCAGGATTTTTAATTTGCTCCTACAGCGAAGCAGGATTTGGTGTCATGGCACTGATGCCATGATCTAAGACGGCTCCACTGTGAGACCAGAGCCCTGATTACTATCTCTGTTCCTAGTGAGTGATGTGACATGTGAGAATTTTGAAAAAGTAGAAGAGGAATTTGTACATGTTGGTATTATTACTACTGGGAAGTCAAAGCCAGTTCATTGCATGTGTTTTCACTGCTAGCTGTAGCTTCTGTTAGCCCTGCCTCAGCTCTGCTAACTTGTGGGATTAAACTGAATAGACTGCCTATGAGCATTATGATCATCTGCTGGTCAGTATTGTAACCTTGGAGACTAATAATCATTTTAATTGGTTCAAGTCAAAAGGGCTGAACTGGATACTTTAAACCCTGTACAACTGACTGTGAACTTGTGAGTGATATGTGGTGCAGTGTGTGTGTGTGGGGGGGGATCAAAAGTAATTTATATTCATTAGAGAATTCTGACATTCATGGGTCTTCCAGAGATGGAAGAAGCCTGTATTTCTTTTTATTTATTTATTCATGGTGAAGTGGAGGAGTGATTACACCAGGAAATAAAATACTATATAAACAGGTAAAACAAGATTTGTTCTTATTATCCTTTTGTTTTAAATACAAAGCTTTGTGTGAGTTGTTGTAGGAGGCGATTGTTTGGTTGTAATTATGCTTGTGTGGTGAGTGTTACCGTCAGGCTCACTGTCACTGTACTACGTTAACTGTAAAGTTCTGCACTGCATACATGTTGTATTAAGGACAGCAGGACTAGAGGAGAAAGGAAAATCCTCAGAATGTTTTGAAATGCAGTGCCAATTTCAAAATAAAACCCTTTTACCTTGTTATGTACTGTCGAGTTGAATGTGCTTAAATATCACTGGTGAATTCTGGGTGATGAAGACGTTTAGGCTGACGTTTAAGCTGGCATTTAGGCCAGTGTTTAGGCCGACATTTAGGCTGACGTTTAGACCGACATTTAAGCTGATGTTTAAGCCGGCATTTAGGCCAGTGTTTAGGCTGACGTTTAGGACAACATTTAATCCGGGATTTAGGCCAGTGTTTAGGCCGACATTTAGGCTGATGTTTAGGCCGACATTTAGGCTGACGTTTAGGCTGGCATTTAAACTGACGTTTAGCTCAGTGTTTAGGCCTACATTTAGGCTGATGTTTAGACCAGTGTTTTGGCCGACATTTAGGCTGACGTTTAGGCCAGTGTTTAGGCTGACATTTAGGCCGACATTTAAGCTGGCATTTAGGTCAGCGTTTAGGCGACATTTAGCTCAATGTTATCTCACCCTAATGGCACTTAGGTCCAGTTTGATGCTCTATTTAGATTCAAATAACTGAAGAAATACTTTTCTGAGCAATACTCACCTTGCACAGATTAATGTTAAACATTAACGTTCAGACAGTAGTGGGCAGTGCAGTGGAGTCTTAGGATGAGGGTGGTATGTGCCCCTTCCCGGATGGACCCTTACCTGTGCCCTGCACTACCTGGTATGGCCTTCAGGGGAGGGGTGACCCCTAAGCCACTGGCGATGGCTGCCAATCATGGACAACATCCCCAGAATGTCACAGTTTCCTCCCAAAAATTATTCCAGCTTCAGAATGACTGTTCATTAAGCAGACAGGGGAACAGGGCAATCACTGGCTCGCTATGGCACATTCCAGTGGAATCGGCCCTGCCCTACATACATCTCACTCAGTAAGAGCATATTGTGATGCCTTGTAGTTCTTTAGTTGACAATTAATAACAGTGTAACTCCCTGGCACAGAGACGCTGTGACAAAATCACCGGATTTGTCTACAGAAAAAAATAATGTTATATTCAGTGACCAATGGTGACTTCAAATGGTGCAGGGGTGTTGGTGCCAGACTTGCTGGTATGAGTATTTATAAAACTGCTGGGATTTTCACACACAACCTTCTCTAAGATTTACAGAGAATGGGCCGAAAGACAAAAAAACATCCAGTGAGCCATGGTTCTCTGGGTGAAAATGCCCTATTGATGGAGGCCAGAGAAGACTGGCCAGACTGGTTTAAGCTGAAAGAAAGGCAACAGAAGCTGAAATAACCACTCGTTACAACCAAGGTATGCAGAAGAGCATCTCTGAATGCATAACATGTGGAACCTTGAAGCAGATGGACTACAGCAGCAGAAAACCAGACCAAGTGCCACTCCTGTAACCTAAAAACAGGAAACTAAGTCTACAGTGGGCACAGGCTTACCGAAACTGGACAGTAGAAGGTTGGAAAAAAATGTTGCCTGGTCAGATGAATGGATTTATGCTGCAATATTTAGATTTTAAGGTCAAAATCCGGCATAAGAAACATGAAAGCATGGATGAATAAAGTGTGGCGGTGGTGTAATGGTAGGGAGGGGTTTTTTTTGGCACCCTTCGGGCCCTTTAGTATCAACTGGGCATCATTTAAATGCCACAGTCTACCTGAGTGCTGCTGACCATGTCCATCACTTTATGACCACAGTCTACCTGAGTGCTGCTGACCATGTCCATCACTTTATGACCACAGTCTACCTGAGTATTGCTGACCATGTCCATCACTTTATAACCACAGTCTACCTGAGTGCTGCTGACCATGTCCATCACTTTATGACCACAGTCTACCTGAGTACTGCTGCTGACCATGTCCATCACTTTATGACCACAGTCTACCTGAGTACTGCTGCTGATCATGTCCATCACTTTATGACCCCAGTCTACCTGAGTACTGCTGCTGATCATGTCCATCACTTTATGACCACAGTCTACCTGAGTACTGCTGCTGATCATGTCCATCACTTTATTCAATTCAATTCAATTCATTTTTATTTATATAGCGCTTTTAACAATGGACATTGTCCCAAAGCAGCTTCACAAAAAAAATGAAAGTGAAAGTTTATGACCACAGTCTACCTGAGTACTGCTGCTGACTGTGTCCATCCCTTTATGACCACAGTCTACCTGAGTACTGCTGCTGACCGTGTCCATCCCTTTATGACCACAGTCAACCCAGCTTGTAATGGCTACTCCCAGCAGGATAACGCCCCATGTCACAAAGCTCATATCATTTCAGACTGATTCCTTGAACATGACAGTGAGTTCACTGTACTCAAATGGCCTCCTCAGTCACCAGATCTCAATCTGACAGAACAACGTTGGGATGTGGTGGAACAGGAGACTCGCATCATGAAGGTGAAGCTGACAAATCTGCAACACGTACATGATGCTGTCAGATAACCATGGTCCTGAGTCTCTGAAGAATGTTTGAAGCACCTTGCTGAATATATGTCATAAAGAATTAAGAAAGCTCTGAAGGTAAAAGTGGGTCAAACTCTGTACTAGCAAGGTGTACCTAATAAAGTGGTCGGTGAACATATATGACTAAGTTTTATGAATTGTACGTAGTATGTTGTATTGAGTTTCAATTTTAAGAACTATAATCCTTGCTGTAAAATACCCCTGTCCGGTGTGCCCATGTGACCCTGTCCTGGGTGCCCATGTGACCCCGTGTCCTGTGTGCCCATGTGACCGTGTCCTATGTGCCCACGTCCTGTGTGCCTGTGTCCTGTGTGCCCATGTGACCGTGTCCTGTGTGCCCGCATCCTGTGTGCCCGTGTCCTGTGTGCCCATGTGACCGTGTCCTGTGTGCCAGTGCTGTGTGTGCCCGCATCCTGTGTGCCTGTGTCCTGTGTATCTGTGTGCCCGGCAGATGTGGAGTTATTCTCAGCTCTCAAGGTGGCAAAGTGTGGTTCAGTGGAATAAGAATGCCAGTTCAGATCCAAGGGTCAGCAGAGAGATTTTTACCGTGTTGTCCCTGAGCAGGACCCTTAACTGTAATTACTCCAGGGACCATCTAACCTTGCATGTCATTTTGAATAAAAGTATCTGCTACATAAATGCATTATGATCTCATTTCAGCCTCCAATGCTTTAAAGGATGGGAATAGCTAAGGTAAATTGTCATGTACAGTTTCAGCAACAGGCACAGCTGTACCAATAAGCATAACACTGAAAATCAAATTCAGGTCTGAAATGCATGTATTAGAGATGTGTGGGTCAAAGCTGAAATATAGATTCCTTCAACCTGAATGTTTCCATTCTGAGAATCGATTCCAACATTAAAATATAGATAGTCTTTAACCGGATATTTTGCATTGTTGTACATTATATAGCATTATACTACAGCAGGACACAAACTATTACCAGGAATAAGGGGATGGGGGTGAATGATTGGTGGCTCTCCGAATGATTGGCAGCTCCCCGTTTGCAGACAGGCAGGTTGGACGGCCCAATTTAACCTTCCCACCTCGGTTCAGCAAGCAGTTTAGGCTGCCGTGGGGCCATCGGGACCCCAAAGTCTAGGGACCATTTTTAATTCAAGCCCTGCCTTTGTCAGGATTGGGAGGCAACTGTGCATTATTAGCATATATACAAGCTGCAATCGCAGTGGATAGACGGTGCTCGCCTCTCCTCCAACCGAAGTGGGAGGCGGGCCGACGGAGCATCCGAGCCGCCCAAGAGGAGACCAGGCATATCACACCGCGTTGCGTGCAAAGTCAGATGCAACAGAGGGACTTAATATTCAGAACGGCCGTGTATCCGCAGGAGAGCTACTGCTGTCCGTTTTTCATGTGAGCAACGAGCCCAAGTGGACCAGAGGGCAGAAAGAGGTAAGGCAACAGAATGATGGGCATGCTGGAGAAGCGTGCAAACCTAGCCTAGTCTGTAGCTGTAAGTCCTTAACTATAAGTGTGTAAAGCCCTTGGCTCTCAATGTATGATGTTTGTGCCTCTGAGTACATAAAGTTTGTGCCTCTCAATGCATAAATCCATGCTTCTGAGTGCGTAGAAGTCTGTTCCTCTAAGTGCGTAAACTCAGTGTGTGAAGTCAGTGCCTTTGAATAAGCATAGAGTGTGGCTCTGCTGTGCTCTCCAGTAACCTCCAGCTTACAGAAAGAATACAAAGGCAGTAATTCCTGAGTTTGCTGTAAAGTTGTGGGCAAATGCACTGCAGTTTAATCATGCTTAGAAGGCTTGTTCAAGTTAATGACCTAATAATGGTCGCCAGTCAGATTTGATGCTGTTCCCTGTTCGGTGGAAAGGAAGCTCCCTTTATTCAGTTATTTCAGGACAATACTTTTACATATCGCGTAAATTGAGTGTTCACATACTGTATAATTTGACAGATTTATGAATCATAATAATTTGTGCTCACACAATCTAAATTTTTAACCATATAGGCAGTTTTGGCACAGGTGTGGCCCTTCCTGTGGTACAAATACAGATTCGTTTTGGCATAAAGGTTCACTGCTGTATTAATATTGTCCAGGATATATAATCAGTCCTGTGGCTCCTGTGGGAAGCTGTGCGTCACCATGAGCGTAATTAAATTACCATATATATATATAAGGGGCGGCATGGTGGTGCAGTGGTTAGCACTGTTGCCTCACACCTCTGGGACCTGGGTTCGAGTCTCCACCTGGGT
>JAABNY020000010.1:47716-60468 GCA_015164015.2 Brevimyrus niger
CTTGGCACAATGCAGTCAGGTAAGTACCGTTCTGCTGGCAACCGCCAAACCCAGCCTTGTCCATCATAGACCAGACAGAGAAGTGTAATTTGTCACTCCGGAGAACTCTAGAGTCCAGTGGTGGTGTGCTTTACACCACTGCATCCACAACTTTGCATTGCATTTGGTGATGTAAGGCTTGGATGCAACTGCTCGGCCATAGAAACCCATTCCATTAAGTTCTTTATACACTGTTCTTAAGCTAATTTGAAGACCAGACGAAGTTTGGAGGTCTGTAGCTATTGACTCTGCTATTGACTGTTGCTGTTGTTCCCAACTGCTTACATTTTGTTATAATACCACTAACAGTTGACTATGGAATATTTAGTAGCAAGGAAATTTCATGAATGGACCTATTGCACAGGTGGCATCCTATCATGATACCACATTTGAATTCAGTGCAGTCCTGTGAGTGACCCATTCTTTCACAAATGTTTGTAGAAGCCGTCTGCATGTCTAGGTGCTGATTTTATACACCTGTGGCGATGGAAGTGATTGGAACACCTGAATTCAAAGATTTGGAGGTGTCCCGATACTTTTAGCAATATAGTGTATGTATGGTAGGGACATGTCCTTACTAAAATTGTGGGAATAGTATGTATGTATAGGAGGGCGGGGTTGATTTGTTCCCTACCAGTGCTGAAACCAAACCTATGTCTTTGAATTAAGAACATGTTCAAGTAGCATAAAAGTTAATACAGTCGCACTCATTTTGCCATTTTGTCTGTCACCTGGAAGGAAGCTGTACATTGGTGTAGCTTTGATAAAGTGTGTTCACACAACCAACTTGTGCTGCACCTTGTGTTTGTACAGCAAACCGGGGACAAAGGGTATGTAAGGATACTGAGATGATGCTGCTTTCTCTGCTCTGAAGTGCGTTTTGTGGTCCAGTGTGTATAAAGCAGACAGATAGCCTTTAATAGCCCTAGGGATTTGGGCTCATCACAATGGAGTTTGTTTCTCTTTTAAATCAGGTGTGTGCAGAACTACAGCCTTCTGGGAAATAATGAGCCATTCAAAAGCAAGATGTGGAGCCCTGATCCTGAAAGGTCTGCTCAGTCCTCACCTGTGTGGCTGGCAGGAGCTCTTGGAGTCCTCATCTCATTTCCAAATATTTGTAGAAATCTCTTTTAATTATTTGGGTATGGCAGCAGATGCATAGAAGAATGAAAAGATGAACTTGCACCCTCATGCCCTGTGAGAAAGTGCAGATGTGATGTTGATGAATCGGTAGCGGCTCTGCGCCCACAAGCCCAGAGTTGTATGAATACACAGAGCCCAGGAAAATGCCAGGCAGTAATGCCAGGAAGGACATATTCATTACAAGCAAGGCGGTGTTTAAACAGACAAGTCTACCTCCAAATCTTGGTAACAGTGCATGTAGATGAACTCTGCAGCTTGGCGCAAAACGGGATGAAACGTACCACCCGGGTGTAGGTGCAATGTGTTCTCTGCTCCAACATGGTAAGACGGGGTGACGGGGCAGGCCTGACCAGCCTACGGTAAGACAGGGTGAGCCCAACGTCAGCGTGTGGCAGGCCTGATCAGCCTACTGTAAGGCAGGGTGAGCCTAGGGTAAGCGTGGGGCAGGCCTGATCAGCCTACGCTAAGGCAGGGTGAGCATAGGGTAAGCGTGTGGCAGGCCTGCTCAGCCTACTGTAAGACGCAGGTATTCTGGTGCCAAAGTACATCAACAGCTGACCATCAGGGCCACCTAGAGCTTCCACACAATGGTAGCAGGTCGACAGGGGACCACATCATCTTGTATTGCTTGGACAATAAAAACTACTACATAAGGGTGCTATTCATAGGTTTCAGCCGGATACCAAAATTTTATGTGACGTAATTGTATGGCTGTAGTGACTAGATGAACATCAGATTTGGTAGATTATTTTATAATTGTTAGTAGTTCATCTGTGTGACACCATGCAGAATGATCACTCCTAGACCTGGACCTCAGCGCCTCATTAGCAGACCCCAGTGAGGTATCATCAGTACTGACACCCCACAGGGCATTGGGTTGATTATACTGCTGCAGTCGAAGTTCAGCTATAGCTACGATTCTATCATAAAGTTTGCTTACAGCACCACCAATCACAATGATCGAAAATAACGGTGAGCTGGCTGCTTGAACACAAGGAGCTGGTCATTGATTCCAGGAAGCAGAAGGGCCCCCCATCCTCATCAGTGGAGCTGCTGTGGAAGTTTCACATTCATCTGGAAGGTCCATCAGCCACTTCACTACTTCAGACGTTCAAGGAAGGGATGGGAGCCTAACCTTAGAATTGGATCTACGGAACCACAGATTCAAAACCAAGTTTAAGAAATGTATTTTATTTTTTGATTATTGTCATCATTTGAGTGTGAAGAGAAGAGAAAGTGAGAGAAAGGATGCAGTTTATTTCTTCATCCCTAAGAGTGCCTTCAAGTAAAGACAGAGGCCTTCAGTGCCATAAACATGGCATACAAATTTCTATTATTCTTTAATTAAAAATATCTCCAGTTAAAAAAAAAAACACACAAAACAGATTGGTGTGGACATCCTCGCCCGAGGACAGAGGCCATGCTCACACAGGCTGCTCCATAGATTTGGTCTGGTCAGGTGATCCCTGAGGTCAAAGCTGGGGCCAGCTTCATGGGTCTGTAGTGTGGCTGAAGCCGCTGGGATTCTTTGACTGCCAGCGCCACAGGTCCTCACCTTGGGACACAAGAAGCAGGGGTGATAACACAGGTCCTACCCTGCATGCAGTGCACACTCTGTAGTTCACTTAAAATGGGCTACTTTCAAACAAGAGATTACATCAACTGAAAGTGTTGTGACGATAAACATGTCTTTCAACAAACAAGTCCTGTTACTAAAAAAATTAAATGGGTAAAAATGTACGCTTAAGAATAGGTTAGGCTGAGTATGGTCCCATATACAAATAGACTCACAGACAGACAAGCACAGATATAAACACAGGCAGACGAAAAAACTCACAGGCAAGCACACAGGCACAGACAGATTCACACACAGGCAAACACAGACACACCGACACAGACAGATACGCACAGGCACAGATACACACACAGGCAGACACACAGAGAAACTCACACATCCTGTCCAGGTCAAACTCTGCCCTCCAACCCAGCTCGGTTTCAGCAAGGTGGGGGTCAGCGTAGCAGGAAGCGATGTCCCCGCTGCGGCGTGGTGCGATCTGGTAGCGGATCTGCAGGGACCACAGAGGCCGGAGTTTCCCTCACCATCAGTGCTGCCCATGCAGGTTGGGAGCTTCTCCATATTTCAGATTGTCAATTTTCACACTCGATCCAACAGGAGACCCTGCCCCTGCATGGCCAGGGGGCTACTGACCTCTCGTCCAGAAGCCTTTTCCATGGCTTTCACCATCTGAAGGACCGAGTAGCCGGTGCCTGTGCCAAGGTTGTAAACCTGCAGAGGGAGCAGGAAGCTGAGGAGCAGGCTGCGGTGCTGATCCACACCCTGACAGGTATCTTCCCAACGCCCGAGCATGGATGCCTACAGTCAGTAAGCACTTCCTCTCCCAACAGGGAAATGCTGGCACACAAGCTACAGATTATAACCATAACCGTGTGTCATATAAAAGCGTCACTTTAAAGCTAAATAAGCGATTCAGCTATTGGTCTTTGCGCTTGTTTATTCATGCATCGGCAGGCCAGAGAAGAAGCTGGAGGAATAGAAACCAGAAAATGGCGACAAAATCAGAAAGCTGTACCTTGCAGCCACAATTCCCCTGCAGCTTCCTGAGGGCAGCGATGTGTCCCTTAGCGAGGTCCACCACATGGATGTAGTCTCTGACTCCTGTGGGGCACGGAGGAGGTGGGGGGGGGGGTTGGCAACACACGGGGGGGCATGCTGGTCAGCCCCGTCTCTGCATCACTGCATTGTGGGACAATCTGACCTTTGGCCTGCACATCACGACACACCGACAAACACTGTAGCCTGACCTGTCCCATCAGGTGTGTCGTAGTCATTCCCAAACACACGGAGATGTTCTCTTCTGCCAATAGCTACCTGAGAACAGATATACAAACCAAGCAGTGGAGTTATTAGCAAACTCTGTCCAGAGTCATGTGTCTCGTTTCCACCAACACGGTGCTATACCGGGTTTTTTTCCCCTCAATCCGGCACTGGTTCTGTGCGTTTCAACCCCAAAAATAAAACTGGCCCTGGGCCAGAAAAAAAAGACTCCAGCACGGCGCCACAGAGACTTTTTGGCACCATAACGTCAGCGAAAGTGGGACAGACTATCATCTCCAACCCTTCCACTTAGCCAGAAAATTTACTCCATAACCGACATATAGTTTCATTTAATATCGCCAGTGCCAGCAGTTAAGCACCTTGTTAACTTATTAGCAGAATAACGTTACGTGTTTTTTTTCTGTGGAAAACTAAAGATCGATCAGCTGGGCAGATTTAATAATAAAGCATAAATATGTTGCAGGCCGAAGAAATATAAAAATTTGACGCTCGAGAGGCGAAGAGATCATAAAGCGGACTGCAAAGTTCAGTTTTTAGCAGTAACTTCGTTGTGCGATATTTTAAAGTACAACAGTAAAACAGCGAATGAGAATAAAGTTACTTACACACACACTCAAATACACACAATGTTTCTGTTAGTTCTATTTGAAACCGGTGGAAACGCAGGCTAGTCCTCAAAAGGCACCAAGTGAGAACCAGTCCAGCACCAGCACTGGGTCCATCTCCGTGTTGGTGGAAACGTAGCAGTTTGGAAGCTTTAGGATCTGGATCTGTTTTACCGTAACAGACCAGCAGGGGTGCTTACCTGGGCAACGTAGGGCATTAAGTTATTGGGGATTCCCTGGGGGTCTTCGCCAATCTCTCCTGAAGAATGAGCACCGATTGGATTGAAATAGCGCAGCAACACAGCATTCCAGTCCTGTCCAAACATAAGCACACATATAAACACCCACAACTGATGTCAAAAGAGTACTTCATGGTTCATGGTACAGCACACGCACACAGACACACAGACAATGTTCTCTGGAGAGGCATACTGGTACCCTTTGGGCTCGACACTGGTCCTGAATCATCTCCTCGATGAAGTATTTGGTCTTGCCGTAGGGGTTGGTACAGCCGCCCACAGGGTGCGCCTCATCGATGGGTAGGTGCTGGGGTTCCCCATAGACAGTCGCTGAGCTGCTGAAGACGATGCTGTGCACACCGTGCTCCTGCATCACCTGGGAGAAGCATCAGCGGCTTAATGACGGCACAATCAACCAAAGCAAAGCAAGGGCTGGAGAATATTCACAGACAGTCATTGTCCAGATCAGTCAAAGCTCAGTCATTAAGAAGCTTGGTGCAACAGACACTGCCCTGGAGGAATATAACTATCAGAGACTCTGTCTCTGTCTCTCACACACACACACACACACACACCTAAATGGGGACCCTAATCCCAATCACGACCCCAAAAGTGATCTATGTAAACCCCCCCCCCCCCACACACACACACACACCCAGATGCGCACGCATACAGACACACGTACGTTCACAAACACACACACAGACACGGACACTCAAAAACACACACAGAGACACGGCTGTCACGGTCGCTCACAAACCCACACACAGACGCAGAAAGATAAGCAAGCAAAGCTGGAGAGTCAAAAAATAATCATTTGCAAAGCCCTGGGATGGTAAATGACAGGCCACCACTTTGCCAAAAATGTAATTAGTACATTTACTTTTCATCCCAAAAAAGTTTAGTATTACAGCATAAAGCCAAACACAGATCTTGTGTACAGTAACACAGTTAAAAGGGTTAATATAAGGAAGCAAGGTTTTCCGTCTATCCACCTCCAGAAGGTTGATGGTTCCAGTCAGGTTGACGCGATAGTATCGCAAAGGCTGCTCCACGGACTCGCCCACGGCCTTCAGCCCCGCAAAGTGCATCACTGCTGAGAACTTGTGCTGCACAGAGAGAGAGAGACAAACAGACAGAGATATAGAAAAAAAGGGAAAGGAGCCAGAGGAGATGACAATGCTCATTTCAGAGGAGACATCACACATGTAATGATAAGCAGTCAGATACACGTCAAGGCTGCAAAGGGGGCAAGGCTTCAGACGTAGATGTTCATGGTGCATCTGTGTAACTAAGGCCATCAGTCATTCATGGAGCTTTCTCCGAGCAAATGAACCAGGGACCTGTTTCTACTAAGGTTGTCAAAAAAATTGATTCTCATGTTTACACTAGCTGAATAAATATATTCAGACAGTAAAAATAAATTTAGACAATGATATACAGTAATAGTAATTATAATTATGTAATAAAATACATTTAGAAATAAAGATTTGTTATTCATTATTTTAATATTAATAATAAACCATTAATACATTTAATTATAATAATATTGTTGTGCAGAGTGGGGACGGAATGGAGACTTCAGGGTATCGAGGAATACGGGGTTCAATTACAGGTAAGGCAGCCAAAATGCAGATGGACAATACCATGATCAGGCTGGGGAAACAAACTGAAACGTGGATGGATTAATGAAAACAACCAGAAACAGCTGATTACACGGGGTTAATGAGGGGACGTGGCACACGGAAGGAGCGGACAATCGGGACAGGACGCATTCTTTAGATACATTTATTTCCTTACTTTACAAATAACTGTTTTGATAAATGTGCTTAGATGTGTTTAATACAGTATATGCTCTTCTTATTTTATCCAGTTCATTTTGTGTTTAAATGTAAAAAAAAAAAAAAAAAAAAAAAAACATATTTAGGTGTAATTTTTTGGGGCTGGGAACCAATTGGTTTTCCATTATTTCTTATGAGGATAATTCAATCACAATTCGAATGTTTTAGGATTCGATCCGGAGTTCTGAACGGATTAAATTCGAGTTCTGAGGTACCACTGTATACTTTAAACATGGCAGTGGGCGAAAGCAGCTCCAGCTTTAGTTCTGCAGCACCAAACTTGATAGTGAATGTAAAAAGCAAGAGCACTTTCTGGAAATATTTCGCATATGAACAGGAAAAACCAAAAGATGTGAACAAGCCCATTTGCAAGAAGTGCTTTAAAGTTGTCTCTACCAAAACGAGCAGCACGACAAATTCAGCGAAGCATTTGAAAGACCATCACACATCAAATATACGCGGAGTTTCGAGAGGAGCGTAAAGTTGTTGTTCAAACGTAATATGAATATTTTAAGTGCCACTGTCAAGCAATACTGCTGAAGTTAACTATAAGAATGGCTGTGTCTTCACTTCTCTCTCTAAGTTTTTATAAATGTTTTTATTATGGAGTAAAATAATTACCAACAGTGTTTATATTATGTGATATGGTTGTCACTCCTCTTTTTTTGTACTTCTCCAATCTCTCCTTGCACTATATGCATGCATACTGCACAGCTGACTTGGACAATGTTATTTCACTGTATACTGTGTCACGACATACGACTGGTGTGGCAAAGCCTCTTTTGACTTAACATCGTTGCGATTTTTAAACTAGAAAGAGCTTCTGACGGCGGTTCCATGGTTTTACATAATCTACAGACACAGAATGCTGAGGGAGAAAAGCACATGGGCAAGCAGACAGACAAAGAGAGGCAGGCAAACAGGCAGGCTGACAGACAGAGAGGCAGAGAAGAGAGGCAGGCAGGCCAACTGACAGACGAAAGGAGGCAGATGGACGGAAGCAGGCAGGGAGAGACACAGGCAGAATGCTGACCATCTGAAAAATCCTTTCCAGGCCTGGTCGGTCCAGAAGGTCCAGCTCATGAAACTCAATGGTGGTGTTCAGAATGCTCTCTATCCTTCGCAGACTCTCTGGTATGTCCCCCTCTCCTGGAGATGGATCACAGCAACACCGTCACGTGGCTCACTATTCACAGACGTTTTCCCGTGCTTACATGACCAGCTATCCCGCCCCTAATGTCCACTCCTCCCCTAATTCTGTAGCACAGCAGAGACTCGGCTGATGAATGGAAATCACGGAAGCTCAAAATCTAGATCCTGTCCACAGGACTATGGGGAAAGCGTAGCTACAGGGCCATCAAATCAAGAACAGACGGCGATACCGACAGTTTCCTCCTAGAACCATTATCTCACTTGCTTCAGGCCAACTTTGAACTGCCTTATGCCTTTCTGTTCATTTCTACATTGTTTCTATTTGTATTCTTTTTACATTCAGTTATATATTCCATTTATTTATACTTTGTTTACTTTTATATTTATCTTATTTTTTTGGAACGATGTATCAATACTCTTTTCTATCTTTCTTGCATGACAAGTCTTCCAGGGTCGTTATACCTTGTGCAATGACAGTAAAGCCATTCATTCATTCATTCACTCACTCACTGAAGGCCACAGAGTGGAGCCTGGGCCTCCCTCACCTCGGACTGCATTGCTGAAGTTATCAACGACGACCGGGCGGAAGCCAGCCTGGATGAGCTCCAGCACACAGTGGCTGCCCACGTAGCCACCACCCCCAGTCACCAGCACTTTCAGGGCCATGCGCTCCTCCTGTGGGTTGTGTTAAAGGCAGAGCTCAGAGCAGTTTTCTCTTACAATTCCAGTCATAACAGAATGGATGGAAATGTCATAGGTTCCCTGCAAGGCCCCGAATGGCACAATTTCTGGGTGGAACGGCTCTTTGGCAGAAGCTGGCGCACACAAAGAAGGCCTGTGTGAGCAGCCATGCTGTCTGGCCTAACCCCCCCCATACAGACCTACCCTGTCTCCACTCTAATGTAACCCACCAATGCAGAAAGCCAGTCATCCAGCTGTATGGCAACGACAGCAAATCCTAAAGGCCAGAGGTTAGTAAGGCGTCCCTTGAGCCACTGATACATCATGTCGTCGCTTAAACCTATGTCCTCTTTTCTCAGTCTGGGACTAGGCAACTGCACAGCACACTGTACAGATTATAATTATGTATGAGGGAAACAAATTCTGGTGCAAATTGTACATATATGTTTTTTAGGAAAATGGATATATTTTACATCCTAAAAGTTATTGTCAGTCTTTTCAACGTGATCGCCTTTCTTCAGCTAGGTCACTTTTTACCACCTTGCCACTATCACGTACAGTATGTAGGCAGTCTACGTATTGCTTTATGATGTGGCAAACTGAAGGACTTGCCCAACCTGAGCTCTGACGTCACCTTTTACGATCCCTTGTTTAAAACCAGTTTGCCAAGTTGCATATCTGGACCGGGCCATTCATCTGAAATTGTGGAACTACATAATTACCTAAACAACTCCAGATCAGTGTTCAACGTAAACAGTGTCCGTAGACCCATACCAGATTGTCTTAAGCTTAAGCTAAGTACCTGGACGGTGGCACATTGGTTTGCTGCCGGGTTCCTATGTATGCGACCTACCAATACAGCAGCAGAAGTTTGTATCTTCCCTGAACCATTCATAAATGGGCATTTTCCCCGCACACAAGGCGTCGAATACATGCCTCAGTGACAGCACTCTGAGCATGAGCGCCCCACAGCCGCTTCTCGTTCACAGATAGGCCGTTAATGTACTGTGCCAAATATGCTGAATTTAATTTCAGATGGTTCCCATAAAACCCAATTAAAACTGTATTAAAACTGTATTAAAACGTGCCTTAAGCAAAACTGCCGATCAGAAATGAGTCCTGCCGTACCGATTACTCACTTAACGCGGACTGAAAGCCCATACTATAGCCCAAATCCTACCTTTACGTCCATGGGCTGCAATGCGCAGCGATTCTTCTCCACGACCACCTGTGCAAGACCAAGAAGGCGCTAAGATGGGCAGCCGGACAGTTTGAGGGACTGAGCGCGGACGTGGAAAGGGGCGGGCATTCCTGCGGAGGTGCACCCGGAAGCAGCGTTGTCATTGGGAGCCGTCAGCATTACGTTAGCAGTCACGCGTAGCTCCATGCTAACAGTCCCCGAAATATCTTCCGGTAATATATTTTAGTTAAAAAGAAATCTCACATATGCGTGTTTAGCTTATTAAGTTTATGTCGTGACACTACTAAATAATGTCAGTCGCGGCAATCATAAATTACAGACAAACAGACAGTAGTGCAAGACTAAATTCAAATACATGCAAATAAGGAAACGTAGTAAAAACGGAATTTAAAAGTACACATTTGAGAAATGGAATATATATCTCTAGTAATCTGTTTTCAGGGTATTATGCTTGTATGTTTGTTCCTGCATGCACAATAATTTCAAACTGATCAAGAAGGGAATTTATCACGCAAGTTTTAGTCATACTTTTGTTTAAACCAAAAGTACAAAACTAATTCTGTTAAATATGACCGCGTAAAATCGGAAGAAATATAATAGTTACGTGTAAATAGAAATAAATTGATATTATAAATTACTTCCGATTATGCTACTGTAGATCACTATATTAATGACATATTAAGTAATTCTCCGGGTTGTGGTTGTCCTAGTCAGTACTAGTATGATTCTTAGTCAGACTTTTCTTCATCTTCCTCTACATTTCGTGGCCTTAGTTTCTGCTAACAAAGCAAGAGAATTTTATATTTAAGAAGGAAAACACAGGAGGCTGAGAATTCACTGAACCACCTGCTTACGAATCATGGAGAAATTGACCCTGTATGGGCAGGAAAAGAAAAAACAACTTCCACTTAGATTTTGCGACATTGTGTGTTTTGGGGTAAGATTATGTATTATACGATACAGTGATGATCACAGTTTTTAGTGGTGTAAAACATTTTGTTCAGTTTTATACTAAATTGCTTTTATTCGAATGACAATTTGCATAGATTTGGGCGTGGCACTGTCATCATCGCCCATAAAAACACCCTAAATCCTATTAAGTCATTAAAAAAATGGACCAGAGGGCGCAAACATAAAGTTTTTGAAAGACATGTACCTTTTTAAATTACAAATTTTTCAAAAGAATTAGAGTATTACATAAGAACAAAAATATAAAATGGGGACACAGAATGCATCCATGGCCACAGTAAATTATTACATGAAAACAATTCACAAGAGCATCACGGATAAAACTTATGCAACTGTCTATAAAATATTAACATTTTTTCTAAACTCTTCACATACGGTATTGTAATGGCGCTTACATGCTGCCACCCCACATTCACAACACACCACGCTAGTCTTCCGGTCACTTTTCTTCGGACATTTGTAGCACCTCTTCCTTTTTGATTTTCCCCGCAGGGGAGGCGGGACTACCACCTGTTGGTCTTCGGTGGGCTGGGCTTCCTTAAACAATCTCACAATTGCAGCAGCATTGGAGCCTTGGGGAATACCGTGTCGCTCCTGAATTGCGGGAATAATTAGGGCTTCGCCCAGCTCCTTCAGGAATAGCCTATCTTTGTGGTCCCTCTGCCTTCCATTCTGGATTGATGTCTTTCAACACAACGTATGCATTGTGCGCCGAAATGTCCAGAATGCTATAAAGCAGGGCAAAGGACCAGCGACCGTTTTTTTTTGCAGCTGTAGTTTGAAATGGCCTGGTCCAATGTATCAACCGGCCCTTTAGTTTCGTCATAATCAATTACAATTTGTGGTTTCAGCCCATCGACGACATCTGCACTCCTGTGGAATGTGCTCATTAGCAGTACATTTTTTTCTCTTTTGGTTATGTAGGTCACAAGTGTTGTGTTTCGTGCAAATACGAATTTGGAAGAGTACAGCCGCCTGCGCTTAGTTGTTAACAGGGCAGACGGCAGCTCTGGACGATTTTTGTGAACAGCCTATCATCGTGACGTGACGTTTGAGGAGCTCCTGCACTAAATCGAAGGAGGCAAAAAAGTTATTAGCAGGAATGGTTTGCCCTCTTAGCCCATCAGACAGGTCCAGCACCACTTGTTTGGTCAAATTCTTGTCCCTTGCCTCCCTCTGAGACTTCCCCGTATACACATCAACTTTCCAGCAGTAACTGGTCTTCGAGTCGCAAAGCACCCATAGTTTCAGTCCACTCCCCATCGAATGAGCAGGGTCCTGAAAGAACACATAGAGAGAGTACTAAGTAATTGTCAAGCGATCAGATACTATACATTTGTATAATTTGTAACACCTTACAATATAATTCCTAAGTAACATAGCAACTACTCAGGTACAAATCAGGAACAGAGTAACTGCTTTAAATGATCCACTACGATTCATTGGTAATGAACGTAAGATATATATTTTAATTATAAGAATAACAGAGAGCATAAAAACTGAATGGTTCACCTTGGTCGGTCTTGATTGTGGGAACACTAAGTGACCCTTTCCTATGTAACTTTTCCTGGATTGTTGTACTGTTGCATGTTGCGTGTGAATGACAATGAAGTTCACTTACACTTAACTCAGGGGTCTGGATGCTTCATAAAGTTCAAGTAAATCAGAAATGTATTTAGGCTTGAGACCATGTAGTGCTTTGTACACTAGTAATTATATTTTAAATTCAATCCTATAATGCACAGGAATCTAGTGCAGTAGTTCAAGGACCGGTTCAATATGCTCTACTTTCTTGGTGTTAGTGAGAACTCTGGCAGCAGCAGAGTGGACCAGCGGCTGTGTGACTGATATTTGGCAAATAATTGTGAACATACTGTTACAGTAGTCTAGCCTGGTAAAGAATCCATCCATCCATCATTTTCTCCCGCTTATCCGAGGTTGGGTCGCAGGGGCAGCAGTCTCAGGAGGGAAACCCAGACTTCCCTCTCCCCGGCCACTTCCTCCAGCTCCTCTGGGGGAATCCCG
>JAABNY020000010.1:64181-86623 GCA_015164015.2 Brevimyrus niger
GGACCGAACAGCCCTTAAAAGGAAGCCCGGCACCCCATACTCCTGGAGCACCCCCCACAGGACTCCCCGAGGGACACAGTCAAATGCCTTCTCCAAGTCCACAGAGCACATGTAGACTGGTTGGGCAAACTCCCAAGAATTTCTATCTAAACAAATACAGAACACCTTGATTCTGTGTTTATCTTTAATTCTTGCTACACCATGATTTCTGGCTTGATTTGTAGGTTTTATTGACATGGATTCAAGCTGAGCACAACATACTAATCCTTCCTGTTTGGAGCCAGATACAAAGATTTTTCTGTATGGTGGAAAATCCAGGCACATCCACTCATTGACTCCTTTAATGCATGTATTTAGTGACTATAAGAGACTATAGTCATGTGCTGACACTGTAATGTAGAGTTGTGCCTCATCTACATTTATGGTTATGGAGATGTTATAGTGTTCCATAATCTGAGCAAGGGGGAGCATGTAGATGTTGAATAGAAGAGGTGCAAGGATAGACCCTTGAGGAATTCATAATTACCTAGACACACAGGAATCCCAATCTCGTAAATATGATTCAAACCAGTTTAACACTGTGCCAAAACGTTCCACACACCTTTTCTCTCTGGTCTAGCTTATGGTCAATCATGTTTAATGTAGCACTGAGATCCAGTAATACCAAAACGGAGATGCTTTAGTTTTGTTTTCAGTTTTGTTTATTTGATTCATCACTGCTCAAATAGATGTCATTTAAAACTTCATCAAGTGCAGTCTCAATCCTGTGTTATTGAAATCCAGAGTGAAAAGCATTACAGATATTTTTCTGTACCATGAAAGAACTAAGTTGCTGACAAACAACCTTTTCAACAATCTTCTCTAAAAAAGGAAGGTTTGATATGGGCTTATACACTGTCCGGCCAAAAAAAAAAGTCGCCATTTGAATTTATATGAGCAAATACTTAAGAGCCAATGACTTGATCATTATTACAGCACAGCAATAAAGTGAAGTCAACTGAATACCTGAAATTACTGAATGACCAGGTTACCTCTCCATCCATCATCAATGGATTTTTTTCTTCCCTTTTGGCATGGGCATATTCCAGGACAGGAATTGACAGGAATGCCAATATTCATCTGGTTCGAATTGTCAGAGTGGTTCAGGAAGCATGAGGAATCATTTTCATGCATGACTTGGTCACCACAATGTTGACCATAATCTCATTGAAGGTCTTTGGTATGTGCTGACGGAGGCTTTATGGAGTGGTTCAACTCACTCGTGAATACAGGATCTCAGTGAGAAATTAATGCAAATATGGATTAAAATAAAGGATGAGATGTTTGCTTAAACCTCTGGAAAAATGCCATGACGAATGTGCACCATAATCAAAGCTAAAGGTGGTCCAATGAAAAATTCAAATGGTGACTTTTTCTTTGGCCAGGCAGTGTAGTTACTAATTACTCAGACACCACATTCACCAAACAATCTCTGTCAGTAATGGCAACATCCACTCATAAGCACAAAGATCAATGCATGATATCTAATATTTCCCAATAAAATGACAGACCTAGAAAATATACTTACATCTGAAAATCAATGTTGGAAAATTTGAGACCACTACAAAAATCATAGTATTTTCCTGAATATCTCCATATTTGTGCAGGCCTTGATTGGTTCTCATATAAATCTGATGTGTTCTATACAAAATAACTACAAGGCTGAAAGTGCTGGTGCCCATGGATGTGGAGGGTTAGAGTTTGCAGGAGGCCTGGGCCACCTTCGAGTTGGTCCTGCGGTTGAGTGAGCGGCAGATGAAGGTTCCAGCGTCCATAAGCCTGGTTAGGTCAACACCCTGAGAGGGAGAGAATGGAGAAAGGGGAGAGAATGTTAGGAGGGACTGAATGGGGAAAGGAGAACTAATGTTAGGAGGGAGGGAATGGAGAAAGGAGAATGAATGTGAGGAGGGAGGGAATGGAGAAAGGAGAATGAATGTGAGGAGGGAGGGTATGAGAAAGGAGAATGAATGTGAGGAGGGAGGGAATGGAGAAAGGAGAATGAATGTGAGGAGGGAGGGTATGAGAAAGGAGAATGAATGTGAGGAGGGAGGGTATGAGAAAGGAGAATGAATGTGAGGAGGGAAGATATGGAGAAAGGAGGGAGGGAATGGATGGCAGCCTCGGTACAGTGCTCTCTGGCATTGACTTTGTTTTTGTTTATTTTCTATATGTCTGGCTACACAAACATAGTCAGTTACTCTACAGAACAACTGCTAAACATCAGGCATTTCACTCTAGACTGGTTGTTACTGATCCGGATTGTTTCTTGGACATCCTCATTGGTAGACCAACTTTTATCTACAGGACCTGACAGCGACACAGCAGGAAGCACACAGGCGCACTGGTGAAGCTCCAGCAGCAGGGGTTTCCAACATCAGTCCCATCAATTCACCAGGTGAACCTCCGATCCTGATCAACAAACTGGACAAGCTGCTATTCTTCAACAGGATGAACATGGACTTTGCACGTCCTGCTGCCCCGTGCTTAAATTGACACTTGGCTCAGTGAATCCATTCCTAGTGTAAAATAAATACCGCAGCCTGAACTTAGAAAGCCTTTTCATAAACTGAAAACCCTTTTATTCACCGTGGGAGTTTTCATCCTTCATCCTGGTTGGACTTCACATTGCACTGCAGGCTAACGTGAGTGACGAGCTAGGAATTCTAGCCGACCAGGTAACCAGTCTGGAACAGAAACACCCAGATACACTGTTCATCATCCTGAGGGATTTTAACAGAGCAAAACTAAACCTTGAACTTCCAAAATACAGGCAGCATATCACCTATCCCACCAGTGATAACATACTGGACCACTGTTACATCACCCTTAAAGATGCTTATCGCTCTGATCCCTGGGCAGCTTTAGGACACTCTGATCATTGCCTGGTTCATCTTACTCCAGTGTAAAGGAAAAAACTAAAATCTGTTAAGCCTGTAATTAAAACTGTGAGGAAATGGACAAGTGAGGCAAAGCTGGAACTGCAGGATTGTCTTGACTGCGCCAATTGGAGTATTTCTG
Organism: Brevimyrus niger; assembly: GCA_015164015.2. NCBI lineage: Eukaryota > Metazoa > Chordata > Actinopteri > Osteoglossiformes > Mormyridae > Brevimyrus > Brevimyrus niger. Next base: position 67,239 of record JAABNY020000010.1, read on the forward strand.
AAGCTGCATCTGATGACTGACAAACACTGTGACATCACACATCCTCACAGAAGCTGATGTACATGTGCCAGCCAAGACCTTCTGCACATACAACAAGAAGCCGTGGTTTTCAGCGAGACTCATACAGCTTTGTCTGGCTAAAGAAGATGCCTAAAGAAGTAGGGACAGGGCTCTGTACAGGCAAAGACATGATAGCGGCCTAAAGAAGCTACTCTGAAAAGCTGTAAAATATGTTTTCAGCCAACGACCCTGTGTCAGTGTGAAGAGGCCTGCAAGACATCACCAATTACAGAAGACCACCCCCCACTGCTAGAGCGAGCAAACAAAGACCTGGCTGACAACCTCAACAACTGCTATTGCAGGTTTCAGAGGGACACATTCACACTCCTCACCCACTCCAGCCCAACAGCAATGGCTACCATTCCACCTCACACCCCCTCTACCATCCCCCCCAGAAACTTGGGTCCCAGGGATTCAGGTCCCACTCAGAGTATGCAAAGAGGATGAGAGCTGGCTCTTCCAGAGACTGAAAAACAGAAAGGCACCAGGCCCAGACAGCATCGCCCCCTCATGCCTCAGAATCTGTGCTGACCAGCTGGCTCCAGTCTTCACTGAGATCTTCAGCAGATCCCTGGAGCTCCGTGAAGTACCCATCTGCTTCAAACACATCACCATAATCCCATTCTCCAGGAAACCCTCCATCACTGGACTGAATGACTACAGACCTATTGCCCTGACATCGGTGGTCATGAAGTCCTTTGAACGTGTGTTGACCCATCTGAAGGACGTCACATGACACCTGCTGGACGCCCTGCAGTTTGCTTACCGGGCAAACATGTCAGTGGATGATGCAGTGAACATGGGACTGCATTACATCCTGCAACACTTCGACCGCTCAGGGACTTATGAGAGGATTCTGTTTGTGGACTTCAGCTCGGCCCTCAACACCATTGTCCCAGAAATGCTCTCCTCCAAACTCTTCCAGCTGAATGTAACTCCTGCTATCTGTCAGTGGATCACCAGCTTCCTGACTGGTAGGGAACAGCAAGTGAGGCTGGGGGAGATCACCTCTGATGTACGGACCATCAGCACTGGTGCTCCTCAAGGTTGGAGGGAGAGAATGGAGAAAGGAGAGAGAATGCGAGGAGGGAGGGAATGGTGAAAAGAGACCAAATGTGAAGGGAAATGGAGGAGACAGGTATGGGTTTGTATTTACCACATTTTGGGGACCAAACTTTGTTTTTAACTAGTGAGGACAATTTTCAAGTCCCCACAGTATAATCCAAAACATTATACAAATGTAACTAATAAAAAAAACTAAAAAACACCAAAAGACTTGTGTTCAGTTTGGTTTTATGGGTAAAGTTAGGGCTGGGTAAGGATTAAAGGTGTAAAGTGAACAGCGCTAAATATGTTCATTCACGTCTGGCATTAACATACGTCTCATACGACCGACCATTAGGATTCGCATCTCACTTTCCCACACTTATTTAAATAAGCACATAAATCGCTTCCATATGCAGAGCTCAATTGCATTGTTGACTTTTACGAGTGGAAGTCAGCAATGTACTACTTAATTGTACTGCATTGTGTTTCCACATTTTTGACCCTCACAAGGCTGACAGCTGTCACCCATCTGGTGTGACACTCACGCTTCAAACCCTCAAGCAAGAAATTGCTCAGTGGAAGAGAGCCTAGCTTGCGGTAAATCTATATTATTCCATTACAAACCTAAAATGACCTACGTCAAAAACCGTTGGGGTACTTTGCAAACCCTACAGACTATGTCCAAGGTAATAAAGCTCTTACTGTACATACATGTTAATGTGTGTGCAGACCTGAAAATCTCATGGCAGACAGCTCAAATCAGTTGGCTACCCTTGCCTGACCTTTCCAACAGTAAGGTTAAGCTGAGTAACAAACATCAATGGCTAATTGAGTACATTTTAGCAGCACCAGAAACATCCCATAAAACAATCATACGGTTGAATTTATTGCAGGACATTCGTTTTTCTTGCATGTACCTAGTAAACTTACTCTAGAGTGTGTGTGCGTGCCCTGGTGCTCACACCAGAATGTCGGCTGAGTAGGTGGTCCTTCAATGTAGCCCAGGACACATTTGCGTTCTCACTGCTATAAGAATGTGGCCATATGCGGCCCAGACCACCAGCAAATGTGGTCTGAGCAATCGGATCTCAATGCGTCCTCAATGGGTCTTGGGTGCATTCACACCTGTCATTAGCAACATCCACTTGCGATCGGATCACCCGGGATGTTATGTCAATACTAGGTGTGAACAGGGCCATAGTCTGGATCAGGGTTAGGCCCATAGAAATGAATGGAGAGTCCCTACAAAGATATGAATACATGGACTGTGTGAGCATGCGTGTATGTGTGTGTGCCAGCAAGCTTACAGTGTGGATTCCCAGGCCGTGCAGCATGTACACCACATCTTCAGTGGCCACGTTCCCAGAAGCCCCCTGGGCATACGGGCATCCTCCCAGTCCTGCCACAGAAGAGTCCACTACGCTCACCCCCATCTGGAGCAGAAGGCCAGCGAGACACATAGTCATGCAGTTGCAGGTTTATCCCTCAGGCTGTCTGCATAATCGGTGAGGTCTGCGTATTCGGTGAGGATGCCATTTAATAGCGAGCATATCACTTGCACTATTCTAGACATCTCTCATTTAACATCTTTTTGACTACAAATACATATTTAATATTATTGCTTTCATACATTTTATTATTTTTTTTGCCATTTTATCTCTCTAACTTATTAGGACTTTTTTCTAAGCAGTCATTTCAAGTATTTCTTCACACTCGTGCACAGCTGTGCATGTGACAAACAAACAGGAGACCTGACACATGCGCACGCAGGAGGGGCCTGACCTGCAGGGCAGTGAGGATGTTAGCCAGTGCCTGGCCGTACGTGTCGTGACAGTGCACTGCCAGTGCGCCCAGTGGCACCTGGGAGCTCACGGCACTCAGCATCGCCCGCATGCTGCCTGGAGTTCCCACCCCGATGGTGTCACCTAGAGACACCTCATAGCAGCCCATGCTGTACAGGCGCTTGGCTACCTGCAGGGGGCACTCACAGTCACACACTGGCACAGTGGGATCCTCACTTTCCCCTTTCATTCTATGTCAAATTTTGCTTCGGCTTCCTCTACATTAAGTAGCCTTAGTTCCTGCTAACAAAGCAAGAGAAGCTTATATTTAAGAAGGAAAACACAGGAGGCTGAGAATTCACCTGAGCCACTTTATCTGGGGACACCTGTCCTTCATACGGGCATCCAAGTACACACGATACATAGCTGTGACATAAGAAAACAGTCAATAGAACAGTCGATAGAAACATTCAGTAGAAAAATCAGTCCTCATGAACAGGGAACGATTCATCTCTCTGGGCCCCAGGAGGAATCAGCCCGCTCTGCCGGGGCCCCAGGCCCTGGGATTAGCTCACTCTGCTGGGGCCCTGCTTCCTTACCCCCGCACTGTCACGTTGGCTGCTTTTGCTGCTCTAACGACCTCTTCAAAGCGCTGCAGGCTCTCTTCCACTGAGCAGTTGATATTCTTCTTGCTGAATAGCTCAGATGCTGCTCCAAAAACAGCCACCTCCTCAGCACCGGCATTCAGCTGGGGGTAAAGGGGGAGCCAAAGGACTCCAAAACTAAGAATTATCATCACATCTATATAAACTGTGTTCTACTGCTCCTAGAGTAAATCATAACAGTCTATGTGAAATATGGGTGCCAAATGCAGAGACATTATGAAACAATAACAATATATTCAAAGAAATGCCATATCCATCCATCCACCCACCCACCCATCCATCCATCCATCCATCCTTTGTTCCATACATGGTATAACTGCCTGGTCAGCATTGTGAGGGCAAGGGGACCCTGTCCTGAGCAGCAGAGAGCAAAAGACAGGGGTAACACCCTAAACAGGGTGTTGTACATAATCTGACAGCAGGAAACTGCATCAAAGTGGCACCAATCTGGTTCAACCCTCAAGCTGAAAGGCCTTACAAGGGAAAAGGCACTGTGGTTATGAAAGCAGAGCTTAAAAAGAAAGCTGACACAGCCAGGTGCACAAAGGATTCATATCACAGAACTGCCCATGGTTAGGGTGGCTAATAAGGGTCACCTTTGAGCAGGCAGAGGCTAAGACAGGGGACTCACTGCTGCCTGAAATCCCTTCAGGTTAGGAGTGAGCACAGGGTAGCTGACTCCCAGCCGTCTTTGGATTCCTCGCATCACCTCTTCCTGGTCTGCCATCTGCCACACATAAATAACAACAGGGCCACTAACTGAATTTAGGATAAATGATCAATGATGAAGGGCGGGCAGTAAAACTGAGTGTGATTACTTAGAACCAGCTCAGCAACAACAAAGTCAATGAGGGAATAAAATGCCCCTAGTACAGCGGTGGCCAATCTCATTCAAGGATCCAAGGATCACCTCCTGTCATTTCCGGGGCCACTTTCCATAAAGCAGGGGCAACCAATCTTATCTGCAAAGGGCCGGTATGTATGCAGGTTTTTGGAATAACCTGTTAGTCAGCTGTTCAAACCCAGGTGTGAGGTCTCCTCAGCCAAACAGTCCTCCAATTAGTAATCTAATTAGGGAGTTGCAGTAAAAACCTGCATACACACCAGGCCTTTGCAGATAAGATTAGCCACCCCTGCCCTAGTAGTACCCACCTGCGGGACCCATTTTGGGGAGACAAAACTTGTGGCTTCGATGACAGGAAGTCCAGCTTCTGACAGCATGTTGATGAACTCGATTTTCACCTCAGTAGGAACTACAGTCTGTAAGAGACAAACCCAGGAGCAGCATGAGGGCCCTGCCAGCCCAGGTCACCGGGTGCGTGGGACCTGCCACCCACAATGCCAAATCAATGGAGATAACCAACCCTAGCATTAGCGGAGCCCCGTGGAGAGTAGAGCTATAGGTGACCCTACCATGGAACATTATGTTGTTACACTTTGCCTCTCACCTTCTCATTCTGCAGGCCATCTCTGGGCCCAACCTCAACAATCTTAACTTGTTTGGGTAGAGACTTCACAGTTGGCACTTCCACCTGCAGGGGGCAGACAGAGACACAGAGAATTGGGTCAGGTTTCCCACTGACTAGGGATGGGCATTTTAGATAGAATTACTAATCAGATCTGGCCATTCATTATTTGAATAATATTAGATTAACCCCACAGCCACAGCACCCAGACCACACACACACAGAAGCATGCATGGAGTATAGATGAAAATGACACTTATTTACTGGAATACAAAACAAGTCATCACTCATTGCTGCAAGTCTTTTGAAATTTTATTAAAGACTAATATCATAGAACATAAATTAAGACCTTTTTTTAATGGCAACCACAACTTCAATTTGATTTTTAATTAATAGCAGCAGCATTTGCAGATTCTGTTACATTTATTACCACAAGGTATGCCAACATATGCAAAGCAATACTGACAAATTAAGTCCTTCTGCTCGGTTTTCACTCTAAAATCCAAAATATTTCCATACAGCAAAAGACTTTTTATTTCACAATGTTGAGTCATCCCTGCTCCTGACCCTAGTGATCACAGGACATGCAGGTGTTCTAGATATTAATGTGCTGATGTTCTCAAAATAAGCTGGAAAATAAAACTCCACATATACTTAAATATCACTAATATGCAGCGCAAGCTGATGAAAGCTTCCAGTAGCACTGTAAAGCTGGCGAGAAGTAAAGTTGGAGACGGACAGGCCCCCGACACAGAGCCGAGTAACACAGGTCTGATTTTACTGTGAATTTCTACTTAATTATGTAGGGGCGGTCAATCCCATAGACGGCCGACTTGTAAGCCTCGGTGATGCTCCCTTAGGCTGCCACATCGGGTGGGACTGGTGCTGTAACTATGTTTTACCTGTTAAATTCGAGGACGTGTGGTCCAATACACTTAGCATTAGTTTCACTGTCGTTCTATTTCAGTTTTAAATTGCGTTTATATTTTATGACAGAATAACTAACACCATCTGGGAAGATGTGACCTTCGGAAGGGAAGACATTGACCGGGCATCAGCGGCTCGGACGGGTACCCCATGGGCACTCACGCTCTGCGCTGACGCTGAATTGGCAAAAGCCCACGATCGCGCACCGAAACTCGGGCTGCAACGAACACTCCGGGACCAGTGCATCATCAACGCCGCCATCTTCTTCAGCCACAAACCGGAAGTGGCAGCAAGTTACCGTCAACCAATAGACACGCTGAGCACAGAGTTTCACAACCAATCACGCTTCGGGAACGTACCAATTCAGGAATGTCAGCTGTTTACAATCTGGAGGGTAAACGGTGACCAAAAAAAGTAGACGGTAGAGGGATCCAAATTCACAAGTGGATGTTCAACATGAAAAAATATGGTGCCTATTGTAGACAAAAATAAGTCAGAAGGACGTAAATCTAGATTGTAAGTTGGATGTCTGGGGGCATTATCCTCATAAACTGTTCACAGAATATCAACGATCTCACCATTCTTCTACAAAAGCTTCTCAATGAATTTGATGTTAGTTCTTGCTTCGGTATTAGTAGAATTCATGTTGTTCTGATGCAGGCTCTCTTCAAATTGACGTCTTCTGCCTCCTAATGGCTCAATTAAGTCAGCTCCTGTTGAAAACAGGGTTGCCACCAGTCCTGAATTTCGCGGGACCACCCCGGCTGGAAAAAAACGAATCTCATACCGGGAATACGCGCGCATTGTATAGTCTGTGATGATTGCAGCATCGCGTATTACCTCCATGTTCAAAGATAAAATTAGTTTTTTGTTTGTTTGTTTTATTTTCAATTAAGTTGATCAGTGAAACTGTTGAAAATCTTTTCTTTGTACTTTTGTCAGTTAAAGGTTCACGTAAATTAACAAACCACATATTTTTGCTTTTATTGCATTTACCCCCAACTTTGCTGGAAATGGGCTTTATATAAATCTAAAAACAAGCCATTGTAACACTACTTGGGACACAAATAATGCAGTAGTACACTTTTACCTAATATATTAATTAACTAGTAACTAAGTATTATAGTTCCAATCCATCCATCCATGTTCTCTACCCTCTTGTCCTACGCAAGGTCACATGAATCTGGAGCCAATTCCAGAAACTATAGGCAGAAGGTAGGGAATTGCCCAGGACGGGATATCACGCTGCCACAGACATTTTTGGAAGCACAAGAATGCCAAATTTTAGCAAGATGTAGTTTTCTAAATTAAAATTTGATCAGCAATAGTAAGATTTGTAATCGGTTGATTAAATAATTGATTTAACATAAGATTAAATTAAACTACCAATGCTTTATGTGATCATTCTGTGGGAGGTTGATGTTCTGTTATCTGATAAATATTACTCACTTATAAATATTGAAAAAAAAAATCTTCTGTATAGTACCTAAACTTGCTTGAAAGGTTTGCCATGGAATCCATCCTTTGTCATTAGGGTCAATGTGCTCTTGCAGATCCCCTTTGAGGAACAAGCAGCAAACTACACAATCCCTGTGATTTGCTCTGGGTTTGGCATGGCGCACAGTTCATTGTAAAGGTGGTGGATACATGCCCCCCACTGGAAAAGCAGCTACTTCAGCCAGTTCCTCATTCAAGCCTGTGTGGGGAAGGAAAACATGAAGATACTGGAGGCTCCTAAAACCTTAAGCATGTCGCTGTAATGACCCCCAAGGAGTCCATTTTACTAATACATTTAATCTCTGCAAAGGCTGCTCCAGAGCTGAACTGTGAAAAATGAATTGGGTGCTGGTGCGATGACAACTGAACACCTGGGTGTGTGTCTTTACACTGGTGTCAATTCACCCACGTCACGATCCCGTTCTGTACTTCACATGCAAAAATGCATTTTAGGTTTTATATAACTGTTAAGTTTACACTACTAAACCATGAAATAATGTGTATAAAAATATATTTAATGTGTAGAAAATTAATATAAAAGTTAAATAATTATGAATAGCAATAATAATAACATTAATACCCCAAAGAAGAAATGCTAATATTTACATACAATCAAAAATTAATCAGGCCACGTATAAAGTCCATTAATAAAACACAGCATGACATAGTAAAATAAATAGAAGCAGATCCTACAGTATATATAACCATCCAGCAATCTTCCACACCTCCTTTTCTGTACTGTAATAAATGAAATCAGATCCTACAGTATATGGAACCATCCAGCAATCTTCCATACCTCCTATTCTGTACTGTAATAAATAAAAGCAGATCCTACGTTATATAGAACCATCCAGCAATCTTCCACACCTCCTACTCTGTACTGTAATAAATAAAAACAGTCAGTGTCGAATACTTCCTGTCAGACTGATGCACAGACAGTTTTCTGTACCCTTTGCTGCCTTTCACACCAAGATAAAGGTTTCTTCCTGCTGTCTTTATGCAGAACTATGCAGGTGTTTCACCTGAAATGCAAAGCGGCCCCAGATGGCCAAGGGCTGGAAGAGCATCTATTTGACTGATTAATTATGTGATTTATAATCGAATAAATTCAAAAGCTTTAAAACTGTATACACGTAAAACAGTTACAAACTCATTTGGAAACCAAGAAAAACGGATTTCCAATTAATTGATTAACATGTTTACACTTTGCAGTTAATTTATGGCATTTGTACCCCTACAGGGGGCGTTGTAGACAGACTGTAGACAGTTTGTGTTTAATTCTGAAGCTCCTGTTCCTCTTCACTGTCATCTACTTCCTGAATGATGAGGTCAGTCCCAGAATCCACTGCCAGGTCATCCTCGTCTGTCATCAGCCAGTCTTTCTCCTTGTCATCCTCATCTTCCTCACCCATGGCCATGAGAAGTGCCGACTCACTACTGGTTGTGTCGATCAGGAGGCCTTCACAGCCACTCTCCTGGATGCACTCGTTACAGAGCCTGTAGCGGCGTGTGCCCTCACACACAACGCGCCCACTCAGCTCTGTCACGTGACGTTTGCATTTCCGGCACACCAGCTTCCTAGCCTGGTGGATCTGCCATAAATAAGACAAAGAGCATTTGGCTTATGATTTAAACACACACACTTTCACCTAGAGGCTTAAACACTTAAGCTGACAGCCAGTGACATTCGCACACGGCATCACCCTGGCCTACGCGCCATGCCGCTGGTTCAGAGGAGCAGAGGGCAGCCCAGTGGCAGCTCTCACCGTCTCAAAGTGACTTCGCAGGTGCTCCAGGCGGGTGAAGCGCTTGCTGCAGGCCTCACAAGGATACGGCCGCTCACCCGTGTGGCAACGTAGGTGCCGCTTCAGATCTGCCTTCCGCTTCACCGTGTGCGTGCAGAAGGGACACTTGAAGCGCATTGAAGGGCTGGAGTCTGGGCAGAGAGACTGAAAACTCAAGACAGGGCATGTAACCAGTGGACCTCTAACTGATCTGATCCAGCTCTACCATTACACCAGTAATGTGATGGTCATGTGACAATCCCCAGAGTGCCTAATTAACCATTACAGCAGTAATGTTCTGGTGAGGTGATAATCCCGACACCCAGTGCCTGATTGACCTTTGCACCAGTAATGTGATGGAGATATGATAATCCCCACTACTTAATTAACCTGTACCACCCACCCTTCACCACCTTATTAAGAACATAAGAAATTTACAAATGAGAGGCCATTCGGCCAATCAAGCTCGTTTGGGGAGAACTTACCTAATAGCTCAGAGTTGCTAAAATCTTATCTAGCTCTGATTTAAAGGAACCCAGGGCTTTAGCTTCCGCTACACTAGCAGGAAGACTATTCCATACTCTAACTAAGAAGTGCTTCCTCAAATTTATTTTAAAATGCTCTCCCGCATAATTGTGCATCATGACTTTGGTCACCTTTGTTGAAAACGCCAACAACTCCAACAATTGTGGGTAAAGTGGCGTAGAGCTCATCGGCCTTCTGTGCTTTGCTGGAGGGCGCCCCCTGTTGGTCTGCTATGGATGTGGTCTCCTCCACAGGTAGGCTGCTCCAAGTTCGCCGCCTGCCCGATCCTCTGGCAGCCCGGTATGCTGTTGATTCTGTCATCTGCTCAACTTTGATGGGCTGGGAAGGTGGAGCTCTCCGCCTTCCTCGTGGGGGAGGCGCACCCCGGTCCTGGTTTAAGCTTGAGACCTCCTGCTTGGGCTCAGCACATATCTCCACCTGGGCAATGGGGGCGTGATCGACCCCCTGGGGGGTGCTGCTCTCCTCTGGTAGGCTGAGGCACTGATCTGCAGTCTCTTTGGCGCTAATATCCAGAGAAGACCTGATGAAGCCCTTGCAAAATCCAATGACATCATTCATCTGCAAGTAGCTGGCGGCTGACATCACCTCTATGACGTTGACACTGGTGAGGTCCAGACGGCCTGAGTAGACAAAATCCAGGATGACAGAGAAGGTGTCGGCACTGAAGGCCTCAAATGTGGCAGAGACAGGCCTGCCACACTCTGCTCCGCCCCGCGCCAACAGCATGCGGAAATAGCCACTGCTGCCAAACAGCACGTTGCGGTGCGCCTTGAACAGCTGTCCCTCCACCAACACGTGGCAGTCACAGAAGAGTTCCTGTCTCCGCTGCTCATCCAGCTGCTGCAGTAGGCGGCTCTGGTGCTCGGCCATCATATCTGCACCAGATGTTCGCGTCGACTGTCTGGGTGGATGGACATGAAGGGGCATCAGTGGCAGTGTGTTTCTGCTTTGGGCTTTCTTTTAGACTGCTTACATACATATGGTCATTTTTAACTCATGTTGATTGCTTTATAATCCCATTCATCCATCAATTTTCTGTAACCACTTGTACTTTCCAGGGATGCAGAGATACAGAGCCTATCCCAGTAGTTATGGATGGAAGACAGGGAATAACCCAAGACGGGACACCAACCCATAACAGGGCATATACTCACCCACCATCTACTGACACACACACGGGCAGTTTAGCAACTGTAATGAACCTCTGCATGTCTTCCCAGTGGAGTACCTAAAGGAAACCCCATGACGACATGGGGAGCCATGGCGAAGACTCTAGCCCAGGTTCCAGTGGGGTGAGGCAACAGTACTAACCACCACTAATGTGAATAGTATCCTTTGTGAGAATTAGATGTCATAGTATGCTTGGCAGTGTCAAAACTGGAAGGGCCAGATAAGGGAGTGAGTTCAGTGCGGCTGTATTGATTGTCAAGAGATAAAACATAATTAAACGAGTACCTCTCTTGATATTAGCAGGTATTTAAAAATAGATAAGTGATATGGCAGAAATTGAATTCTATAGCATTAACAGTTTCATATTTTTCAGAAAGGTTTGGGCTTCATTAATAGTGTCAACTGTGCCAACTGTCTTCTGTTATTTTGCCGTTATTACTATTAAAAATGCTATAATATACTATAATATATAATATAACAGTTGCTTTCTGTTTGTGGGACGTCTTCGTTGTGTCCATGAATCCTCTTTGTTCTGTTTCTAATCTTCTTTTGTGCAGGACAATAAAAAGTGTTTCTCGGAGACCCCGCCCCGTAAATTCTATGCGTCATGATTGGCTGGGCGATCTGTCAGCTAATCCCGTGTGTACACTGAGAGAAGCGACACCCGACTCTGCGGATCGGGCAACGAGGGACACAGTGGAAAATCGCCCGCCGAAAAACGTACGCGGGCGACCCAGGCTGCATCACAAGCAGGTGGGCAAACATGCCCGTTTCCTAAGATGAATTAAACCGACGTTTTAGATTGGTTTATCACGCAGAACTTATACTCACGGGTAGCAAAGTACAGATCAAAGCAACCCACCATATGCATATTTGTCCTTTATTGCAATGTGACAATCACGCCCTTAATTGTCAGAGGAAGCAGCGCCGAAGGCATGGGCACCCACGAGCCTGTGGGTGTAAGGCTGGTGGCGTGAGTTGCAGCGCAGCCCTGTGGGTCTTACAGATACGCCCACTTGGGTAGCTTCCACGATTAAAGAAAAAAACTCAAGTATGCCAGAAAACAGTCAAGCATGCACTGGAAGCTGCAAGATTTACCCCCTTTAAGAAGCAAGGGCTCAGTCAAACGTACGCCCGCATTTGACGCCCAACGATACCTCTCGGGTACCATGCTTCGGGAAGGGGGGGAGGGGGGCGCATTCCTGACATCCGCCGGACCCGCTGACGCCCTGCAAGCTGCATTGACACCCTCCGCCCTGCCGCATATCCTCACCCCCAACAGTCTCAATAGCTATCAATACTTACTGGTGCCCTGGATCACCGGGTGTCCCCGAAGATCCCTTTGCTCTAATTTCGGATAGCGTTTCCATTTTTACGTCGCTTTTTGGGTCTAGGTGCTTCCTGCTCGGCTGCACAGGGTACACATTCGCTCAGTTCCTGCTCAGCCCTAAAGACCGAAACCCGGTTGTTGGACAAAAGGAGCTGTGCTGACGTGGGTGTTCAGCCGAGCGCCCGGGGGCCGGGAGCCATTTAAAGCACCAGTGTCCCTTTTTAGCGTGGCCCGCCTTTGGACCCGCCAATGTCTTTTAAACCCTGTATGGAAACGACCAATCTTTGCGGTGACTCCATAGCATAAGGATTGTTGATATTCTCCATCGTATCCGATTAATCTTAAAATAACCTTCTTTAAACGTCTTCTTTTGGTAAATGATAAGTAAAATCCCACAACTCATAAACAATTCACGCAAAGTCTAAAAATTAGAACATTTTTTGGAAAATGATTATCTTCCATTGTTAATGCTTAAAACGTTGTAAGGTGGAATTATGGTCACTAACATAAGAGGGAGCGTATGAAATGTTTACAAACGCGATCGGGGAGGGTATGACACCGCGGGACAGGTCGCTCTCGATGGCAGAGAATGGCAAGATACATGGTCTTTTCCCAAAAAGGTCCGGTCATTAACAGAAAAAATTTTTCGATAATTATGTGAATAATTTCTATTAGGCTTTTGTGTAAATCAATTAAAACATATTAAAATGACAAAATACAGGTTTATTTGGAAAGGGCTGACACACGAAAGAGTCTACGAAACAATTATATTGTGACTTATAAGTCAGCGCCAGGTAAGAGATACACCTAAATAAGACGTATTAAAAATCTGTTACAGGAAATTGAGTACATATATAGGCTACACCAGAGTGGGCAGAGCACATGACTGTACCTCGTCTGCTGTGCAAAAGAGCACGGATAGTGTTATGACTTATACAGACACGTGCTGGAATGGAATAGCCTTCAACTGCTCTGGTTAGGAAGTGAGGAGCAACACCGTCAGCAGAGAGCGCTATATCCCAGGCGGATAAAAGTTTGAATACAAAAGGGTACGCTATACCTGGATGAAATGTGTCTGGGATCCAAGTAAATTACTTCAAATCTCCGCTTTCTTTGAGACAACCATGTGCACGCGTGATGTCTCTGCCACCCATACGTCTACTGCAGTAGGGGTACAAGTAGCCTATATGCGGACAATGCATACTGCATATGTACCTACACCCAAAGTACGCATGCACGCACAGAGGCGTACTATGTACGCCATGGACTTTGTGTTTTTGTACGCTGGGGAAGGCACGGGACCAAAGTGACAGCACCGTGCATGTAGGATGCACTGCACTATGGGATATACTGTAAGTCTTCGCATAGTTTATCGAGTGCAGAAGAGTTCCAAATGTCATGGTTATAACATTAATATTAATATGACGAACGCTGCTGCTGCTTATCTGACTCCTGGATCCAAGGAGACATACAGTGTGACAGTTTTAAGCTTATTTGTGGATACTTATAAAAGCTTCAGGTAACTGTTCAGACTTCATCTGGGAATTTGCAAACGTGTCATTCACCGTCATGTACTTTACTTGGGTTGACATGCACCTGATAATGGCCAAGATGTGATCAATGAACTACATTCACAAACGCAATTTTATTTTTTTTTATATTACTTATAATAATTCAACAAACGTATTAGTATTTAAAAGCAGCATTTAAAAATTTTAATTAAATAAAATTCTTATACCAAATATGGCACTGATTAGTTCCTCGTAATAATGCGAACTAAGCTCTCCTTCGCAGTAGATGACTGTAACCACACCCAGATGTCGCTGCGACGCCCTTCCCTTTCCGCCGTACGCTCCTGCTTTTTTTATCCCGAGTTTGACCCGAGTTACTATTTCCTCCGGCCGGGTATAAAGTCCCCACGCGTGTCCCACGCAGTCTCTTTTCCCGGCCACAAACAAACGTGAGTGCCTCACTCACCGCTCTTTTATAACTTAAAAAGGAAAAAAAAAACATAAAAAACACAAAATACGCAAAACCAACATAAAAATTAAGTACTGGAACACTGAGCAGAAAAAAATTAAAAAAAAAAAAAAAAAACAAAGCTCTCAAATATATATTTTTTTTCTTTCTTAAAGACAACAGAAGGCCTCGGGCACCACAAGCCTGACGTTTTATTACGGATAATAACAAATATTTAAAAGAGAAGGAAAGCCGCGGACCTGCGAGGCGACGCAGCATCCCAGTTTCGGAGCTGCGACCTGACTCGGCAGACGGTTTTACCCCGGATTGCACAGAGGCACCCGGCGCTCGGCTGTAAGCTGCGCGGTCCGCCGTCCCTTGCGAGTTATGAATACAGCCGCAGCAGGCAGTTACCCCATGGCTTCTCTGTATGTGGGCGACCTGCACCCCGACATCACGGAGGCTATGCTGTACGAGAAATTCAGCCCTGCGGGACCGGTGCTGTCCATCCGAGTGTGTCGCGACATGATCACCCGGCGATCGCTGGGTTACGCCTATGTGAACTTCCAGCAGCCCGCAGACGGTAAGCGGCGCAGAGGCGAGCCCGTCCGAACCGAACCGCGCCCGCGTGCCTGCTTCGCTGTGTTTGGCTCGCACTCCCGGTTTCCTTCTCCCCACACGTGCAGCACGCATGTCGCAGGCGGTGACTGATCGCAGCCGGACAGGTAGGGGGTGGGGGTCACAGGCACGTCACAAAGCTTCACGTCACGTTTGTCAAGGATAACGGTCCTGGAATGTGAGCATCGTGCAGAAATAGGCGTCCTGTTTTATTTTGCAGCACGTTGTCATTTGAGCACATCGCAGCATGATAAAACCTTTTTTAGTACCTTATAGAAGTTATATCATTAAATACAGTCAGAGATTTAAGGTATGCTGTATTCAGCTGGGCTTTTGCATTTCTACAGTGATGGCACACGTTTAAAATTGCAACATTTTTTGCCCAGTTTTCATGTTGAACACCTGGTCTGGGTCTGGTTTTTTGATTCCATCTCATTCACCCAGAAACAAATCTCATTACATAAGTTCAGCAATTTTTAAAAAATTGCATCCTATCCTGTCCAACCCAAGTACATACATTTTAATATAGTCTTTATACTGAATGAAAAAGACAGAATCTGTCCCATGTGTAATTTAAGTTGGCTCTGTTGCTTCGATGGCACAATCTGACAAAACTTGCACATTAATCGGTCCCATGTTCAGTGACCCTCAACGCCTCTCTGGAGCTGATCTGCAGACACACACATGCTTGTGATGGGCTCTGTTCCACATATCTGACTGATAACCCAAAGTGACCTATTTCTGTGCCTATTTAAAGGATGGCCTGCAAGGACACTTTTAGTTCAGCTTTCTTCCCCGGCCTTCCCAGCTCCTAGCTGCCTGCAAGTGACTGGGGCTCAGCAACAGCCATGACTGATTCACCCTGTGTCCTTTATCGGCCCACAAGCATGCTGACCTGTGATTGGCTGATGGTTCTGTTACACCACACTTGCATGTGTGTGCTGCCATGCTCCTGATTTGCTGTGCTACAGCGCCCAGCTCAAAGCAGTATCTCAGAATGGTGTCACTAACATGGGTGAATGTTGGGTAACGCTTTACATCAACTGCACCCTCATAATGCATTCATTATGCATTCATAGAACATCCACTACATCTTCATAATGCATTTATAGTGCATTCATAGGGCATTCATAGGCAGCATTTAAGTATACATTATCCTAACAAACCTCAACAGTATGCATTAATGACTAACATTATACGATTATAAAGTTTGTTATTATCATATAATGTTCGTTATTAATGTATATTAAAATGTATATGTTCGTAAAACATTCATAAGCAACATGTAAGTATATCAACATACTAACATACCTCATTAATATGTATATTAAGAAGGTACACTGAATGCTCTACAAATGCATTATAAAGGCATTATGAGGGTGCAGTTAATGTAAAGCATCACGGAACGTTGTGATCTAAAGCTGCAGAAACCTGTGCTTCATTTTCTTTTTACCATGTTGGCCTGCCTTTCACTGGATCCCAAAGACATAAAGTTTGGTCATAAGACGTGGAACACGGGTGTTTTGAATGAAGAATTACTATACAGAAGTTTATTTGGTTACGTTTAGATATAATCTGAAGTTTATTTTCTATGAGAGCTACCTGTACAAAGTGACCGTGAGTGGCTGTAATCTCAGGGCTTACAAATGTGTGGAGGCCTGCCATTGTGACTGCGTGGATCTAGGACCTTCTGGTGCCCCCCGAAGGGTCTGGCCCTAGCAGCCCCGGCCATGTTGGACTAAGGCCTGCAACAGCTGCCCCCAACCCCCATGAACGGAAGAGAAAACTCAAGCCACTGCCCACGGCAGCACATAGCTATGAGTGTCTTCATTGGCTAAATATAGCTGCAGTTTAATGTTGGGCCTGGCCATGCCTGAATGTGAAAAACAGTTCATTTATGCTGTCAGCTTGAGGTTTCAGAGGGGAACAAGGCTGAAATGTAGCAGGAACTCTTTGGCGAACTGCACTTCTCATAAAACAAGACCCATTGTTTTAGCTGTATTCTCAGAAAGCAGAATAGCCACCAGTGACAGTTACTGTCGAGCAAACAAATGATTTGTCTCCTGCATTTTTGCTCATAAGCCTATATTTTCTGGAGCACAAGGTCAATGTAACTTTATTCCTTTCAACAATGTCACATTCTCTAAATGTGCTCTCCTACAATTCCCTTCAGAACATTCTGGAAAAGAATCCAGGATTACTGCATCTGCTGCCAGCTGGATGTGAAGCACAATCGCTGATGTCAGCACACACTGGGCAGTGGCTTCTGTGTATAAGCCTTGTTTAGCTGCAGCACCTGTAGCCTGTGCTGAACCACAGTCGCAGGGCGTTTTGCTGCAGGCATGTGCACAGCAGACACTCTGGATAACATGCCCTCCATAGGAGAGTTTCATATGGAGAATTCTAAGTAGAGAATACTGCGTGAGTCATGTAAAGGAAGAAAAATACTTTGAGACAAGTATCATAATTTGCTGAAGCTGAACTTTAGAAACAAATGCAGCTATCATGCCTTAAAACTCATGGAAATTGTACTTCATACTACAGCCGTGTTTATTGCTTTTAACAAACAGCTGTTGTCTTATGTTTTCCAAAATAGCTCTTGTCGAAGCTCATATTCAAAGCAGGTGGCAATGATGCATTTCTTTGTGAGGTCTTTGGATAGGCTGAAATGGCAGCTGCTGTACAACATTACTGATATGGACACCTGAAAACAGGTGTTAGAAGACATGAAATGGTTGCAAATGGACATTAAACTTGAGCAACCATCTTAAGCTTATGGGAGTTTTACTTCCACAATAATGCTATGAGGCCAGGATGAAAAATGATTAGTTCAGAGAGATAACCAATAAGATTGTAGGTGGGACCAACTAGTCAGATGTCTGGGCCCTGGCTCCTCTAGTTGCTTGGACACACCTACCCTAAAATCTGAACCAACTATTTTTCGTTCTGCCCTCAGAGCCTTTTGTGTAAGTAAAACTCCCACAAACAAGCACATCGCAAGATCAAGATTAAGATAAATTAGGATTTACTTTATTAAGCCCAGAGAGGAATTGGGTTAGGATGACATGGTTTTGGTTGGTTGGCTTGCATGGGGTTGCTCTGCATGTGCATGATGACATATTTGCCGATGTTTTCTACTTGTGCAGTTGAGTGACATGTTTCTTTTTTACCACTACATTGACTCTGCCCACCCACTGCCCTCCCATAGCTGAACGAGCCCTGGA
This sequence comes from Brevimyrus niger, assembly GCA_015164015.2. NCBI lineage: Eukaryota > Metazoa > Chordata > Actinopteri > Osteoglossiformes > Mormyridae > Brevimyrus > Brevimyrus niger. The sequence continues at coordinate 85,313 of JAABNY020000010.1, forward strand.
CACCATGAACTTCGATGTGGTCAAAGGGAAACCCATTCGAATCATGTGGTCTCAAAGAGACCCTTCACTCAGAAAATCTGGGGTGGGAAATGTCTTCATCAAAAACCTGGACAAGTCAATTGACAACAAGGCGCTTTATGACACATTCTCTGCCTTTGGGAACATCCTTTCTTGCAAGGTACGTCACTGAGTTGGGGAGCACTTCTGCTAGTGTGGATTGCAGAGTAGGCAGTAGAAAGGCGGTTTTCCCCCTGAGGTCCAGATTCTATACGCCATACAGAGTTCTTAGGGGTATTCCTTTCAGTAAATTTCACCAACTAAGGGGGTCCCACGGTCCAGACCACATTGTATTACAGTTTGTATGTGTTCCGCCATTTGAGTACCCTTATTGGACCTTCACAACACCTACGTCAGTCGAATGTGAGGCATTAGACAACAATAAGTTTAGCATATGAGGGCATATCAGTTAATGATATTGTGAAAAAATGTCTGGGATGACCACTCTGAAAATGGTGATTCTGGGAGTGAAAGTGGAGGTACCTAACGACCGCAAGTGGACCATCGTCTCTGTAGTGTTAGACTTAGGTCTGCAGCTGCATGTGCCTTCAGTGACAGGCAGAGGCCACATCAGTGGTCAGACTGTCTGCTTATCTCACCTTGTGTTCCCAGACAGCTCAGTGCCAGAAATTGGGTAATATTAGAATGACGTATTAATGCTGGGTTTGAGACATGATGTCATAATCAGGTTTTTACTGGAAGACTGGAATAGTGATGAGATGATGACAGAGGGTAGGTTGAGGTCCTCTCTTGTCCCTTAGTAGTGGTATGTTTGATCTTTTACCCCATTTAGGTGTGCTTGTACTCGAACACAGAACAGGACCTATTAGCCAACAGATCTCTTTTTTCCTAAAAGGTCGTGTGTGATGAGAATGGATCAAAAGGATATGCATTCGTGCATTTTGAGACACAGGATGCAGCCGACCGCGCCATTGAGAAGATGAACGGCATGCTGCTCAACGATCGCAAGGTGTGAGTGTCCTGCAGCTGAGTACTGGGCGGCTCTAAGCCTACACTTACGAGGATCAGCTGAGTACTGGGCGGCTCTAAGCCTACACTTACTAGGATCAGCTGAGTACTGGGCGCCTCTAAGCCTACACTTACGAGGATCAGCTGAGTACTGGGCGGCTCTAAGCCTACACTTACTAGGATCAGCTGAGTACTGGGCGCCTCTAAACCTACACTTACGAGGATCAGCTGAGTACTGGGCGGCTCTAAGCCTACACTTACGAGGATCAGCTGAGTACTGGGCGG
>JAABNY020000010.1:95626-111372 GCA_015164015.2 Brevimyrus niger
GTCCCAACTTTCCACGAGTTATTGCACATTTTATGTCCCTGTCAGTCCTCCTTTCTTTTAAAAATGCACATTCAGTTTATTATAAAATGAGTGCTAAAGACATTTAAAGCTTTAAGCTTGGGAAATAGACATTAGTGCTGTACCTTCTGAAGCAGGTGCTGCCTGACTCCAAAAAGGCTGATATCATCGGTATGACACAACGGTCTCTGCATTTCAGTGACCTGACACTAGAGGGCAGCAGGACCCAAAGACATAATAACTTCTTTCAATAACCTGAAAGCCTTGAAAGCTTTGAGACAATGTAATCTTGTGAAGACATGCTATACAAAAATAAGTTTGTTTTTGTTGTAATATCAAACCAATCAGTTAGTGTCAACTCAAAGGGAAGCTGATGAGGGGAAAAGCGACCAATCATTGTTGCTTGCTTCATTTTGTTTTAAAACATAGTCAAATGGCTCATAAGTTAAAAATACTGTAATTTGCAATATTGGTTTTCTTTTGATGAAGACTAATACCTTAAAATCAGGGTCTTTCCAGTTATTAAATGTACTATTATTAGCTGTAAGGCTTCTGCTTTTAGAGCCTTTTGCCAAATAGGCTTTAGATTTACAGTTTAGCTTCTTTGTTCATAAACATTTACCATCTGTTTTGAGAACAATGTCATAAACTGAGAAAAATGTCTATTGGTGGACATAGTGCTGTAAAATGCTGTCCTGTCATACTGGCTTTATTTGACCCCTGCGACAATGATATAGGTGCATAATTAATTTTTGTTTTTAAGACTTCTTAAATAAAATTTCACATAAATTATGGAGAATGAGCTCCCCTTTGCATCTGGTTAGGGTTAGGATTTCCTCTGCTGCCCCACAGAGGATGGGCTCTCCATTTGGGACTGGTTAGGGTTAGGGTTTTATTTTTTGTAATAGTGTGTGATGACTGTTCAGTGGTATTTATGTACCGACTGGCTTGATGTGTGATCTAAAAGCAGTGTTTGCTTTTGAGAAGATTACTTAATACTGTCCAGCATTGCCATTGGTGTTTCCAATCAAATCACTTAAACATTTTTCAAATATGTATGAAAAAGCAAGGCTAATTATACACTGTCAGTGTAAGTAATTTGCTCTTCTATTAATAGAAAATAAAAACAGAAGGGTTAGTTGGCACAAAAAGCAACTGAAGAAGGTTAGTTGGCACAAATAGATACAGAAGAGGGTTATTTGGTACAAATAGAAACATATGCTTTCAGGTGTTGTAAAGAAATTAGCAGTAGATCTTGAGGTTAATTTCAGTCTTGTATCACAGATGCATTGCATTGGCGTTGCTCTGTCAGGGTGCATTGTATGGCATTTGTAAAATTACACACAAGCATATATGATGCTCATGTTTCACCCAGTGAATAGTGATAGGAATGGAGCAGGAAGAAGGTGTCCTGCAGTTACATGTGCCATGCTTTGTAAGAGGACATGGTGTCTGAGAGGACAAGGGGCACTGGAGCAGGGGTAGAGGGAGAGGAGCACACAGAGGACAAGGGGCTCAGGGGCAGGGGTAGAGGGAAAGGAGCACACAGAGGACAGGGGGCTCAGGGGCAGGGGTGGAGCATGTTATCAACCATGGCCTGTGTTTGGCTGGAGCTGGTTGGCACGTGCAGCCTTAGGTGACACGATTTATGGTGGCAAGTATAATACACACATTCAGGAATGAGAACAGGTATCTCATCCTACATTTCCAGTACTTCTGCATGATGTGCAACATCACATTTATGCAGTTCACTTGAAATGGTAGAATCTGTGGCCCAGTAGTATCTCTTGATAAATTGATGACCTTTGTTTTGTCAGAACAGTACCACTGCCTCATACTGGCGGGAGAGGGCGACTTTTGACACAGAAGCAAAACATGTCCCCCCTCCTCGTCCCATATAGTTCTTATAGCCATGAAGTAAAAAACCTACTTAAGTACAGTAACAAAGTACCAATGTGCTTCCTTTACATCTCTGGTTAATCATAATTTGTAGATCTGTGAAATCCATCAAGAAAACATACTCATTGTTGCTAAAGTGGCTCTCTAAAGGCAGCCTGAGGGCCTGTGTCATGTGTGTTGTAACAGGTCCTCTGTGTCCCACAAAGACCTTCAGCAAGCCACCGTCTCGACACTACATTATATTTTATGACATTGCAATATGTGCATTACATGTTTCCATAGCAAATAGGTGTGTCTGTATGCACAGTGACTCTCAGCAGAACATTGCATCATTTCAATAACATTCCTAGAGATGCAGTCAAGCACATCCCTCCAATACAAAGCAAACACTACATATTTCTTGTGCAGTAAGCCGTTTGCACGTTTTACATGTAATATTGCTCCACGTGTGGGCTGACCACACCACTCCAGCTTATCAGTGGAACTCTGGTGTGTGACTTGGATGACCAAGGTGATGACCGTGGAGCATTGTGAGAGGTGTGTCTGTCTGTTCTTTATGTATTAGCAGCATTCTTGGCAGTAATAAGAAAATAGGATAGTTTTTTGTTTCATTCAACATCTCTCTAAGCCAGGCTGTTGTTCCTTTATCCCTTAAAACAGCCACAATCATTCCTGTACCACGTCAGCAGCCACAGAACTAAAAACCACTACTGTCCTTTGGCACTTACATATATTATGTGCTTTGAAAGTCTAGTCATGATCCATACCAAAGGCTGCCTCCCCACCTCACTAGATCACCTCCAGTTTGCCTACTCCCAAAACTGATCCACAGAGGGCGCCATATCCATTGCTCTCCATCTACCACTGACCCACCTGGAGCACATGAACAGAGCTCTACATCAGAATGCTCTTTGTAGACTTTAGCTCAGCATTCAACTCTATCGTCAGACAGAAATTCATTATAAAACCAAACACACCTGGCTGCAGCAAATCCCTCTATAACTGGATCCTGGACTTTGTAACTGATAGGCCACAACCTGTTCAGAGAGATGAAAGAATATCCAGACCTCTCACACTCAGCACCAATACCCCACAGGAATGTGTCCACAGTCCACTGCTACTGACCCTGATGACATATGGCTGCTCTGACACTCTTGTCTCCAACCACATAATCAGGTTTGCAAACAGCAGTACAGTGGTGGGTCTGATCAACAACAGTGATGAAACTGCTTAGAGGCTAGTGGCAGAGTGGCTGACAGCGTGGTCTGTGGATAACAATCTGGCCCTGAATGTGGAGTATGTGTGTGTTTCCCATCACAACTTGACTTCTGGTCAAGTACCAGTACCGAAGTAGCTAAAGTAACAAACCAACTGAGGAACTTTTTTGGTACTTTTGGGATGGAACCTGCAACATTCTTTGTATGCAAATAGCCTACCACTGAAACACAGTACAGCCATCATCTTGAAAAAACTTGTGAACTCAGAAAGCAATAAATGAAGTAAAAAAATAAAAGTAATAGCAGTGGATGTGTGGACAAATGAACACTTGCATTCTGCAATTGCAGTGCATTTGCAATCTGATCAAAAGAACATATACAGTAAGATCAAGATGGCATGACAAGCAATGAAAAAGTGTTTTGTATAATATACCAGGGCAGATTTGCCCATGTGATTTTGTCTCAGAGAATGTGCTCATGCAAAGGCAGAGGTAAACTTTAAAGTGATATTTTTTTACATATACTAAATAATTGTGCAAAGGCAAAATTATTAAAATAGCAAAATGTGCTACTTTTTTTTTCTTTGAAAGAGTACAAACATTTTAGTAAAACTTTAACCCCCTGCGTTATAATAACCATACAGTATGAAGTTATCAAAAAGCCTGATCTTAATCTAGCTGACTAGCGAGGTAAGAACTCCATGTGCATAATATGTGATGTTGATATTCATATCACACATCATCCAGCCCTATAATATACTACAGCCATTTTTCTAACTCAGTACAAAATACATGTTGCTCATGTTGTGATGTCATTCAGCTGCAGTACCAGTTCTTACAACTGTGGAAAACCAGCCCCTTGAAGTACCTGATGTATGGTTCCTGGTGCAGTGGCAAACCAACCTCTTAAAATACCTAATGTCTGGTTCCTGGAGCAGTGGAAAACCAGCCCTTGAAATACCTGATGTATGGTTCTGGTACAGTGGAAAAACACCCAAAAAGAACTGTAATATACTCCGGTAAGTCCAGTATGGTGAGTTTGTCTGTGCAAATTTTTGGCCATTCATCCAGAAGAGGATTTGTGAGGTTAGGCACTGATGTTGGATGTTAAGGCCTGGCTCACAATCTCCATTGTAGTTCATCCCAAAGGTGCTTGATGGGGTTGAGGGCCAGACAAGTTCTTCCACACCAAAATCATCTAATCATGTCTTTATGGACTTTGCTTTCTGCACTGGGGCAGAGTTATGCTGGAACAGGAAAGGCCTTTTCTGTTGCCATGAAGGTGGAAGCATAGAATTGTCCACAGAGGTGGGCACAAATAGTATTTTGGTACGCATTACATGTAACTTGCTCATCAACATGTTGTAACATGTAACAAAATAAAATACAAAGTACTGGTGTGAGAAGTATTTAAAATACAATTAATTTGTCATTTAAAAATGTAAAAATACGTAAAATAGCAACGCACACAACAAATACATGTATCATTACAGGCCTAGTAATACGTATATATTTACAAAATATACAGATAACCCTATCTTTAAATAATATTTTTTTGTTATTATAGTGTGATAATGTTTTTTTTAAATGAAATATTATTTTTGTAACATTAGTAACGTAATGAGAGCTTAACAAAGCTGCATTTGGAGTAGGTTGGTGGGGTATCGATTTATAAAATCATGAACGTTTGTATCGCGGTTTTGGTCTCAGACATGTTATACCTTTAATTTATACCCAGTGCTTACCACAGAATTAGTGGCAGTGCCGGTTTTCTGACTTTATCAGAATAGCATACTTACGTGCAAATGTATTGCTACAACTATCGGTCTGTCAAACTTAATCAAAATAACACACCTACATATTTTAAAGAGGGCGAAGTACCGTAATAAGGAAATGTACCCAATCAGAATAAAATGTCTGTGGTTTAAACGGTGGCAATGCGTTCTGATAAGGAAGATGTTCATTATCGAAACAACATACCTCTAGTTTTGAAGACTGGTAAAACATTCTGAAAATGAGATATATGCTAACAGAACAAGTTTCCTGTTTTATCGCATCTCCCATTAAATAAATATAAAATGCTTTGTCCTGTTTTGGTCTAATACAAAAAAAATTAAATGTGGTGGGGTTCCGTATTTATAGAAAGGTAGGTAGGCACCCTCTATAGTATCATGACGCAAAGGGTGGTGGATGATCTTTTTACCTACTCAGTGTTTTTTAGCAACCACCAGCAGCATGCGCATATACACGTCATACGATTTTCGAAGCTGTGTCACAGCCACACCCCGCGGGAGCCCACTGCCCTCCCCACTCACCACACCGCGTCCAGACCACGCCCCTCAACGGGGGAAAGCCGGAATGGTGCTGTTTTGCCTTCAGTGGCGCGACTCGGGCTACCATCCCTTTGCGAGTGTAAGTAACAAATGATTGCCTTTTCGTTATATCCGCATATTTTCTTTTGTCATAAGTTAAAATGTAGCATTACATTTTTGTTATACACTACATATTTTGTATATCCTCGAGTATATCTGGGTAAAAGTAACTTTGATGAAGTGTTGTCTCGGGGTTTTAACACCTTCACCTGAAGGTGTAGTTTTTAAAAGTTGTTTTGGTTATGCCCTGCAGTTGATCTTTAATATCCAGTCGTAAAACTTGTTAATATTAATAATGGTAAAGCCCCGCTGTTTTCCCCAACTTGTGTAAAGGGACCCAGCACTGGGGTCTCCCGATTGTCCTCAGTGAGAGTCTGCAGAGCTGAGAGCTTGTCTCTTTCGCAGAGCGCAGGCTCTAATCCCAGCGCTGCCGCCCGGCCAGCTTTGTTGTTCGGAACCCTTCTGAATCTGGCGTCGCCATGAACTGGGCATTCCTCCAGGGCCTCCTGAGCGGGGTCAACAAGTATTCGACGGCGTTCGGCCGCATGTGGCTGTCTGTCGTATTCCTCTTTCGCCTGATGGTGTTCGTGGTGGCGGCGGAGAAGGTGTGGGGCGACGAGCAGAAGGATTTCAGCTGCAACACCATGCAACCCGGCTGCCACAACGTCTGCTACGACTTTTACTTCCCCGTGTCACACGTGCGCCTCTGGGCGCTGCAGCTCATCTTCGTCACCTGCCCCTCGCTGCTGGTGGTGATGCACGTCGCGTACCGCGAGGACCGCGAGCGAAAGTACCGCGCCAAGCACGGCGAGGGCTGCGGCCGCCTCTACAGTGACACGGGCAAGAAGCGGGGGGGGCTCTGGTGGACCTACATCCTGACACTGATCTTCAAGATGCTTGTGGACTCGGTCTTTGTGTTCCTGCTGTACTACCTGTATGAGGGATACGACTTCCCTGTCCTCATCAAGTGCAAGGAAGACCCCTGCCCCAACATCGTGGACTGCTTCATCGCTCGGCCTACCGAGAAGCGCATCTTCACCATCTTCATGGTGGTCACTAGCCTGGTGTGCGTGTTCCTGTCCCTGCTGGAAATCTTCTACCTTGTGGGGAAGCGTTGCTGCGAGTGTGTCCTCTCGCCCCAATACTCTCGGCAGCTCACGGTGACGACCACGTTGGTCAATGGCAAGGAGGGGTAGGCCCGTCCACCGGCTGGCCGTTTCGGCATATTTCACTGCAGCCTGTGTTGACTCTGGTCTCAGGCAGGGGGGGGGGGCTCTAGGCTGCATGTACGAGCAGAGGATCAATGCGTGGCAGATGGGCACAAACATTACAGCCTGACTGCTGTTATCAGGGTGCCGAACCCCCTCTCGACTTCCTTGAGAATTTGGAAAGCAGGAAAACCCTAGTCTGTTACATAACCTGCAACATTTCATCAGCGCTCATAGGAAGCCCTGCATATTTTTCAGCTAGAAGGGCAAACTGATTTGTTTGGAATGTGTTTTTAGACAGATATAGCTATGTAGCTATATAAATAAAATTGATATATTTTTTTTAGCTAAATGTAAACCACAAATTCATTCTTGACGGTGTGGAGACTGGGTATGAAACTGAATTAAAAAGAGTTTTGATAAGATTCCAGTTAATGGGATACATTTCAGGAAGTCTCCAGCATTGCACCATTGCCAGTGTGGTGTTCACTGCATCTGGTGGCCTTTGGTTTGGAAATGCTGAGGATTTAGAAAGCAGTGTTTGTGTTGAATATTTTGGCAGGGAAGCGTGTTCATTCGTGTGTTAGGGGCCACTTTTCAGGGGGAGGGGGGTTATTTCAGGGTTGGGGTATTGGAAATGACTGGTAATGTCATTAAATGTGTCATGTTAAATGTGACCTGACTTGCGTAACAGCTAAGGAACATGTATATTTCTATGCAAAAGTCTTAAGCAGTCAAAAGAAAAGTTTAAAGCTGTTTGTCTGTTTAGTTAGCTTGTTTGTTAGTGCACATTTGTTCAGAACAAAACACATTTTAACATTAGAACGTGTGGGGAAAAAAAAGAGTAACACAATAAATACTTGTAAAAATATCTTCTGTTCTCCAAAAAGTTACTGATATCTAGTTGGACAGCTAGAAGAACACCACTTCAGAACACAACCTCCTCAGGGGCACCTCAGCCATTCCATGTATTTATTAAAATTCATCATCAGCTCACTTAATTAGTTAAAAAGTTAGAGAGATCCTGATTAGCTAGTGGTCAAGTCGAATAATATTCGGGTGTACTGAGTGGTTGCTGCAAACACTGGGGTGACTTTAGCAGAGGGTTTGAAATGGCTAAGCTGACACACTTTGACAGGCATAATAGTGGAGTTTTACACAAACGTTAAGATCATTTCAACATAATTATCTTTGGCTGCCTAAAACTTTTGCACAGTAATGTACATTTATTCTTTTCAGAACGTATATGATTTTTGTATAAACTGTATATCACTAGGTAATGAGCTGTCTTTTTGCCACAAGTTTCAGTATGGTACATAAAATATTTTTGCCTATTCTGTTAACGAGGGTGAAGCAATTGGCTATTTCAGCTTTCTTTATCATGGGGTAAGTTGCAGTTGTGAATTCCTGTTCATCAGTGCTGTCAAAATGCATTTACTCTGGTGATTATATCTGTCCTGTTTACAAACACAAAATAAAGTTATTAATAAAAACATGAGATTCATTCCATTTCATTTAATTCTGTGGCATTCATTTTTTTCTTTGTCTGAATCAGTAGAGGCAGAGAGAGGCTCTGTGTGACTCATCTGTTTACTCCTTTTCTCTGTTGTTGTCTTTGTCTTCATGGAAACTGCAGGGCTTCTTAAATGTTCCAGGTAGAACATTGTCCATCACAGATGATGTTTTCTGCTTGATATCTCAAATCTGAGATTTGGCATTTTTATCTCCGCGAGCATTGCTGCTCTAAGTATTCTCTGTACCCCTAACAGTGCTGTTACAGTCTATGTAGTGTGGCCAACAGTATGCCACCTGTGCCCCATCGGATGCCTGTGAAAAAACATGTGGCACCAGTGCCCATCAGGTCTGTCTGCCTGCTGAAATTCTTGATTTTTTATGATTGTTTATCCAGTTTAGGCCTGTTTAGGTTGGGCTACGGCTTTCATGCAGTAAGAGATGACAGTTATGCAGTATTGGGACATGCTCCCAGTCCAGCAGAATGTGAGGCTGGTTTTGGCGTGTTCCAAAAGTACCCTCACACAGAGGGATTTGCCGTTTATGTTTCTTGTTTAGCATGTATAACAGCTCTGGGCTGATGGAGGCCCAGAGGAATGTGCACCCCCTGGCATTAGAGTATAAAGCCTCGCAGCCTTGAGGGAGCTGAAGGACCGGCTTTGCAGGGACCTGCCTGAGGCTGGATGAACCCAGCTTTCCCTTTCCCGATAGGACATCCTCAGAAGCAGCAGACGATGCAGGAAACGATGGTGCCGCGCTCACAGATCCCTTGTGCCCTCCCACACCCCCCCGTGCTTACAGGAGTGCTACGTCGTGGTCAGCTGAACACTTTGTTTCATTTTGGGAGGTTACAGCAGGAGATTTGACAGATATGAGATAGGCAGAGCTGCATCTGTTCCTCACAGGCTTGTCAGGAACCGCGGGGTGAAAGGCACGCAAGGAGCTGCTGGAACACATCCTGCACGCAGCAGCGGGCGACACGCCCAGCCAGCAGTCGGACTGGAGCTGCTGCAGGAAGTTCTTTACTGCTCTGGCTTTGTTAAGGGTTTCACTTGAAAAGGCTGGCCTTAAACTAAGGAACCTGTGTACAATCTGAGCCATGCATTCATTGCCTTTGAGTAGAATGTTTTGAAGGATTAGCAATGCGTTTGAAGGGTTTGCTCCACCTTTAGTTTATGACTGTGTGAAGGGTGTGTCTCAGAACGAGCTACATTCACAAGCTGAGGCAATAAGAAGAACAAAGGCAGCTTCACATTATTCTGCCTTTATAAAGACATCTTTGTGTTTGTCAGAAAATTAATATTCTTTTCGGCTTAAAAATGCCCTCCCCCTGTCCATGCCCCTCCCTCCTTGCACAAAAACCCAACAATCAAGCGTGACGATCTTTGGCAGCCAAAGATCCTGGTTGGTGTGGCTGGGTTGCATGGGCGATTTTGGGGGAAGCTGTGGGCATGGAAGAGGAGTGGGGAGAGGCCTTGTTTGCCATACAGAAGTAAAATACCTTCAGAGAATAAAAGAGAATCTTCCATTAGGAACATGACCCCGCGAGGTCTATTCCAGCTTCAAAATATGCTTTATGCTGCTTTAAAACATTGATGTTCTGCTTCAGCCCCTCTTGCTTCTGCTGCTTGTCTTACATTCCCTTGGTGGACCAGTTCTGGTATCTGTCCAGTCGCAGACGGAAGCAGAGGTGCCTAACTAGAAGTTATCAAAAGGGAACAAATTCTTCCAGCCAGAGATGTCGACACATTAGGCACGCAGGTGGGGGGGAGGTCCAACATGCATGCTAAGGCATGCAAAAACATGTGCCACACCCTCCAGCTTCTCTACTCTCAAAATCCAACCCACAGATTGTTCGTAATCCACAATAGGGCTCCCTCACCTGCCCGGTTCACAGGTACAGCAAGAAACTCCGGAAGGTGGAGGAAGACAGAATGCTGTTTTGAGGCAAACATTACTGGTGTATTTAAGTAAGTCATGTGTCTTTATTTTTATACATTTATTGAGTTTTCTGTTGAAGTAGTATTGTTATTTGTTATTTGTAGAAGAAATAAAATGTAGGCTGTAGAGTGACATTTTGGCAAAGTGAGGGCAGTGAGTCATTGAAACTGGGAAACACGTAAGTGTGGGATACTGGTCAGAGACAGGCTGTGTATTAGGTGTTTGAGCAGGGCATGCTGTTGTGTCTTCCGGACAGGTGGGCATTAATTTAACAATGACTGGAAAATGTGTGGGAATCCTAGGAAGAGAAAGATATTTCCCACTACAGCCAGAAACAATCACCAGGCCACTGACCCTTTAAAGTTAAAATCTAATCATTACCCAGCTTACAAGGCTCCATCAGTTAATCAGTATGTATGTACAGTATACAGAGAAAATGTTTTTGAGTCTTTTGGAATTATCTGGATTTCTGCATGAATGGCCTTAATAAGTTATAATAAAGACAGTCTTAATAAATACACACAAAGTTAAGCGGTTTAAAAAATAACATTCATAGGAAAAAGAGTGTGATCAGACCTCCTTCACTGGCATTAACCACAGCTGAACACTGTCTGCAGTGAGTGATCAGACCTGTGCACTGCTTAGACACCTTGCCCTTTCCTTTACACGAAGTGCTGTGGTTGCTGTTTGTTTCTGCAATGTCTCGCTTGAAGGGCCTGTTTCAGATCAGCCACAGTGATTCAATGGGACCGAGTTCATTTGTTGTCACATAGGGAATTTATTCTGTTTGAGCTACACTCTTGTCCACTTTTCTTCTGTTTTTTGGATCATTGCACAACCTGACTTTCTCTCAGTCTGAAACCCAGACAGTCTGACATTCTGCTTTGAAATATCCTGAAGTAGCTTTCATTGGTTCCTCACTGATTGCAGCTCCCAGGCCCTAAGCCAGCACAGCAGGGCCACACAGTGATACTGTCACCGGGCTTCACACTGGCCTTTGCTGTTCCTATGCACTGTTTTGTTTTCTTCAATCACAACATAGGGTACATTTGTTAAAAACTTCAACTTTCATCTCATCTGTCCACAGAAAATTGCCCCAGTATGAATCATTCAGGATGTCGTTAGCAAACTTCTTCTGGAGTGCAGTGGTAAAAACTTATTTCAAGTTATGACATTAATGGCCAGTTGTTACATAATTACATCACATTAAGAACAAACTATTGGTATCGAAATGATATATATATATATATACATATATACACAGACACATATAATGTGCCTAAATACAAACACACAGTGCAAAACGATGCATAGGAATCCCCAGGAAAATGGCGGGCCTTTTCCGAAGATGTCCTCCATGTCTTCATGTCTTTGTTTGTGCATTCGATGGGTGGTGAGGCTCAGCAGGTGCAGTAGGCACACTGCTTGAGGGTTGTGGTTCATTTGGCACTGTGCATATTGCTAACAAGGCCGTGATAAAGGAAGGGATATAAACATGAGAAGAGTTGTTTGTGTCGTACGTAGTCATGCATAGTTATGTAAGAAGTCACTGCTGTTTTTGAATGCTGTCTGGGCATGTGCTATGGCTGGGAGTGAGGGCTGTCACAGCAAGTGGGTGCAGTGCGGTGCCTTGCTGCAGGGACAGTAGCAGCGTAGTGGATAAATGAGGAGCCCATGGGGGGACAGGGTGCCGCTGTAAATGTAAAGGGGGAGCCCATGGGGGGGCAGGGTGCCACTGTAAATGTGTCCCTGACAGGGACTTGGATGTAAAATACATTATTGCCGGACAACACAGTCAGCATAGCCACACACACACACACACACACACACACTTTTCATTACCTAGTCTGTGGAACTTTTACCATACAGGCAAATAGGGCATGAGAGTTTTTCAAAGGTTGACAATTAATTCAGTGGCAAGAACAGAGGAATGAGGATGATTATTGACATGTTTTTGTTTGTAATATAAAAACAACAGTGATATGATGTAACATAATGATTAAGCATTTTGTTCAGGTAAATCCTTTTAAGGAGCAAACACAAAATACCCCTAATACCTCAGATTGTGATTAAAAGAAATGCATGTGACTCTTTCTGGGAAGTTCATTGACCTTTCATGACAGATGCACTGTTTGGCTAAGGGCCTCGGTGCCTGTGATTGGAAGGTTCCTGGATCAAATCCCATGCTTAGCAGAATGGTAACACCTCCAGTGGGCCCCTGAGCAAGGCACTTAACCCCCTGCAATACTCCAGGGGCCCGAGATAAATCAGCAACCCTGTGCATGGGCCCCAAGCTTTTCTATTATGTCTGTGTTTATGTCTCAAAGAACAGCAAGATTGGATACATGAAAGCTAAAGAATTCCTATCTACCTATCGCTCTTGTACAAAGAAAGCATAATTTAAAAAAATAAGAATAAACAACTCAGGAGTAATGGGACACAGTGAGTGCCGGGAGATTAAATAAATACACCCTCCAATGCGGCAGAGTGGCGATCTGTTACACCTGCTGCATGTGACCCGTGCTGCAGCACCTGCCCAATGTGACCCATGATCCTGCATCTGCTGCATGTGACCTGTGCTGCAGCACCTGCCCAATGTGACCCATGGTCCTGCATCTGCTGCATGTGATCTATGCTGCTCAGCTAATCTGTTGTTCCTACAGGGTCCTTGGTTTGCTGTGTGCAGCTAGAAGATATAAAGAGGAGGCGGCGTTCATCCATATCCTGCAAGCTTGCCATGGACTGGAAGACCTTCCAGGGGCTGCTCAGCGGAGTCAATAAGTACTCCACGGCATTTGGCCGCATCTGGCTCTCGGTGGTGTTCGTGTTCCGGGTGCTTGTGTATGTGGTGGCGGCTGAGCGCGTTTGGGGTGATGAGCAGAAGGACTTTGACTGCAACACACGGCAGCCCGGCTGCCCCAACGTCTGCTACGACCAGTTCTTCCCCATCTCACACGTGCGCCTCTGGGCGCTGCAGCTCATCTTCGTCACCTGCCCCTCGCTGTTGGTGGTGATGCACGTTGCGTACCGCAAGGAGCGGGAGCGAAAGCACCGCGTTAAGCACGGCACAGAGGCCAAACTCTATGAGAATACTGGCAAGAAGCATGGCGGTTTGTGGTGGACATACTTGCTCAGCTTATTCTTCAAGACAGGAATTGAGATTGGCTTTCTGTACCTGCTGCACTTCATCTACGACAGCTTCTATTTGCCTAGACTGGTCAAATGCAACGCCAAGCCCTGCCCCAACCAGGTGGACTGCTACATTGGGCGCCCCACTGAGAAGAAGGTCTTTACATACTTTATGGTGGGAGCCTCAGCCTTCTGCATCGTGCTCAACATCTGTGAGATCATGTACTTGGTCTTCAAGCGCATTTCACGCGTCGCCCGTCAAGTAAAGAGACAGACTCGCCTTACGGCGTCGCATCCTAACGACTGCAAGAACAATGCGTGCTGCAACTGCCACCTGCCCATGAACCGGCTCGATATCAAGCCCAACCTCCGCATCAAGGAGGACATGAGAGCCTCCGCTCCCAATCTCTCCTGGGCTTCATATGAGCTCCAGCAACCTTCACCAGCTGGAGGACAATCGATATCACAGCGGCGGCCCTGACTGCTCTGAGAGCAGCAGAACCCCCTGCTGAAGTAGACTGAGTCCCGCATAGCTGGAAGCTGTGAGGGCTGGACTGTCATGGGACAACAGACTGGGTGGGCTGCACAATACAATGGCCATCCACTCTGAATAGTACACTATTTCAGAGGCTTTTAATTAAAAATAACTTACAGTCTAATGGATTTCATTGGTCGTTTAGCATTTGTCATAATAAATCCATCATTCAATGTATGCATTTTCATAATTTTTAGACAACCACTGATTGGGCAGCATGTGGCTCAGTGGGCTAAGCCTTGTGCCTGTCATCACAAGGTCACCGGTTCAAGCCCAGCCTCCCCACATCTGCTGGCCCTTGAGCAAGTTCCTTAACCCCCAGCTCCCTGGGCACCACTACAGGTGGCAGCCCTTCATTGACAGCTTACCCTACAGAGAACAAGTTGGGAGAGGCATAAAAAAGAATTTCCCCCTGGGGATAAATAAAGTGTAAATTATTATTATTATTATTATTATTAATTTGAGTGTGTGTACCTGAATGTCTGTGTTGTCGAACCCGCTGCCTGTGCTGGAAAGGCATCATACTCCAGGGAATTTTCATGTGATTGTGACATGAACACCTTTCAAGAACTGAAGTATTGTACATAAGCATCTTTTTAAGATTTTTTTTTTTTTTACATTAAACTTTTTTTTTTACTATTAATCTTATTACTTTGCTGTCAGTTTGTTTTAAAAAAAAACTGAGCTGGGAAATGATTCTGCTGCACATGAGCACTAAAATCCATCATCTACAAAAGGTGACAGAAGGAAAGGTCTCTCCAGTATGGAGGCTTGTATTGATCTCAGAAATCCCAGGGCACACTGCACGGGACACCCTGGGTGGGACACTAGTCTGCTGTCCGGCAGGAACGCACTCAAGCACACACTGAGGGCAACTCAAAGACACATTTATCTAAACCACATGGCTCTTGATGACTGGAGGAGGCTGGAGAGCCCAGAGCCCATAAATGCCCATACATGTAAAACAAGGCACTGGAGCAGTTTAATGTCAATGTTTCAGAACCGAAGTGAGATGCCCCCCAGGGGGAAGACAGCCTAAGTGCCTGAGTAGCTCTGCCAGTCCTGAACTCCCCAGGTGTGCTGCGTCTGAGAAGACGTGTAGGAGGAGGTGTCCACAGGACAAGCAGGACAGGTGACACAAACAGCAAAAACTCCTGCCCCTCCCTAGACACGCAACCTAGATGAACTCTTGCCACTGGAACTCTTACGCAAGGCACACTGTGACTCGCACACTGTGGCGGAGGCGTGGAGGGGCTTACTCACTCACTGCACACTGCGTCACGGACCAGGCTGACTGGCCAACCCTGAAGTCCCATAGAAGACATGTCACATATCAGATAATACAGGAGTCTGAAGTGGCAGGTTTATTTCCTTGGGGGGGAGTTCATATATCAGCAATGTGTTCCAATTTGTTTTCACAATAGACAAGGAAACTTAAGGTATTTGGCAGTCATGCATCGACAGGCCCTAAAGTAGAGTAAATAGCTGAGAGCGAAGTCAGCACAGCAAGAGTCAGGAGGTGGCATGCTGGGACAGAGCCGGGAGCTTAAGGACGCTGCTGTCCTGGGCAGCTTAGCTAGTTTGAAGAACATATCAGAGACAAAAAAATACAATACCCATAACTTTCATTACTTCGCAATTAACTTTAAACTCAGTCTCAACATACTGTACACTTTTGCATGGAAAATGTCACAGTCACTGAGACTCAGCTAGTGAGGACAAACACACCTCACAGAAAAATAGAAAAACATATTTTAAAAAAATTCCCCAGGTGGGCCCACCACCCGCAAGGGGAATGTCAGGGGTTCGGTGCATTGTGGATCGGGTGGCAGCCAAGGAAAGCCCTGGCATTCCGATCCTCGGCTTACAAAACTGGCTCTTGGGACATGGAATGTCACCTCTCTGGCGGGGAAGGA
>JAABNY020000010.1:111453-134218 GCA_015164015.2 Brevimyrus niger
AAAGTCATTTTCTCTGATGAATCCCCTTTCTGATTGTTTGGGGCATCCGGAAATAAGAATTGCCCAGAGAAGAAAAGTTGAGCACCCAGAAGTTGATTGACAGCATGCCAGGGCAAACTGCAGAGGTCTTGAAAAAGACAACACTACAAATATTGACTCTTTGCATAACCTTTTAATTGTCAATAAAAGCCTTTCACACCTATGGAGTGCTTGTAACTATACTTAAATATACCATAGAAACATCTACAAACACTAAATGAACAAACTATGTGAAACCCAATACTTGTGTCATTCAGAACTTTTGGCCACGACTGTATACCTACAATTAAGGTAAGTCTGTGTCAGTTGCTCTACACAAAACACAATCAACATATTTTAGTATAACATCTTTTTATTCACCAAAAAATTCTAAAGTTCATGAGAATGACCCATATTTTATTACTCGTTTAATGGTTTAACTTAAACTTGCAGTGTAAATTATTAGTTTCCAACAAAGATACTTCTTGCAAGTTGGAGCCTGTGCATGTACAATTGTACATACTGTGAAGCACACAGCTTCGGTTATGTCAAAATGGGTTAGTAGAAAAGGGTAGTATAGCTCTTTTGACTTTTATTTTGGCACAGGACCCGAGATAGTGGGGAACTTGGGGAAAATCAGTAGGAGTGGCTTTTGGGGGGTTGTTTTGGAGTTTTTGGCGTGCCTCTTTCATGTTCGAGGCTATTTTAATTTTTTGGCTGGTATGTTACTTCGGCTGTTAAGGTTGAGGTAGTCTGAACGTGGAGTCCTTCTTCATTTCTGGAAAATGCATCTTCAGTCTCCTGAACCCTCACGCCTTACATATTTATTATATGTGCGTGTTTTCCTGATATCTTAAGGTAGTATTTATAATGTGCGCGAGTGTGTGTGTGTGTGTATACAGGGATTGACCTGGTACGCAAGTTACACATTCACCTTTAAAAGCGATACGTGCGGCAATCGATTGTTTTAACGTATGTAATGTACATTTGCGCCGATATGACAATAAATTATTGTGGATTTTACCCATTATATGCTAATTCGTGCTTCATTTGCGATATAGAGGTTAGGATTCAAAGTAATTTTTTGCAATGTCGGGGCAAATGCACATAAAATACGTATTTGCGTTGCTACATGATTAATCGATTGCCGCACGTATCGCTTTTAAAGGTGAACGCGTACTTGCGTACCAGTTATTTCAATCCCTGTGTATATGCTTGAAATAACGATGTCAAGTAGTTCTTTGAAACCGCCAAGTGAGTTATCTGATGTGGTTTGATTACTAAGAGTTTTAAATGCTGATCCAGTCGAATAAAATGAGTAGTGCTCCCTTAAGAAGTAGAAACTCGGGGCGGGGCATCCTGGTCGGAGCGTCGGATCCGGGCAGGTAAAGCGGGGTGGGGCGTCTCTGTGTGGCTGCTGGAGAACTGACAGGCTTGGGCCATGAGTAAAAACTTCGTTTCGTTAAGTTTTCCTTTTTAGTGACCTGAGTACAATCAACATGTCGAACTTGGGTAAGTACATATTTTTTCCGCAATAAATGCGATTTAAGTAAGGGATTAAAGGTGCTGGTAGCCGGACGCAAAGGCTGGCTGTTATTCTGGGTGGAGCAGGAAGCTGAATCGCCGACAGGTGGCGCGGTGCGTCGGCCAGTCTGGCTTAGTATGGCTCTCCGTAATCATGTTTCCTGAACACAAACACAGGGCTCTCCCTTTCTTTTGGAAAATAATTGGCTTACATTTCCAGCGATCCAGCAGATTACATGAAAGGCATATGCTATTGTTCAGAAATAAAACTGTAGGACCTATTGCTAGTACAGGGTTTAATCGGATTTTAATTTTATTTCTTCAATTTGTGATTTAGAGCGACATGTTTCCTCAGGGTTCCATTTTGTTTAATCCAGAGTGGAATGTTTTGGATCTGGGGGAAATTTCCTGGAAATATAAAGGCAGGCAAGCTGTAGGCTGTCAGAGGCTGATCTGAGTGTCACATGCCTAATTGTAACCCTAACCCACTCTCTCAATACCTTAATCACATGGCTGCAGATAATTGGCGTGACTGTCTGGAGGACTCGAGAGCCCTCATGAAGACGGGCCTGGGCCTGGTGCTGGTGGGGCACGTGAACTTCCTGCTGGCGGCGCTTTTGCACGGTGCTGTCCTGCGGCACGTGAGTCTGCATGAGCAGGCTCGGGCCTCGGAGTATGCGGTGGCCAATGTCCTGGTCATCATTGCCGGCTTACTGGTGAGCCCTGGTGGCAGGGGGCAGTGTAATGTTTGAGTGCTGCCTTTGCAGCAGAGTGTATACTGCCAGCTGTAACATTTGGTGGGTTGGTACATGGTGGGCGCTTTCACACCAGTGTTCCGGAACCTGGTCCCTGCTTACGAGTTCCTAAGCTGTCTCGACCTGGATCTTTTGTAGCTCCTGGCCACTTCCATGTATCGTTTTCACACTGCACAATAGGAACTGGGACCTTTATGTAAAATAGGCATGGGAGATACAAAATGTCCATAGGTTAAATTTCACACATAATTTCATGCAAATCTACATCACCACCTGAAAAAAATGGAGGATGCACAAGTTGTTTTGTTAGTCATTTGTTAGTTACCAGGACAATATGCCAGTAATAAGCTCTGGCATGTTTCACTGTTGGCACTGGCAATAGACAAGGTATATCGGTTGTCAGTTGAATCTTACATTGCAGAAATATGGAAACAAACAAATGTATTAATTGATGCATTAAATGTAATTGAAATACAAAAAATAATCCCACCTGTGTAATTTTTTTCTCTACTGCTTATATCTGTCTTCCCTGCAATTCCACATAACTAATGTCGGTGTTCATGGTCAACCAGTCAGCAAGTTATCGCTGTCATGACACTGTGTTTGAAGGAAAAGTGCCTAGCCTGGAGTCCGGACTGAAAAAGGGTTTCAGGACTACCTCCAAAGAACTACAATGGGGCTGACTTTCTGCAATATGAACATGTTCTAGGAAAATATTCTAGTTCCTGAAAAAATATGTAGTCTTGGGAAAACGGTCCAATAGTCATCTTCATGACTCTTATGTGGGTATAAAGTAACACTTTTTGCACTTTAGTTAACTGTAGGGTTGCAGGGATTTTCTGGTGTTTTAGTCCCAACCAATTCAGCAGCTGGTTTCCAGGGGAAGTTCTCACCCGCTTTCTGATTGCTCTGCTGTCCTGCTTCGCCCCTGTTCCCACATGTGCTGTGCAGGCTGTCATAGCTGGGATTCTGGCCATTGTCATGTCCAAAAAGAAGAAGAGCAGGCTGTGGGTGAGTGTGGCAAGGGGTGGGCTGTGGGTGGGCTTTGTGAAGCAGCATGCGTGTCTGCTGCCAGCAGCAAACTTCCCTGGATGTCGTCTTCTCTGAGTAAAGTCGTGGTGTCTGCTCCCCCTGCAGATGGGCATCCTGCTGCTCATCAGCTTGCTGGCCGGACTCTTGGCGCTTGCGTCCATGGTGGACTTCGTTGTCAGCTTGGTGACCGCCATCCAGAACCAAGGGCAGAAGCTCTTTACACACTGCTTGTCCCTGGAAACCATCAGCTACTACAGCATCACCACAGAGTGCCCATTTGACCCAACACGTGTCTATGTGAGTCTACCGCTGTAGACGGATGGCACAAAAAGGGACTGATCCAGGAACAGTGTTTGACTGTATCCGTCAGCTTGCTCATTTGCCATAAGCTTTGCCTTGAAGTCAGGGAATCATCTTCTCAGCAGCTTTAACCTGCGACATGGATGTGCAGCACTGACTCGATTCGCACACGTACTGGCACCCACAGTCACACTCCCACTTACACTCACACTCGGGCTGTGTCCCCTCCCAGGGTACCACTGTGGCTCTCTGGCTGTTTCTCATCTTGATGTGCGTGGTGGAGATTCTCTTCTCCTTCCGCTGCTGCGCAGCCTCGGCCTGCTTCCTGTCTTTGTCACCTCCATGTGGGAGGAAGAAGAAGAGGAGGAGGGTTGGCCAAAAACATGTGAGTGAAGGAGGTTTCTCTTGTACTGTCAGTGCTGGACCAATAAGAGTGCTTTTTGTGTGGCTCCATGGGTGTATGTCATGTATACATTATGTATACAAGCTGTTACCACCATTAGTAGGTAATTAATGCCAAGGGCGCTGAAAGACCCACTGCTCATTTGGGCAGATGATTTGTTCAGCGACTCCTTAGCAGCTGACTTTTCCTTATCGACCCTCAGACCTGCATAACTGCCCTTGTTGATCCCTTTCCTGACCATGTTCTTCTTTAGGTGACTGTGCAGTTCCCACAGGAAATGACATCACTGTCTCAAGACAGGCCATCTACACAGGAGGAGGACTCTGAGGTGGATTCCACTCTTCTCCAGCTCTGAGGCAGGAACACCTACCTCTGTACTCTGACACCTGGAAGATTTGGGTGGGGCAGGTGCCTCAGGGTGCCAGCTATTCAGGGGGTCCAATGCTTCCTGCTTTTCTCTCTTTCCTCATTTTAGTATCATTGCTGCTGTGAAAGGTGGCAAAAGCCAAGAAGCTGCAGAACCTGATGTTTCTCCTTGTTGGTGAGGGTGGGGTGATGGTGCAGCTCGCAGTCACAGACCCAGATGTGTCTGTACACGGACATCGCGCATACACACACTGCATGACTTCCGTGAATCTTTAAAAAGGCATGTGATGCAGGATGTCATGCAGTAACAGATTCATTCGTTATTCATTAGCTGTCTCGGTTCTTGGTTTAAACCTCATCAGTTTGCCTTCACACCCACATTCATACAAAAGTCCGAATTTAAGAACTTCTACAGGAAACCTCATATGTGTGAGTTGTTTAGCAAGTTAGTGATTGCTCTGTTATGCTATCACTTACCTTTTGGATTACTTGAGTATCTTCAAGAGCCATCAAACGTTCCAGGAAGTAGCGATGAAGACACAGCTACACACAGGTGCTATACTGGTTTCACATAAGGAAGTATGCAAAGAAGCATGCTTGCAATATGTTGAAGCATTAGTACAGGGTTCTTCAACTCTGGACCTTAATTCCAAATCCAGGCCATGTTTTCAGTTCTCCCAGGTAGTTGTTTAATAATTACTGATTCTGATTGGTCAGAGGCTTCACACCTGACTGACAGGTAAAGGAAGGCTGGAAAACCAGCAGTGCTCGGACCTCGAGGACCGTGAATTGAATAACCCTGCATTAGTACATCAACAACTGTAACTTGCCTGTTATTTTGTAATGAGATGGTGGATGAACACATCAATGACCTACAAATAGAAAATGTTAAAGAAGTGTAGTGTGTTATGCAGGGTTCATACACTTTTTAATGAATGGCTTTGCATAACTTTTCCATTTTTTTCACCCCTATTAATTTCTTCACAACCAATTTTTTTTTCAGTTTTTAAAAACTTACATTTAAAAAAAAAAAAAATCTCATTTTAACAACTACAGACAGCTGTTTCACTGACACTGAAATGTATATCTCTTCAGCAATAATAAAGCAAAAAAATAATTTTGAAAATCTTTCAGTAAGTGTCACTTGCTTATTTTTCAAATTTTATTGCTTACATTTGTGAAGTGTCAAGTTTTACTAGTCTTAGTCTCTGGTCTCATAGCAGACCTTAAATGAGCATTTCTATTAGTGATGTCTACAGTCAACAATGCAACAATAATCCTCATGCACTTACAGAAGGAGCACCTACGGCTAACAAAGATTGATATTTTATATCACATAACCAGCTACTTTTAAACAAGTATTTGCCCATGTTTGCTTCCTGTTTTACATAATTTATGTATTTGCAAAACTTTTCAAAGCTCGGAAAACCAAATTTTTACTTTAATACCTGAACAGAGCTTGACTTTAAAGTTCATTTTTTGTTCCTTACTTCATCTGACAGCCGCTCAGCCCCCTGCAGCATGCGAAAAGAGTGGGGTGGTCATATAGCTTGTAAAGTTCAATGACTGCTTAAAGCCCAGAGCATGTTCAATAACGATTATGAACAAGTCAGTGTCTTCTAAACAATTCAAAATAAAATAACTTATAAGGGCCAATATAAAATAAACAGAATACACATTTTTCCCAATTATGATGCTTAAAAAGGCTTTACCGGAATAGGGAAATGCTGCCACATTGAGTTAATACAAGCTAGGTAGCAGGTGATCATAAATGTTCAACATTATATTTTTTGTCATGTTATTTAATGTGTGCGGATATATAGATGAAGGAACACCATAAGATCACTCATGCACGAGCCGTAGGACGCCCATGGTACTGCTCAATAAAAAATATTAATTATCCTCCCCATAACAAGCAAACGGTATATTACAGCTGGCTGTACATTGTGAGCAGAAGGCACCCATTTGTTGTATCCAAGCTTTACTTACTGATCTATTTTAAATTCTCCATCACTTGTTCCTAACTTGTCACCAACAGGTTAGTACAGCAGGTGGGTAACACAAACTTGCAAATTCACCTTTATGTAGAGAACGAACTGGTGGAGTAGGCCAAAGTGGTAACAAACAGGTCAGAAGTAGACATCTGAGGAACCTTGTTCTTCACAACCTCTCTTCTGACTGGATATCATTTCCAGCACAGGCTCTGCAGCTTCTGTGGCTGCTGTTACCTCTTTTGAGTATTTTCTTCATGTTTTGTGGTATATAGAATAACAGATGGTCTACTTGGAACTGTACTGTCATGAGATTGTTGAGGATCATTGTCTGGTTTGACCACAGCTGCAGCACAAAGCCCTTAACCACAACAGAGGGTTTCCATTCACAGCCTGCTTACTCTTACCTACAAAGAGCAAGTTGGGGGAGGTGTAAAGAGAATTTCCCCACAGGGATCTACTACTATATAATTTGTATATACCTTTGTATAATGAATTGGGCTTTCTTATTTATGATGGTATCCAGTTCATATTTTGCTTTAATCAGTTCTTTACAATTATCATCTGATGGATTTTGGCTATTGGTAGAGTAAGATTACTAACTCTTATTTTATAAATCATGTGCTTTTTTTCTCTGGGTGGAATATGAGATGATTCACTTACGTATTAATCTTTCATACCCGCTAGTCCTTTAGGGCCATATATTTCAAATCAAAGAATTATAATAGCTGTAAAATTATACAAAACCTTTAATGCTACTTTCGGCTTATGAAATAATAAATAAGATGCAACTTAATGCGGTACCATTAAAACAGTATTTATTGAATGCGCTTTCACTAATACCATCGATACTTCATAAACACATGAACCGCATTGATTCGCATTTCAGATGTAAACGCATAGGTATGGGTATAGATTCGGCATGGGTATATACGTAGCATAATCCTGGTTAACAGCTTTCCGATTAGGGTTAATTAGGCGGAGGTGCGAAGCCTTTGATCCAGCGCGCAAACTGGCTCCATGCATGATCAAATTGCCACCGGATCCTCACATACTTCGGTCTGTTTATGAAATTTACTTTCTCACGTAATAGACTTTGGCTAGATCGAGTAATTCATCCAGATGAACTTTTTCACACTCTACGTATGTGTTACCTGCTTAAGATGGGCGCTTGCAATGCGCAGCCCCGGTATTTCCCGGGCAACCGGCGCGTACGAGTTACCTTCCGTGACCGACAGTAAGGGACGGCGTCTCTGGACGGGCTTCAGGGTTCCCTCCTCCGTCTCAAAACGCGTACCCCCGGGGCGCTTTGTGTTCCTGCCCGGCGTGCACATAACCTGTTCAAGCAACGAGGTAATAGTGAGAGTTAAAAAGCGCCTCTCTGTCTCCAGCGATGCCAAGCGCCTGAGGCTCGGGCGCTCCTGCTTGAGTAACGGCGTTGACCGGCACTCCGGTGACCTGCTTTTCCGCTACCCGATAACGGCGTGCGATGTTGTGCGAGAGGTAAGCCGCGGGGTCATGCCTGTCGCCAGTCGGGATTGTTGCTCAGTCATATTCACACTCAGAGCGGCGGCTTGTGGAAGGAAACTGTTTCTTGTACTTTGCTAACAAAACCTACCGTGTGGGCACCGCAGCTGGGACCGGAATACATTCTGTATCGGTTCGTACTGCGATACTCTTCCCGGAGAGCTGGCGTCCTCCGTCATCGCCTAGAATGCCATCTAAATCGGTGAGCTTTTTCACTAGACCTAGTGTTTGATGTCTAATACGCAAAGAAGATATGACGGTGAGCTGGACATCCCGCCCGAACAGATACCATTATGTGCACCCGCTGGCGGTGAAACCAACCTGGCGTACACCCACAAGCAAGGTGCTCAGAAATCAGCTGGGCGGCTATCAGATACAGCAAATGAATGGTAAATGGTTTTAAAATAAGATACCACTTATTAAAGAAAATGGATCCTTTCTGGGTTTGGGGTTGTTTTTAGGGGCAATGTGCAGCTCAGTGGTTAGGATGCTGAACCTGTGATCAGAAGCTCTTTTAGTTGATGCTTTATCAACTAAAAAGGAAATTGCAGGAAAAGCAGCTACTTACTCCCTGGTGGCAGATTCAAATCCCCATCTCCCACTTGACAGGCAAGAATACTCACTAATACACTACGGGCGAAAGAGGCAAAAAAATAAATCCGTGTACTAAATTAAAGTTTTTTTGTTTTTTTTTCTTCAGCTTGTCACATGTAGCAGGGACTTGTTTTAAATGGGTAGTGTGAATTTAATTGGCATAATTTTTTGCAAACGGTACCTTTCAGCTGGAATGTTCTGTTTGGGCACTGACCAGAACTGTTTGCCTTACAGCTGATTGGACTGGACACCGTACTTCCAGCACATACTTCCTTGGTCAGACGGTCAATCTGCGGGCTTCTGCAGACTTCCTACCTGCTGGGGGGAACCTTTATGTGGATTACTGCTATGCTACAGCCTCTGAGGTCCCCTGGTCCACACCCAGTCATATGGTTGTGGGGAATTTTGGGTATTTGTGTATGCCTGCCGGTGTCTGACAAAGCTGGGCATGCAGCATGTGACGCGAGCAGTTAATCAACAAGATTCTCTTTTTGCAAACTTACAGTGAAATGGCTCGATTTAAGCTAGAGCTGTATAACATTGACATTACGGTTGTTGGTTTCGCACAGCGGTATGAGATTGAGGCCCTTCTGTTTGTTACTGGGCTCCTGCTCTAACTTTAGCTCTGGATTTGCTTGTGTCAGGATGGAGAACTAAATCCTTCTTCTTTATCAAGTTGTATGGTAGAAACCACAGGGGTTTTTGCAACCAGAAATTCTGGGAGTGTCAGCTTTAGCTTCAGAGCTTTCCAGTTGATTCAAGCCCCTTCTGCCCAGGTAAGCCATGCCACGTCAACACAACAATAACAATGTTATTCTGGGTAGAACTCCAGATTGGAGACGCCTGCCTCAGATGATGATAGGACCTATTTGACACCCCCTAGGTATTTCTGCACTGCAGGCTGTTTGTGATGGCCGGGGGTCCCAGTGCTGCAGCTAAGTCCTGTTCCTACAATCCGGAGGAGGGGAGGTACGAGAGCCTGTCTTCAGTTATGACTTAGCAGTTGCCTCTGATCCTCAAGCCCCTTATGATCCTGTAGGTGGCAAGATCTCACAGGTCCTGACTCTGTGTGTGACTGCTGTGACTCCAGCTGTAACCCATCCAAGGGCAAGAACCAAACGTTTGAGGGTAAGGGCTTTTCTTCTCATCTTCTCCACTATCAACATGATTCTAAATACTGATGGTGCAGTGCTGGCTGGTTGCTTGATTTGTTTCCAATTCACTTTTCTCAGGGTTCCATAGCAGTGGGCTGTTTGTGTTCAGCAAAAAGTCCAGGTCCCCAGGAACTATCCCAGCATGGAACATGTCCTCTCGCCTCACAACATTGGATGTCGCTGACAACAGCAACACGCCTGGTGAAAACGACTTGGCGTGGCAGAATAACTATGAAGAGAAAGAGAAGGTTGACATTCTTCTGAACAAGGACCTAAACCCTGCAGAAGTGTGTCAGGAGAGGCAGGAGACGAGCCTTCTGAAAGCATTGTTGCCTTCCTGTCAGAAGGGGGAAGGAAGTGTTGATGTGTCTTGTGATCCTGGTTTGAGGATGGGCAAGCCTAAATGTCCAATATCTGTGGGGCTATCAGACAAGCTGGCACCTTCAGTGAAGGGGGGGGTGGAGGAAGACTATAGTAACTATAGCCTTGTGTCTGGGGTGGGGGAGGTTGTGTTTCTTAGTGATTACTAGGGTCCACTGGGGTGTGGAGGAAGTGTTGGTGCTGAGGCTGCATGCTGTCTGCTCAGTACTGATGGTAAAACAAACTTACCTCACATTTTAGGTAAGCTTAGTAATAAAACTCATATTTATTTGTGGTTAATGCTGCATTCCATTTGAAATCATAACTCGTAAATTCAAAGTTCCTAGTCCAAAATATCAATTGGAGCATCCACTGAACTTGAAGAAATCGACACAACTCAGAGTTCAGAGTGCTCACGCTCTGTAGCAACAGAAGTTAAAGCTGTAGTTTTATACTGCTTATTAGCACTTATGTCATTTGTGGCT
This sequence comes from Brevimyrus niger, assembly GCA_015164015.2. Classification (NCBI taxonomy): domain Eukaryota; kingdom Metazoa; phylum Chordata; class Actinopteri; order Osteoglossiformes; family Mormyridae; genus Brevimyrus; species Brevimyrus niger. The sequence continues at coordinate 121,963 of JAABNY020000010.1, forward strand.
CATTAAATCAGTTGTACATCCATTATTATCCAACCGCTATCCATGGACATGTTGTTCAAAACGCCACATAATGTTATCGACAAAAAATGCTAACGATAACTAACTAGGTTAGCCGCAACTAACCAGAGTAGAAATGGGACCCGTTTCATTAAGCAGGATTTCTTGCTTAAACAGACAACTTGTTGGATTTAAGTTAGTCAGGCCTAAATATAAGTGAACGAAGATAAAGTCTGTGTAAACTGGAAGTTGTGAGTGAGTTGATAATACTATATGTATATTGTGATGGTGAGCTTGTAATACATACTGTATGTCTGACATATCACGAGGGTGAGTTTGTAATACTGTATGTATATCGCGAAGGTGAGTTTGCAGTGGTTCTGTTTGCGATTCTGGTTTGCTCCTGCAGTCTGAGCACGTGTCAGGTGCCTCTGGTTACCTCACTAAAGTAGCATGTTTATAGCCGACATTAAACAAGGAAAAAAACAAACCAGGAAAAATAATTTGTAACTGAGTCATGAGCATCCATTTCCAGGTTGATTGAAAGTGTCAGTTTGGTATGAAGCAGTAACAGAGAGTTTCTTGTTTTCTGTTATGACTCGGGAAGAACCAGAACGTAACTGACCTGCAGCCCACAAAGCCAGTTCTGAGAAGCAACCTGTTTCCAGGATCTAACCTGCGACAGCACTTTAAGTACAGGCCGTCCTACCATTATACACTCAGGAAAAGCACCTTATTGCCAGCTTACAGTTCTTGGGAAAAATGACTAGAAAAGTTGTGCTTTTTGAGTGATATACTGTATGGACTGGATGGCTCTGAAATGGTACAATGGGAAGTAAAAATTTAATAGATTGCCGACATTTATTGTCATTCTGAAGTAAATTTGGGCAAATAGTTACATGGATTTTCCTACAAACAGATCTTTCACTGCTCCATTCAGGTCTTTTCTAGAAAATTAGTCTGTTTTCAGTAACAATGCAGGGTCAGTCATTTGCTACTTACATAAAGTGACAAGTAAAATAAGTACACCAGCTAGTTAACTTGTAGAAATATGGTAGCGTTTACTAAAATAGTAATTTGTTATAGTACAGAACACAATGAAATGATGTTCGTTCCAGATGCTGAAATGAATACAGCAGTTGACAGCATGACATTATAAAAAAGGTATTTATTAATGTAAAATACAAAAATATAGAGAAAAATAAAATATAAATAGTAAATAAGCCTTTAAAAAGCAGCATGGACTGCTGACTGGGAGTTTGAGCCCCAGTCAGTGTAGGTTAGTTGAAATGGCTGGTCCCTTTTTGAGGGCATTACAGCAGGTCCTCTTTGCTAAACGAGCTAACAGCACCAACAGCAGCATTGTGAATAAAGCCACAGAAACATAAAAAAGGTGTCGGCATCTGTGATGATCCTGTGGAACCAGTTCATGCGCTGCAGGGGAACACAGGCAAGAGGAGTTATCAGTAACACATCAGTCACAAAGAATAAAATAGTGATAGGATAAGATGGCCAAGAGGGATCAGATATGGGTACGACCTATAGATAGAGCCAGATCCCGCATCATCTCCTGCTGCAGCACTGGGTTCCTTAGTATGAACCTTAGTGAGGTGTTGGCCGCTGGGGCTCGTGTGAATCTGCTGCATACAGTGTAAAGGCCTTGGGGATCTATTTGGACCTTTGTCACTGTTGTGTTGGTGACATCCTGGCCCTGCTCATCGTGCCACTTCAGTGTGGCACTGGGGAATCCCCTGGATGTCAGGAGTAGTTCTACTCCACTCCTGGACACCGTGATCTGCACATGTGGCTCACTGTAGAATGCTGAGGAGGACAAAGGCCAGGTCACACAACTGCTGTCAGGTCTGGAGAGTAAGTTTCCACTACAGCTGACTGCATCTTGATAGAAGACTTTGCTGAGGTACAGATAGTGCTGTGTACAGCACCGGACCAGCTGCTAGAGTGGATTTTGATGAGGGTACACGGCCGATACTGAGGTCCGAGCCCATAGCTGAGGGTCTCGTCTTAAACCATGTCGCCCTGAAAGATACAAGGTATGAGAGATGCCAGTACCTGCAAATTCCACCAAGAATGTTTTCTTCTGGCTTCCCATCAGTGTGCTGACAGAACAAGAGTAATAGCCAGTATCTTCCGGGCTCACGCCGTCCAGTCTGAGTGAGGCGTTCCCTTGATGCAGCTGTGACAGGTACAGCTGGGTGCGGTTAGCATAACGACGGCTCTGCCTGTCCAACTGGTCCCGACTGTGGTAAAAGCTATGGACCACCTCCAGACCTCGCTGCCAGGTGACAATGAGACTGGCAGAGTCCCAGGTTCCAGGTCCCACTGGGAAACTGCAGGTCAGAACCATGAAGCGCCCAAAGACTGCCAACTGCGGCTCAGTGGGCACAGTGATTTCGAAGTACCCTGGAGACGGAAAATAAAAGTCCAGGGCAGGTCAACCTTCTTAATAGTGGGGGAGGGGAGGATAAGATCGTGTTTCAGTGAAAATGAGTGTTACATCACCAACCTCACCCCCCCAGAACACACATAGAGCAGAACTTGATTTATTATGTGGTGTTTTTCAAACATTCACAAAAATGTCTGATAATGATTACAACATAAACTTTTAGATTAAATATTCCATTTGTTCTCGGGAATGAAAGTTCTGTATTGTGTCCTTAAAATGACAAATGTGCAGTAAAAAAAATCCTCAGCAGGAAGCAGGAAGACGTTGTATAATGCACTTTGCACTCATGTTAATAATTCACTCAACCATAGTAGAAATTCCTTAGACATGAACAAGTATTGACACATATCAATACAGGATGGAGTTTCTGTCATAGTCCTAAGCCCTATTTAGTGGAAAAATACATTTTTAACACCATTTAGCTATTTATCTCGTATTTTTGTATCCATTTCATAAAGTACTCCGGCTAACCAAACATTATCGCGGGAAGGTCCTCATCCTTTTTGAAAAGTTTAATAATGGTAGTTGGGCGTCCCGGATTTCTTCAGGGGGCTGAGCCCCGCTAAGCGAAGGATTCGAAAAATGCGCTAAATCGAAGCCAAGCTCCGTGGCACACACTCGACAAAGAAGCCCCAGCTTACCAGAGACCGGAGTCCTCAGAGCCAGGGTAATGAGTACAACACCGACGGCCGAATACATATAGCCAATATCAGTCATCTGGCAGTTGGTCCGCAGTCTTAAAAAGAGAATTCAACATACATTCGATACATTAATGCCCAGATTACATCCTGTGAACTTAAACTCATTGACGGCGTGTAATATTACTGACAATATTTCCACATTCGGATTTTGACCCTGAACCATTTGTCAGTTCTACCAGACATTTAAACAGATTTATGATTGATTGATTGATTGATTAGTAAACAAGAAAGTCATTACAAACCACGATGCCGGAGAATAAGGCAGCCAACGACCGCTGAGCATCCGCGTGTATTAACGCACTGACTTCAGTCCTCTGGGCTATAAAACGCAGTGAGGGGCGTGGAAAGCACCTGATTCGCTGTGACCGACGAAGTGGGACGGAGGGATGTCCTTTTAAAAAGGGGCCTTGGACAGATTGGCGGCGGACTAGTGATGGGGAGTTCGAATCATTTTACCGACTTTTGAGTCTCCTTCAGCAAAATGAACGAATAATGAACGAGTCATTTCGTTCATTTTAGCAAAATATAATTAAAATGTTACCTGTTACCTCCCTAACACATCTACTGCTTACACAAATGTTGATCACACTACAAACAAGACAAAATTATAATGCCATAAGAAACAGAAAATATTAATTCATTGTTTACCTGGGTCTTTAGTCTATTATTCGCTCACCTTACCTCTTATTTGACAAGTTTTTGAGTTTGAGTCATTCATTCATCACATGACAGCTCAATTAGCTAACCAAGGCAGTCTGAGCCGGAAAAAGAATTGATTAGTTCATCTCTCGAGTCTTCGTATTTGAGTCGTTTGTTCATCACGTGACAGCCTCATAAGCTTAACCTATGCAGTGTGAGCCGGAAATAGAATTGATTAGTTCATCTCTCGAGTCTTCAGCTTTGATTCGTTCATTCATCACGTGACAGCCCCAAAAGCTTAACCTATGCAGGGGCCTGATTCACAAAGCAGGATTACTTGCTTTAGCCAGATAACTTGCCAGATTTAAGGTAGTCTGGGCTAAATAGACCTTATTTTCATCAAGTAATCCGGCTTTGTGAAACAGGCCCCCGGAAAAAGAATTAGTTAATTCCTCAAGTCTTTCGAGTCGTTCATTCTTATGTTATGTGACATGACAGCACTGGATATAGAAATTAGTTACTAATCTACAATCTTCCTTACAAACGGGTGCATTGTTTTTATTATTATTATTATTATTATTATTATTATTATTATTAATACATCTATAAATCACTATCAGAGATCATCATGCACGACTGAACAAATCAGTCCCACGAGACGACTCGTTCTTCCCGAGTCACATTAAAGATTCATTCAAAATGAACAAATCGTTCAAGAACGAACCATCACTACAGCGGATGGGTTGATAGGCAGTTCTGCTGTGTTCCAGTAGAGGAACTTCTCTGCTCATGGCTAATGCGGTTTGGGGAACGCGGTGTGCCTGTTGCCCATATTAGGTCGGCCGTGGATGAAGATAGGGAGTCAAGTGCTGGGGGGTAAATTTGTAGGGAATATAGTTTTCGATAGGTGTCGATAGGGAGCCGCAGAGTGTATCGAGTGTTGGGAGTTGTGACTGTGGGGCAGTACCACGGCACAGAACTTCCTCTTTCTCTGGAGGAGGACGGGGAGGCTGGCCATTCTTTTAAAATTTACCTTTGGTATGCATGTTTCAGCCAAGGTCTGCAGCAGTGTTTGCTGAGAGCAAGTAATGGGGGGGGGATTCTTTTGGGCCCCACCGGTTCTTCACGCAATATAAAAAACAGCGACCATTGCTGAACTGTCAGCGCAGATGCCATTGATGTAAAAGGCTCTATCGCTGTGTCCATTGATCTCCTCATATCTTATGCTCATTGTGCAGTAAAGCATCCTCACTGCTGCTTGGGCATTTGTGGGGCAGCAGAAAGCAACATTGATGAATGTGGGATACAGATACAGATCCCATACAGATATTTTTCCATAATCAGTCTTGAGTCAGTGAATCAGTCAGTGAACGACCTCCTCATTTACCAGTTTTGCTCTTTTTGACCCTAAGGATTGCTTCAACATCATGAGTGGTGCCACTTGACCTTGGCACACCCCACAGTGGCAGGATTGAGCATCTATACATTCTTTTATTGAGTGATTCTCTTCAGAGCTCAGGGTGGTAACATCGGTTTTTAAACTGACCAGACTCCAGTGCCTCCCTTTAGTTGAACAGTGCTGAAGAGGTGCTGTTCCAGGGAGTGCCCACTTCTTGAATCGGTTTCGAACTCGCCTACCCATTCGTTCTTGAACTTGATACAGTCTTTCCTTGGCCGCTGTGCTAGTTCTAAAATATGCCACGATCCTTCTCAATGTTGCTCTGATGAAATCACACACAGGGGATTGCTCAATTGCCCTTTTAAACGATAAGGTTCTGAGCATGTGTAATATAGTTGGTGTGGTGGAGCTTCGCAAAGTTTGGCACAGGGAATCATGTCGGCAGCGGCATCCGTGATGAGACGTCTCATCTTACCCTGGATACCCCCATCCCCTATAAGTGCTGTTCGTGCTGCAGACGAACATGCAGTATTGTGAGCTTCCTGGAATTTTCCTGCACATAGCAGCACTGTAGCCAGTTCATGGGACACATTGATGTAATGGCAGGTTATTGTGACATACTGTATGCATCCATATGATGTGAAATCCACATGTCTGCTGTCAGGCTTACACACACACACACACACAAACACACACATACACATACTACCTCCTTCAGGTGTTGGTGCCTTCTCTTCTCACAAAAATGATTATGCATTGATGAGTTGTTATTGTCTCCCAGTTGCTGAAAGCAGATCAGACACTGGACTGATGATGACTTTAGAATTATATCGCTATTTTTAGTACAGACCTTAGTTTGAATGCGTACGGTCAGTTACTGCGTGTTTTATATTCTGCTCCCTTAGCTGCTTCTGCTCCTTATGTTGCTCTGCTCCCTTTTTGTGTTGTCCTATAGTTTCTTGTAGTTCTTGTTTTCCCCATTTGTTCTTGCCCCCTCGTGGTCCTTTATTTTGGGCCTTCCCCAGTGTTCAGTTCCCTTATAACCCCTGTGGTCTTCTGAGCCACCAGTGGATCAGCACCTGCTTTTCCTGCCTGGTCCATACCGCACCAACGTGATGCAATCAGTTTTATTTGTGGACAAAATAAGAGCATAGACCGTCACAGTTTTTTTGTTGCGGATGTTGATCTTGCTCCACCTCAAATATCAAGGATACATCAGTTGCATCCTCACCAAATGAGACCAATCCCATGATTCATTGCCCCCAAGTTCAGTCTTGTGAGGCAAGTTATCAAGACCGCTTTTGCCAAGACCACAAGTATGATCTTCACATCCTTGCTACTGAGAAACACCCCTGGTGTCTCTGTTTCAGTCATGTGACTGAGCACTATAAATTATGGCACTCGACCAATAATACCATTGGTCACTGGGAAGAGACCAATGATCACATGTAAAAGTCAGTGTCGATTATCTTAAAAGTACTGGGGGGCAAACAGCTCTAAGGCCTCCCTCCCCTCCCCATTCCATTCATAAAAAATATTAACTGTTTAGTCAAAGTCTACAGTTAGATAAATACGCAGTAATATTCCTACCATGTTTTTCATTTCAACATACTGCCAAGTTCTGTATTCCTATTTGTACACACCAGAATGTACACAGAGTGAACCATTCATATAAAATATTCTATGCATTATATTTTATATTGTTTTCATCCACATTGGTATGATGTGATTTAAATAAAATGAGTGATATACTTAAATGTCAACTAGCTATGCATTTATCCATCTCTCCTTTGCTGCAACTGCAGTGTTTTATTACGATACATTTATACTTTGCACAAGCAGATATAAAGAAATTTCTCTTTATAAATGTGGAAAGTATGTAACATTTTTGTGTGTCCATTTTCATGCCGAATTCCTTTTCAGTGATCCTCTGGTTATGGATTTTTTTTGTTCCCCGAGACTACACTTCAGTTAGCATTAACATAGTCAGAATTGAATAAACTCATTTCTCAAAATAATAATCAGCATTTCTGGAACCTGATCATTTTATTTATGTTGTTTCAAGCTCATTCGAGTTGGGAGTTCTGGTTATGTCATAAGGCTGGTTTCTGGAATACCTCCCAGATATGCACCTTAGGCAGATAAACACCAATTAGACATGTCTGTGAGCAGAAATGAACTTTGTCTAATGCTGGGTGTCATTTCATGTCAGTGGAACTGTCACCAATCAAAACAATAAATAAGAGTTTAAGGGGCATGCTGTATGAGAGATATTTAAAATTTCAGTTTAAAAATATCATGATATTTGTTGCTTACACACTGGAATATGTGTGACATTGAGTCCCAAACTAGTCCCTACATACTCTGCTTCACTGCTCCACCTTCATTTGTGCATTCCTGACACCCATCGCCATATTTAAGAGTGTCTCAAAACAACAAGAGCTATGCGGGAGTGGCCCATTACTGGATCACCAACTCTGGTCAGCTGGCTGAAGTGAGATTTCCAATTCAAGGCACACACATGCACACACATGCAAACAAACATTCATTTACATGTAGGTAACAGTTATAATACCTTGGAAATAGTCTGAAGGTTTTGCAAGCTACCACAATACTTTTGATGTAGCTAATTTCAGGCTCATAATGGAATAATACAGATTTGCTGTAACATTTCTTGCATGAATGTGAGAGTCTGAAGGCGTGTCACTCCAGACATGTGAGTGTTGTCAGCCCTGTCACTGAGCCCTTATGAAGCAAGTCAGCAGTGATACAGACTCACACAACTATACTACCCTGAAGTCCATCACTACTGTATTGTTGTCCATTTGTTTGGTGTGTATTGTTACCACTGTTTTCAATATAACCCCCTCGGTTTACCATCTGTTTGTCTGCATGGCAACATTTTCACCAACCCACACAGCTCACACCTAGGGCACATTTTGAGAGTCCACTAAGTTAACTTCTTTGCCGTAATAGGGTGACATTTTTGTGGGTTTTAAGGACAGGTCGGCAACAAAAGAACTTGTATGACTGAGAAGTTCAAAGGAGTCAGCATTCATCAAAGGCACATGGGTAATATGCAATAATAATATAAGCTGTTCAGTCACATATTTCCTCATAAATATCATACCAAACTATTTCCAGCATACAACATAATTAAGTATACCTTCAGTTATAACCTTTCAGTTATTAAGTTATATAAGTCCTGTTTTTGATGTTTTATTTAAGGTGCTTATTTTACATTTACATGTACATATTCAGCAGATGTTTTCTAGAGAAATGTACAGTTGAGGCAAATAGCACATTACAAACATACAGCTGTCAAGAAGACAATGAAGTCAGTGAAAGCAGATACAGTGTAAACGGTGCTCCAAAGCTAATGCTACACAACCACACATATAACTATTAACAAAGTAAGAAATGAATGAGATTATGCAATGTTAATGCTGACTGCTGTCCCAGACTAAAATTAATTCAAGACTAAAAGCAACTGCAGTTCCTGTAAAGAAGACTGACAAATGGTGAGGCCGTCTCAAATGTTTCTTATTTTTTTCAACTTCATTTGTTTGAATTTTAAACAATAAGTATGATACAAAAGGTACAAATGTTGGTCTTGATCTTAATATCCCCCACACCCCTATTGTCACAGTTGTGGAGCAGGCGAGCAGGAAAGCAGGCGAGATGAGCTCGATAGATGGGCAAACGGGGTTTATTTGTGACGAAAGGGCAGACAGGCACAAACATCCACCAACGATACACTTACATCTCTAACGTCAATGACAGATCTGACAAGACTTACTCAGACGTGGATTAAATACATAGGAGAAATCAAAAGGAACAGGAAACAGGTGCTGACAATCAGGGATAACCACGAGGTAACGAGGTGGGCATGGCACACACGAGGAGCGGACGGAGCTGAGCGTGACACCTATCCCCTTTAATACAAAGTAAAATGTAGTAACTAAATAGTATTAAGAATGAAAATATACAAATGAAATCAAAATAATTGAAAATAAATAATAATAATTACTTACCATAAGAAGAAATAAATCTAGTGGTCTCTATAAATTACTAAGAATTATGAATATTGGGCTTACAGATTTGAATTTGTTGCTATGGGTAAGCAGCACTAAGGATCAATGGTCAGTCGCAGATTGTATTCAATTTCTTATTTATCAATTAATTAGATAGTTAAGGGGGAGAGTTTTCATTTATTCAAAAAGGGTGATCATGGGTCTCCAGTTTTTGGTAATTTTTTTACTCTAATGCAGTATTTTACTTTCTCCATTCCTAAAAGGGATATTAGATCCCAGGGCCACACTGATGCAGGTGCTGTTTGTGTGGACTTCCATTCCAACAATATCCATCTTCGCGCAAGAAGAGAGGCAAAGGAGAAAGCATTTTGAGCTGTACTCGTCAATCTCAAATGTTTCTTGAGAAAATTCCTTCGGGTTCAGTGCATAGGTTCTGTTATGAGGGTAACTCAGCATGAAATTAACCTGTAATGAAGGTGGAGTATTGAGGCCATGGTTTGGGATCAGGCCCTAATGCTTGTGTAACGTATTTAAGTATTATCAACTTACATCTGGGGTTATGCTCTTGATGTGAGGACATAAGTCAATCTCAGCGTACCTTGACCATTATAGGCGAGAGCTCACATGCTGCCATTAGCCCTATTATTACCCAGGTAATAAACCTTTCTCTTCAGGCTGGGTTTGTTCTCCATGCATTAAAAACTGTTATCATTAAGCGACTTCTTAAAAACACACACACTTGATCCAGATAACCCAGCTAATTATAGACCCATCTCAAATCTCCCATTTCTTTCAAAAGTGCTGGAAAAAGTAGTGGCAGCTCATTTTCATAATCATCTCAGCTTGAACAGTTTGTATGAAACATTTCAGTCTGGTTTTCGTCAAGGCCACAGCACAGAGACAGCACTGGTATGGGTGACAAATGACTCGCTAATGACAGCCGATGCTGGCTCCCCTTCCCTTCTTATTCTTCTGGATTTGTCCTCTGCTTTTGACACCGTCAACCACAACATCCTATTGCACCAGTTACACGCCACCATTGGCCTCTCTGACTTTGCTCATAATTGATTCTTCTCCTATCTCTCAGGAAAAACAGACTATGTTGCCCTGGGAAAAGCTACATCTGACTCCCACACGGTTACCTTTGGTGTTCCCCAAGGCTCGGTGCTAGGACCAACTCTCTTCACCTTATTTCTGCTTCCCCTTGGTTAACTGTCATTATCACCAGACATGGATTATCTTTCCACTGTTATGCTGAGGACACACAGCTCTATTTGAAGACATCTTTGCAACCTGCAGCTCTCACCTCATGCCTGGAAGAAATACTCTCTACCGTCACTAACTTTCTCTAATCAAGATATTCCACTATCCTCAGTTATAACCAATCTTGGTGTAAAAATGGACCCCCACCTTACTTATGAAGCCCATGTCCAACAGCTCTTACGACCTCATTCTTTCATCTCAAGAACATCTCCAAAGTACATCCTTCATTAACCTTGGCAGATGCTGAAAGATTGGTCCACGCCTTTGTCTCTTCCAGGTTAGACTATTGCAATGCACTTTTCATTGGCACAACTAGTAAAAACATTCAAAAACTCCAGCACATCCAGAACAGTGCTGCCAGAAATTTGATGGGGGTCCAAAAATTCAACCAATCACTCCTATTCTCAAGACACTTAACTGGCTTCCTGTTTCACTCCACATTGTTTCACTCCTCACCCATAAATGTGTTCATGGAACTGCCCCCTCTTACCTCAAAGATCTCTTCGCTGTTCAGACCTCCTGTTCACGCTCCCTTTGTTCCTCCTCCTTCTCTCTCCTTAAAACTCCTAAAACTGCACTCTGCACAATGGGGGATCGGGCCTTCTCCTCAGCCACTCCCCGCCTTTGGAATGTTCTCCCAGGACATTTTTAAATGTGGCCTGAAAACCCACCTTTTTAAAAAGGCTTTCCCTTATTTTTTTTTATTTTTTATTTTCCTTCTGTAGCACTTTGAGATTTGTTTGAATGAAAAGTGCATTAGAAATGAAATTTATTATTATTATTATTATTATTATTATTATTATTATTTGTAGTAGTAGTAGTAGTAGTAGTAGTAGTAGTACATATACTGTGCAGCATAAGATGCAAAACATGTATTTGGCTAAACCTCTAACGTGGCAGCATAATCAGTTTGTTTTGGTTCTTGTCACATACCACACAGGGGCTAAAATATGTCTGCCAATGTCCACTATGTCTGCTTTGGACATCTCTTAGAAAAATTTATGAAGGTTTTCATGGAATGTAAGTATGATGGAATGTTACTTGATAGAACGAAAATCGATAGGTGACTGTATACTTACATGTCTTATGCAATCCTTAAAATCCTATTAACATTTGAACACAGTTCTTGTGCATGTCTCTATTACTAACATTTGATGTAGTGGCGCCTCCTGCTGGTATTCTAAAAGATAGCTCACTAGATACGTCAGGTAGGCTAGGCATACTGATCGACTTTCACGGAACTATGCAATTGTCATGGTTAATTTCTGTTAAAATTTAAGTAATGTGATCCAGTCATTAGCTGGAATAAAGTAAAGACATTTGTGTTGCACATGTTTTTGCTTAAATCATGACTGAATGCCACATATCTGGGATTTGAGCCCTTTTGCGTGTATTTTTTCACAAACGGTGAATAATCTGGCACGACCCTGTATCTAATATCTAACATGAATAACTCCGTGTAGGGACACAGCGATGCTCAGCTCCTGTTGGATGAAAGGGTGATTCTGTTCCCGTGCCCGTTTACCCTTCACACCACAAATTTCTGGTACTAGTCTGGATTTGACCATCTTTCAAAGCTCTGTGGTGATTGCTGCACTCAGAGTGGTGTACACGAGGTGAACGCTTGGGTTGTGCACGTGTTGCTGTGGTTGTTTGAGAGTGTATTTTTGTGTTTGTGTGCTAGTAGGGGAAAGCGGGGTTGGTTGTCTCACGGGTAGGTTGTCACAGTCATCATATCTCAGCCACTAAAGGGCGCTGA
>JAABNY020000010.1:151154-172566 GCA_015164015.2 Brevimyrus niger
ATTAGGTTACTTATGGTTATGGTTAGGGCAGGGCAGGGGTTAAGGTTGTCATAGTTAGCATTAGCATTTCTCCCATTGATATGAATGAGCAGTCCCCATAAGTTTACCCTACATGTGTGGGTGTGGGTGTGTGTGTGTGTGTGTGTGTGTGTGCTCACCCTGAGGTATAAGGTTGTTGCACACATTGCTTTGCCTTGTACCTGAGAGTTACAGACAGGGATTAGACATCCCCCTGTATCTTAGCCTGTAGCCTGTACTGATCAAACCCAGCCTAACAATGGGTCCATACCGGAATCCCTAGCAGCCTGACCCCCCATGTATGCAGCACAGGGTACATGCCAAAGATTCCTGTGAAGCTTAACCTGCAACAACTATAAGTGTCCGTGACAGAAAAGGAATGAAGGTAGCAGAGTGGCTGAAGGGCTGGAGCTTTGCTCTGAGGCTAGCAGGTGCAGCCTACTGGAGGAACACGTTCTGCCATAATTAATGTGCTAAAAGGCCAGCTTTGATACATGACTAAATATGGAATGGTGATGAATGTAAGACTGTGCAGGTATACAGTCTATCATATAACGCCATCAACTAACAACCATATAGACTACTAACACTATCATGACCACCTCCATCATTAGCATCACTGTGATGATGCAAAGCAAGCTCTGTGAACTCTGTAGAAATGAGTAATAGCTCTCAACTCAAGCCCCAGACGGTGACTCCCAATGAAAACGTAATGGTGAGCTGCTTGTGTTCACAAACAGCCTCCATTGTTCTCATAAAAATCGTCTGTCACCACATTCTGACAGAACAAGGAAAATCCTCCAGTCTCATAACGTGCCTTTACGTGTCTACCAGTCACACGCAGATGCTTATAAACACTTCCTCTTTTCAAACACACACACACAAACCAATGGAGTCTCAAATGATCAACAGAAGAGCTTGGAATGATGGAATATTTTAAATTTTGGAGACAGGTTGGGTGGGGAGAGGGATTTTGTCTATGAGCTGCCTCCTCTCAGTGTCCTCCTCACCCCCAGGAGATATCTCGTTGAATTGCACCTGGCACAAACATAGGATATGAAGGAACGTGTTGCAGCGGCTCCGAGTCAGGCGGGGAATTACAGGAAGACATGCGCGAACACAAACACACACGTCAGCATGGCACAAGAAGGCCGCGGGCTAGCCGGGTCAGGGCTGCAGTGAGAGACACGCCCAGCATGCAAATCACACGGACACACAGCGCACCCACACAGCACTTCAGCTGGTGTTGGATTGTCCATTAAACTCCAGATGGCAAACTGCTGCCAATTTATCACCCGAATACAGGGCGTCTCCTTGGTATGCGACCTGCGTAATGTCACCTAAGCCTATGCCTTTAACAGACCTCCAGAGTCAGCATGGAACAGGTGAGTTACGGCTCCCAAAGCTAGTCTTCATTTTGGCTGTCAATGATCAGAGAAGTGATGTGCAAAGTGACTCCATGGGGATCCAAAGTCCCTGGCAGTCGTGTCCATTTCTCCAAAATGAGCGGTCCGGCTGGGTCCCGTAACATTACCCAGAACCTCTCTCTATATCTGTCAGTGTATTTGACATGCCCCACAACTATTTCTTGTTGTAAACCACAGAAATTCCAACAGCCAGTGTCACTTTCACTCCTAGCCCTGCAGCACTGGTGTTCTTCTCTGTTCATATTCTGCTCCAGGCTCGAGGCAGTGGGACATAATGATTGAACTGGTATTTGGTGAGATTTTGCCGTTATGAAAAATGGGCAAATAACAATTCTGAAGTAAAGAAATGGGAAATGAGGCTTCAAGTACCAAAGAAAGAGGGAAGACTGATACACAGATGAATGCAGTAGTATATTCAAAACATGTTACGTACCACATCATTCCCCACTGCTGCTTGTCCCCACAGATGTAATCTGGTTATCAGTTAACAGGGTGAGTAACAGCACACAACTTGGGCTTGGAAGCCTCACTGTTCTAAACCCAAGGTTCCTCAGAATACCTGAACAAGCAAGACTGAAATTCCTGCCGAGGCTATTTGGAAGGCACATGCGGTCTACCAGCTGTGCAGAGCACATTAACTCCTGGCTCAACCTGTGACTGCGTTTCCATCCAATGAAGTGCCACCCAGACTAGGCAGCTAGTCAACTGATAAATAACTCAGCGGTACTCAAACTTTGAAATGGAAATATTAACAACTGGCTTTCATTGGAAATATTTATTAATTACTCATGCATACAAGTCACATGTATCTAATTTCATATCTCCAGCGGGACACCCCCAAGTTGTAGCTTCAGGAAGGTAGCACCATCCCACTGGTGAAGAACAGAACCAAAGCATCTGAATGCCTTTCTGATCATAACCCGAGCAAGAACATGCCCAGACCTGGCACCTCAGCCTCGGCACACCTTGCCTGCAGAAGCTCACGTCTGCACACGCCCTGGTCATATGACCCAATTCACAGTACTCACTGTTTCCATAACCCTCTGAAAAGGAAACTCAGACATAGTTTTTGCATAAGTATAACCACTTCTGTGTGAGGGCTAAAGAGTAGTGTGCTGGATCTTCCGACAGACACACAATAATCCCAGTTCACACTAATTCACATCATTTCTTCTGAAAATCTAGAACACAAGTAGTCACTTGTATTCCACAGAACAACAGAAACTGAAACATCACTATTCCGTCAGCCATTTATTCCACTCAGTATCACTGCAGCCTGGGTGCTCTGGTCTCACAGCGAACATCTGTAATGAACAGTTTTCCCACAGCAAAGCCTGAATTTGTGCTGAGTGAATCAGACAGACTAAAGACGACTCAAACATCATCTGTGTAAACACTACAGAAGGGGAGGATCACTCTGAAAAGTCTTAGCAAAGAACTGCCACATGTAACTGGAAGGGCTTTACAGCTGTGAAATTTACCCTAAAGAGATACAGTATTGTTGGAATGTTCAACATGCCTAGTTATAAGGAAAACAAAGTCGAGCATGAGACTCATTCTTTGCTGCTGACAGAAGGTGTTCTGAGGTGTCACTGACGTCCTCTGCTTTGGTCCTTCTGTTAGACTCACCATGTAGCTGAGAAAGACCGTGTTTTGAACTAAAACCCCACATGAATGCCAGTAAAGGAAAATCTTTCTGCCGATGGTCCCTTATGGATGCAACTTGAAGCTCCCCGCAGGCCTTCAGGAGTTTTGCTACATGCAGGCCACAGAACCAGACCATCCATTTAACGAGGCTGTGATTCTGCTCCCAGACCAAAGCACCACACAGTTGCATAGTGTGACCTAATCAGGGGGTGGGATGCCGTATCACTGCTTGCTCCTCTACTCTTTTCTGTCCTGTATTTAGAACTGAGACTAAGACATGCAAAATCGCTGGATGCGGGTAGCTCACTAGAGTAGATTTTGGTCATATCTCTACCCCAACTAGCAGTGCGTCTCAGTTAGGAGCCACATTCTTGGGAGGAGTGGAGTGACACTTAGGCTTAGGGTTAGGCTTAGGGTTAGGGTTAAGCTTAGGCTTAACTGTCAATGAGCTGCACTGCACCTTACCTGTAACCTTGATCACATGGAAGCCCTTGAGTTGCCCTTTTAGCATAATACATTGATCTCATAATGCAATATTTGATAACTAAACGGCTCTGATAATACACATTTACTGAGTAGTTAAAAATCTCACTATGTGTGATGTCATGCTATTGTCTGGTCGAAGACAGGAAGAGGGCCATTGTTGCTGAAGTTACTGCTTTCCTGTTATCTGTGATGCATAGAGGAAAAGTGGACTGGACTTCCTCCAGGGTTCAAGACACACAGGTCCAAGGCTTTGCCTGTACTCACACATCCCATGGCACAGAGTGACTTTAGCATTTATAAACTTTAATATTCAAAGAACTGATGGAAAACATATTTACGATCCAACCCACACTGTCAGCTGAAACTGATGGTTGGGCCTTGGTAACTAAAACTTGTTCCCATGCTTCCAGGGCCCCCACCCCACCAAATACTACCTCTGCAGATTTTTCAGAGCTCAGGCTTTATCCACACATGCATGAGTATTTTTTTTTTTTATTTAAACTTCTTTAAACTTATTTTTTTTTACGTCAGAATGTGCACTGTTCATTGTTTACCTTAAGTTAATTTTTTCATGTAGATGGAAATTTTTTTAAAATAACAGTGTTTGTATGAATGGGATCTTTTTAATAACGGAGGAGGAGAAACACCAATTATAAAAAGACCCTTGTACGTGTGGACAAGGTCTTAGAAACAATCAGTACTTGACCTGTATGATTTGGCTCTGCATCTGAGACTATGAATATGACACTGAACAGGCTTCTGATTCTACTGTACCTAAACCACACTACAGCCTGGGCAAGAGCGAGATGGTCTAATCATGGAGAGCTGCGGGGTACTGCTGGCTACCTGACATCATGGGGCCATCTGAGGTATCTCCCAGGTATCTCTCAGGTGTCCCTACGTGAATCCAATCGAATGAGTAACACATGCATCCATTCCCCTAACAGCCAGTGGCACAGACAGCACCCCATTGTTTCCCTCCTTGACTTCCTGTTAAGAAGAGCACAGTCTCTGCCTATCTACGGGACTCCTCACCATGACCTTGAGAGCACTTTCCCTAACCTGACACGTGCAAAGGAAAGAATGTCTGACTGAAAACACAGAGTCACTTGGCCATGTGCAGCTGCTGCACAGGCTGACCCTATGTGAAGTTCAAAGACCATCCCCGGGCCACTGAGCTAGTTAGGGTAGCTTGCTGGCGCAGCATAGCCCCTTCTGCCCTCCAGCAAATGATCAGGTACCACAGCAGATCAGACGCAGAAGCCGAGGCTCAGTTTAGGAGGAAGGTGGGTGCAGAGTGTGGTAACATCTCACCTTCAAACTCTGCATCAGTTTGCACAAACTACATACCAGTTTTTCGCCGCAGCCCAAACCATTCATAAGCATGCAGGCCAAACACTCTAAACCAAGCAGGACTGCTAGCAAGTCATGGGAATGCACACCGGCAGGGCATGAAGCTGAAATGAAAGTGCAGACTCGTACATTTGGAAAGGTCATGACCTTGCTGGTGACCTTCAGCTAGACCCCCGCTCCGGTGCTGCACACTGCTCTTCTTCTTCTTCCTCCTCTTCCTCTTGCCCTTGATCCAGCTGAAGGCCCGGATGATGGAGCCAATACGTGGCTTCCTGCTTCGGTTGGCATGTTTCACCTGGGCCACCACCTGTGCCACGTCCTGGGGGACAAGGTCACCACCGGTACTTCGGAATGACATCCCACCACGCCGGTTTGGCGCTATCCTAGGGCCTGCGGGAAACGACAGGAAATGATGCCTTTAGTGTCATTTGCTTGAGTACAAGTTCATTTGAATGCTTCTTTTCACATATGCCATCTCACTCTCTTTTGGCACATACACACACAGACATACATACAAACATATACATACACACACACAGAGGCTCTGGTCATTCATGGAGTGCCCCAGGAGCACTTCAGGGGGCAGACATGTGACTATTCTCCCAAGGCTCATACCAGGTTCATACCAGACTCATAGCAGCAACCTGCTGACATACAAAGGCCAATCTCACTGAGCCACAAACTGCCCCCTAAACACAGAAAAAAGCATAGCTTTTCTAGAGTTCCACATGCCTACTGCCCCCACAATCCCCCCCCCCCCCCCAAAGTCCTGCTGCACCTGTCATCAATACTCAGTTTCTCTCCTGAAGTGTGAAACTAGCATGGCAGCTTTAATTCCTGAATAAACAGTCATAGCACAAATGGTTCCACCCGGGCAAATGAACAAACCAACCTTGCCTAGGCTTCACCCTGTACAAAATACTGCCCCATGACTCTGATAGAGCCTGAGTTTTCCTGCATTTCACATTCTTTATTTCTGCTTCTGCATCTCTTAGATCCAGATAAACTCTCAGCTCAGTATACTGTCACGACACAGCATATAGGCGAGTGACCTCCAAAAGAATGCACAGGTGAGTGACCTCCAGCAGAATACAGGGGTGAGCAACCTCTGGCAGAACAGCCAAGCAACCTCCAGCAGAATACACAGGCGAGAGACCTCCTGCAGAATACACAGGCAAGAGACCTCCAGCAGAATACACAGGCAAGAGACCTCCTGCAGAATACACAGGCAAGAGACCTCCAGCAGAATACACAGGCATGAGACCTCTAGCAGAATGCACAGGCCACCGACCTCCAGCAGAATGCACAGGTGAGCAACCTCTGGCAGAACAGCCAAGCGACCTCGGGTAGAATACACAGGCCACCGACCTCCAGCAGAATGCACAGGCAAGCGACCTCCAGCAGAATTTACAGGCGAGCAACGTCCAGCAGAATACAAAGGCCAGCGACCTTCAGCAGAATGCACAGGGGAGTGACCTCCAGCAGAATACACAGGCGAGCAACCTCTGGCAGAACAGCAGAATGCACAGCCAAGCAATTGCCAGCAGATCAGCCAAGCAACCTACAGCAGAATGCATAGGCGAGCGACCTCCAGCAGAATACACAAGCAAGTGATCTCCAGCAGAACAGCAGAGACTTCGAGCATAATGCACAGGCGAGCGATCTCTAGCAGAACCACCAAGCGACCACCAGAATGGAATTTTTAAGTGATGCTTCTTAATATTTGAATAATTGAGTTTAATGCAGTAATATTGACAACGCTACACACATTAACTTAACACGACTGCGAGGGGTTCCTGGTGTTCAGGTAATCAGGACAGCCACCTTCCTGAAGACTCTGTCTCACGGCACCATGAACCCTTACCCTGAGGAAATACCACCGAATAACAAAGAAAGGCAAGCTAAACTGGGCAGACAAACCAAGTTTTCTAAAAAATCTTGAGGACCTCTGGTTTGTTAAGGAAACTGGGGAGTGTCAGAAGAGGAAACTGTGGAGTGTCACACTGGGGCTTTCAGATCACTCCTGACTTCCCTAAAACTGCTCGTTGTCCTGGTAATGCTTCTTCAGCAGTTCTAGATGGGGGACACTGCTTCCAAAACTGGACAAAAGCTATACAAGTCCATTAAGTCCCTTTATGAGAAATGTCTCAACTTTACAGCTTTATGTGACTGTTTCATTTTGCCTGCTGGAGAACAGCACTCATGTGACAGGACAGAATCTAGAAACAAGTGGTGCTACCATAGCAACCCTCCTGCTCTATGTGCACACATGCCCAAGGAACCACACCCTTCTCCTCAAACATTCTATCTAACTACTCCCACGAGGCAGCTAATACGACATACTCCTGTTCCCTCAGACTCCGACTTTTAAGTCACAGGAACTCCCTAACATGAGTTCCACAGCACACTGAACAGCACAGCATTTGAGTCAGCACCAGTCAGCATGACCAAGTCTTTCAGAGCTACGTCACTCTTCCCCAGGCCTTGTGGCAACCTAAGGAGTGGTCAGCACTCAGGTGAGCCTGCACATCATTCTGTTATCCAAAGCCAGTCAGCTTACATTTATAGGCTATGAACTTCCATTTAGCCACAACACCGCCTGCTGCCCTCAATGCTATGCCTCACACTCCTCTACCTGAGGACTCTTTGCACCGCGGGAAACTCAATATACAAACACACCTCAGGATCTGCTGTTTCCCATGAGGACAGTTTCTTGCTAAACTGCCTCATGTAGACACTGCTTTCTTTCACTGAAAGTATAAAACACTGCATTTTATTACCATTGTTCTGAGAACAAACCAATAAAAAAGTTAGTTTTCACAACATATTCAACCTGAAGACAAACAGCAGCACATTGCATGTTGTGACTTTTGTTGGAGTATCTGAAGAAGATTATTACATCAGACATCCCTTTAGGCTTTTGGATTAAGGAAGGTAGTTCCCTGGTTTGACTGGTAATCATTGTCTTAAGAAAGTGTTATTAACATTGGGACTAGAGCTATCAACCCTCTTCTGCAATAAAGGCCTGTGGTACTTCGGGGCCAGAGTCTGCTCTCCCCCCACCGGACTGTCCAGCCCATGACAGCCGATACCACACAGGGTCGGGCCTGCTCTTCCCCCACTGGACCGCCCGGTCTGTGATAGCCCACACCACACGGGATCTGGGAATGCTCTCCCTCCGCCAGCCCACCCAGCCTCTGACAGCTCATGCCACACAGGACCTGAGACTGTGATCAGTGCACAGACATAAGGAGCAAGGCTGGGTGTAGAAATGTGGACATGGTACAGAAATAAGGAGCAGGGGTCAGTGTGGAAATGTGGTCAGAGCGGAAATGTGGTCAGTATGCAGAAATAAGGAGTAAGGGTCAGAGTGGAAATGTGGTCAGTGTGCAGAAATAAGGAATAAGGGACAGTATAGAGATCAGATTACTGTACAGAAATAAGGAGCAGGGGTCAGTGTGGAGATGTGGACAACATGGAGAAATGGAGAGCAGATTTGGACAATGTAGTCAATTTTCAGAAACAGCTTCACCTTCTGTTAGTCATATCATAATTCAACCTGTTAATCAGACAAAGTTGCACTCAGTATTTTGCTTAGAGACAATGACTTGTCAAAGATACTGGCTGGCACTGTAAGCTGGATGGGCCGCCATGGTGTGGGGGGGGGGGGGGGTCCCAGGGCCTGGCGTATTTTCTCTACATTTGTTAATCAATAGCCAGATGAATAGGTTTAGATAAAAATGTCTATGCCAGCGTCACTGATTATTGACTGAAAGCTGCTTTGAGGTTACTCTCTCGCCATTTTCCTCTCACAGAACAATTGCACAAGGTCCATTTATATCAGTCATTCCATGTGATTTACCAACACAGGGCCCTGCCTAGGTGAGCCACCTTTCGTAATTACACCACTCACAATGCACATTCAAAGTTGGGTTGAGGGCTGAATCTCACGCATGAAACTTTTAAGATACTCCAAAAGCTCTTGAGTTGTTTGTTCTGCGCTTGCACCCAGGGACATGTCGTGGAGGTGTAAACCCAAGACACGCCTGCCAATACATGGGTGCCCACACTGGCCGCGTGTGGATCAGTCAGCTTCAGCTTGACATATAGGTGGGGCTCTGTTTCCTGTTGTCAGTGTTTCTAAAAAAATGTTTACTGTCTTCTCAAAGGCAGACAGAAAAAAACGTCCCTTTCCCCTTACAGTTTTTAACATAAACTAAATTTTAACTTGATATTTAAAAGTCTTATACTTGCAAACAATTACTTCTACGGTTTCAATAGCACTGACCAACTTTTTAGTACTGCATTGCCTCGTTTTATTTGTATATTCATTTTATTAAATTTTATCGGCAAAACCACACTGTTCAGTACATTATTTTATCCTCAAAATCCAAAACGCAGTGTACAAAAAATATAAACTATTATAAAAAAAAAAAGCTTTCTGTGAATGTATGTAGCTGAGTGTATGTTCCTGAATGTACATGTACCTGAGTGTATATACTTTAATGTATATGTACCTGAGTGTATGCACCTAAATCTATGTACCTTTCTCCTCGGTGCGCAGAATTTGTGCAGATGCAGGGCTTCGCTTGCGAACAGAAAGTCTTCTTCATCCGCTTGGCGCAGTTATACGCGCTTCTGAATGTCGCTCCATGACGGACTGTGTGCGATTCGCAGTTCCAGGTAAATCATTCCCGCAAAATAACCGCTTAAACATCGGAAAGTTAAGAGACAAGCCAAGGTTCCATCTTTAACCGAAAGACCTACTGCCATTTACATCCTTTTGCTTTACGGAACAGAGAGGAAAGAAAAACCGAGGACGACGTTAATCACTTACCCGTCGGTATCTGGACAGGTGAAGACACGACAAGTCACTCAGGAAACTCTCGTCTTACCTTCAGTGACGCTTTAGCGCCATCTAGGAGCAGGGGCAGGACTGGCATCCAAAGGGACCAGATTTCCCACGTCCGACTAGGCTCAATAACAATGTATTTATGAATAAAGTGTACATAAATATTTGTTCATTCTTAGAATAAACGAACACGGGCACAGTTTCAAAACAATGCATTAAAAATATCGAATGACTTACATGACACCATTTTGATTTTATTAGCAGATGCTTTTACCCTCAGTGACATACAATTGAGAAAGCAGGGTCAGCCAGTCCTTGGAGCAACTGCGGGTTAGGGACCTTCGTCAGGAGCCCAGCGGCCAGATTATATCGCCAGCCTTATTATTTGAACTGGCGACCTTCTAACGTGTCCAGACGCGCAGAGCCAAGCACTACCTCACCGCCAGCAAATTTTAGCGCTTGAAATTCAAAGACCGTCGAGAATAATTAGTCTGTTTATTGAGAGTGTTTAGGGTATAAACGGTGTTAAACTAGTCACTGACATACTTCGTGCTGCGTAAGAGCGATCATACTGCACAGTTGACTCACCCGTTAATTTACTTAATCTAACTCGCTGTTGACAAAAACAGACGCCGTTAATGTGAAGTCCGGACCCGACGGCACATCCAAGGGGAAAGTGAGCTTTTTCTTTTTTCATGAACTTTGTGTGTATTTTAGGGAATAGGTGAATAGGTATAGTATTAAGTACCCTATACCCTTCACTACTTCCATTTATTAATAAGCACTAAGACTCGCTCCCAGCGCCCAGGTTTCGGGCACTTTCTCCGCTGCTCGCTAAGATGCTTCTCAAACCTCTATGTAACTTTGGTATAAGCAAGACGCGATAACCGATTATCACCCAATGGAAACAATCGGGCCAATAACTTACCAGCCATACACCACTTTAACAAGTTTTGTTACAATCATATTGCTGAAGTTTGCTGGATCCCTTTCGCGTTTTGCGGCTCATACCGTCGGTCCCTCGGAAGGATGCCGGAGCAGCGGTGGGTGGCGCCCATGGGCAGGCGGCTGGACAACAGGCATATCGGCAGCTCAGTGTGGTACCGCTAAGTGAGAGTGAGACACTACAAGCTGCTGTCTACGATCGAATCTCTATGGTGACAAATCCCCAGGCTTGATTTGATCTAAGATCTGGGGTGAGGCATTCTGTCACCTCCTTTGGTGAGCTGGCCACAATGTGACAGGCTCATGGGTGTATTCATCCGTACCGTGCCAGAGCACGTTTGACCCCCAAAGTCCAAACACAGTGCTTAATTTGTGCCAAATCCTGCGGAACATGTTCCTATCAGCGATTCGGCAACTATTTGGTCGGATCCAGTAGCGATCTGGTTTAAAAAATGAACCACATACTGTAGGCCTATATATGTATTGTAATTTACAGACCAGTTTCCATGCCGTCTGACGTCCTTTATTAGTTTGGATTTTTTCTTAAAAATACGTAGCATGTTTCAGCATGGTATTATATATGCCTTCCGCGACCAGCGCCCACCTGCTGAATTCCTGCTGACCAACTTATATAAACTTATATATCATTAAGAATTTGATGCCTGTGATACACACTGACTTGGAACTTGGACATATTTACCACTGTTACATCACCTTCATTGTTAACTACACTTTTTAATCGTTTGAGAAATCAGGATTCTATTTGTCACAGTTTTACAAGTGGATTTTTACCCATTGTTGCTTGATACCAGACTTAAGCTGCTCAACAGGCTGTGGTGGCCATTTCTGATTCTGCTCTTCTTGATGCACTGTGCATTTTCAGTAGGAAATTGACTGCTGACAAGCTCACAGTCTCTGGCTATAAAGCCACGCTGTTGTAATCCATGCAGAATGTCGCCTGGCATCGCCTTCCTGAAAAAACATGGGCTTTCCAGGAAAAAACATAGCCTGGTACCTTCACACCCATGCCATCCCATACCATCACAGATGCTGGCTTTTGCACCTTTTGCTAATAACACTCTGACTGGCCTTTATCGTCTTTGGCACAGAGAACTCGATGTCTGTTTTTCCCACAAAAGGTAAGCAGATTCATCTGATCACAGCACATGTTTCAACTGTGTTTTGATCCATCTGACATGAGCAGATGCAGAGAATGCTGAAGTATTTCTGCATAGAGCCATGAATGGCTACCTGCTTGTGTTGCAGAGGGGCAGCTTGCCTTTCTGGATGCAGCAGTGGACTGTGTTGAGTGACGCTAGTTTTCTGAAGTACTCCTGAGCCCCTGTGGCTACATTTATCACAGCGGTATGACAGTTTTCAGGCAGTACTGCCCGAGGGCTGGAAGATCACACGCGTTCAACAGCAGTTTCCAGATTTCTCAGGGTTCCCTGAATCCTTACACAATATGATGTACTGTAGATGGTAAAAGATCTAAACTATTTACAATCTTGCTTTTAAATAAATTATATTTTTAATTGATTAACATTTCTCTCATAAAGCTTGGCACGCAGGGCTGAACTGGGACCCAGCCTTGCAGGCTGAGATCGAGATTGGGGTGGATGGTCCTTTTATACCCAGGCATGATACCCTCACCTGTTACCACTTATCCTGCTTATTGTGGAACATTTCCAAATGTTCACCCTATTTTGCTCCTGTTCCAACTTTTTTTGAGTGTTGCAGGCATCAAATTTTAAAAATTGTCTAAATTTCTAAAATACACTTAAATTGGCCAGCCAAAATATTAAAAGCAAATTCTTTTTACTTTTGTCAAAGTTCAAAAGAACTTACAAATTTCATTTTTTAAATTGCATTTTAGAAAATATCCCAACTTTTCCTGAAACCTGGTATGTATTATATGCATAAAAAGTATATGAGTATATTGCAAATACTAACACTATACTGTAATATTGAATACAGCAGTCTGTGCTTAACTGACATGTCCTTTTCTTGCATTTTATTGATTAGTATACACTGATGTTTTGTGAAGTGGACATGGACTATGGCATGAAGGAAAGACAGTCCACTGTCACTCAAGTCACAAGCTGCTGTCATCTGTCATCACTCTGGTCAGGAAACAAACTCCCACAAGCAACACATGCTGCTGTGTAACATATGATATACGGCCCAGTCTGCCCTCACTCTCATCAGGAGAGACCCTCCCACACACAGCACATGCTGATGTTTAACATATGACATCAGGCAGCCCAGTCTGTCCTTACTCTCATCAGGAGAGACCCTCCCAAATGCAGTTTAATACACAGATGAACCATGTTGCTATATTTTACATGGTATGGCACAGCTAGTGGCTATGCTGTTATGCCTATCCAAAGCAATATGTCTTTTTCCTAGTAATTTTACTGGTAACATTCTCCTGAGAAATCAGGCAAATTCAGTGCAGCACCGTCTCTCTCATTATATTGTTTATCATAAGCCAAGCATAAGCTCAAAAAATGGTGAAGAAACCAAATGTTCGGGTAACATGGGCGCAAGGGAACAACCAGGATGGGGTGTCAACCCATCGCAGGGAAATTTTTAAATTATTCTTACTTGGGGAAATGTAACGGTTCATTTTTTTATTTTTTATGAAAGCATCTCAGACAGGATTCATTTGCATGAGGGGAATGCTGTTCACATAATATTTATTTTTAAGAACAAGTTTCTCAAAAAAAAAAAAAACTGAAATCAATAAAACAGAAATCATATACTTTGTCAATTACATTGTTTCTTAGGATCAGGTATTTATGCTGCATTTTTATATAGTGAAGGTGGCGTTTCACCTTCTTTGTGTTAACAATTTCAGGAACTGACAATTTATGGTAAAATCCCGTTATAGGACACCGTGGCCTCTCTTCTAACTTATGCCAAATTCAGTCCCGTAGTCTTTTACCCCTGCAAATTTTACAAATTGGCACAAAATGACTTACGTTTAACTTGAATTGATTTCATAAAACAATGAAATGCAAAACAATAAAGACAAAATATATAATGTTTATTATTACAACTATTATATCATGAATAGACGAATAAAAACATTTTCTAATATATAATGTATCATTATTCGCTATGAGACAACAGAACTATTTCCGGTTCATTATTCTTGCTAGCTTCACAGTACTCAAGCTTTTCGCATGCCTTTAAGCTTTGTTTTGCGTACTTCCTAACCATCGATCAGATTCATACAATTCAATTTCAAAAGGCTTTATTGTCATTCCTATACATCAACACACTGCAACGTAAAGGAACAAAGCGCAAGGAAATTGAGGGAGACATAATTCAGAAATGGAACAAAGTAATAGAATAATAAAAATAAAGGATAAACTTATACAGAGAAAGTGGTCGAAAAGTAACAGCGCAGTCCTAGCGCAATGCCGCGTTAAAGGAGGGTGCATACAGTACATATACAATGATACAAATGTCAGGAAAGCCGGTTCCTGGACACATAGCAACGTCCATGGTTCACTGATCCTTTGGTAAGTTGTCCTACTGCTTTCAGTTTAAAACAGGTAATCGTTTGTTTTGCAGTTCCACTGACTAAAATCGCCAAGTTCCAGCTTGTTTTGGCAGTTTGGGAGGGGAGTGGTTTCCGACAGGGAAGTGACCGAGAGCACCACACGTGAGCGGAAATAAGGCCGTGCGCTCGGGTTAAACATTCCGGAGGAAACGCGGACTCCGCTGTCAAACATACCAGCTTTATGTTTCCCCCAGTGACCGGCTTATGAACTGAGTCTCAGCTCGGTCGCCTGGGAAATAGACACCTTTAATCATGAATCACCGAGAACTTGATCTTACCGAGGCACAAAAGGCGATAAAGTCAAAATACCCACCAATCGAAAAGAAATATGAATGTGAGTGGCATCTGCTCGGTGTGCTTTAACGCCGCTCGGAGCGGGAGGGCGAAGCTGTGCTGGGTTTGCGCACTTCTGGTGTGGAGGTTATCTACATGATGTTCAGTAGAAACGCTCGTAATTGGAGTTAGGCGCACCCGGTCTTCTCTTTCCTTACTTTTTTCTGGCGGGCTGAATATATCTCGGGTAAATCAAAGTATTTTCCTTAATGATTATTATTAACCATTTTATTTCCAATTATATTTCAGTGCCTTTAAAGTGTTATTTCTCGTTTGTTGTACTTAACGAATAAGGACTGACGTAGGCCTACCTAAATCAAATTAATTGAAAAAGCGTTGTGTTTCTTTTTTTTACCGTAAATTATATAATAGGAATCTATTTATGATTACATGGTACAGTTTAACATTCGTGATGTGTTACGTGATTTGCTTAACCAAGCCTACTAAATCCGAAGTAGAGCTAGACTGGGGTGAGCAGGCTTATGCGCAAAGAGCCAGTGTGAGTGCAGGTTTTTGGGGGTAACCTTTAAGTCAGCTGTTTATGTCAAACCCAGGTGTGAGGACTCGTCCGCCAATCAGTCCTCTAATTAATATTAGCAGCAAAAACCCGGATGTCCAAGGGCCCTTTCTGGATAAGATTGCCCACCGCTGAGCTAGACGGTGATATGCCATCTTGAGCCGTCTTTGCAACAGACGGTGCGATTTATGTTACACAGTCAAAAGAGTTTATTAATGAACGATTGAACTTAATCGAACTTAATCGTGGAATTTGTGTATGACCAGGGGCAGTGGGACCAACAGAGCAGTTTTAAAATTCAGCTAAAGAACAGAATTTTGTTAAAAAAAAAAAAAAAGCTTACTGAGTCAATAAAGAATGTCTTATCTTACTTTCTTGTGTGCTTTGTAGATTTGGACCATACAGCTGATGTACAG
Organism: Brevimyrus niger; assembly: GCA_015164015.2. Classification (NCBI taxonomy): domain Eukaryota; kingdom Metazoa; phylum Chordata; class Actinopteri; order Osteoglossiformes; family Mormyridae; genus Brevimyrus; species Brevimyrus niger. The sequence goes on from JAABNY020000010.1 coordinate 166,720, forward strand.
TAAGTGTTTGAGTCTTGCACTAATTTGAGGGAGTTTAGTAATTAATAAAGCCATGGGGGGAGGAATCACATAGGTACATAGGTGTGCTACTAAGGAAACAGCCAAGTCCACAACAGACAATGATGGGAAGTGCACCAATGCCATAAACTAGTTAAAGGACACAGATCCAGTGCAAACAAGCTGTGTGGCGTGTCTGTCCTTTGTGGTGTATAAGCTGTGTGGAGTGTCTGTCCTTAGTGGTGTATAAGCTGTGTGGAGTGTCTGTCCTTAGTGTTGTATAAGCTATGTGGAGTGTCTGTCCTTAGTGGTGTACAAGCTGTTTGACGTGTCTGTCCTTAGTGGTGTACAAGCTGTTTGACGTGTCTGTCCTTAGTGATGTACAAGCTGTTTGACGTGTCTGTCCTTAGTGGTGTACAAGCTGCATGGAGTGTCTGACCTTAGTGGTGTATAAGCTGCGTGGCATGTCTGTCCTTAGTGGTGTACAATTTTTTTAAAAAATTGGCTCAGAAATTAGCTCAGTATCATAAGCTGCCATAACCCACCATTACAGGCTACAAGGACGTTAGACGACAGGCAATGAAAGCTTTAACTATAATGAGGAGTTTAGCCAGAAGAAACATAGAGAAACCTGGCAGTATGGTCTGGCTGACCGGTGTTAAAAGGTTCCCTGCAGTGGACAAAAAGCTGCCTGTTTTCATTCAGGCTCCATGCATGGGGGAATTCACTGGAGGAGGCGTTTGAGCAGTGCGCCATGGCCATGTTCGGGTACATGACAGATACAGAGACGGTGGAGCCCATTGACACCGTTGAGGTGGAGTCTGAAGGTGAGACATAGAAATGGTCACACAAACACACATCATAACAAAACTGCATGTCGATTAAACAGGGCCAAGGAACAACAGTAGTCAAGGTACATACAGCATGCTGAGTACTGATGCCTCTTACAGTCAGAATATGGAATGCTAGCCTGCCGCTGTCCCCCTTGGTAGCATTTTGCAGTGTGTGGGTGTCCCAAGACAAAATGGTCAGATGGCAAGTGAAATGCTAAGATTTATGATGATACACAGAGACACAAGGGCAGCACAGCAGTGCGAGAAATCACAGGCACTGCGCAGTCTGCATTTCGCGTAAATGGCAACCTGTGGGACCTGTGTGTCACCTCGTGTTCACAGGGACTTAAGAGCGTGCAGTGTGTGCAGACAGGCAGTCATTCTCTTCCATTATGCCACCACACAGGGGATGACATGGAATCTCTGCTGTTTCATTTCCTGGATGACTGGCTGTTTAAATTCAGTGCTGACCTCTTCTTTGTTCCACGGGTAGGCATCACTCTGCAAGCTGCAGTTCACTGTACACTCACTGGAAACCTTTCCCATGCTGTGCTTAAAATGCCATTATGTGACTGTCATGGAACAGCTCTAAACTCAGGCTTGTGCTTAATCCTGTTCTAGCACCGAACACAAGATGCTTGTAATGGAGAAATAAACTCCTCCTTGTTTCTATGATTTCCTCTTTTTTTTGGCCCTGGTATTGGAATATCTTGCTCAACCAGCAGGTCCAGAAAGGAAAGTGAAATTCTTTATAAACATGCCCACCATTGTACTCGCACACATACAGTCCCTGGTGATCTAGTTTAGCCATGTCTCCACAGTCTGACTCTTACCAAAAAGTACAGCATTCACATTCCTCGTATTTCCCTTGTGTAACAAATTTAGGAGTCCATGGCAGGTACAGGTGACCATCCGTCTCTGTGTTCTAGGAGGTCAAAGTGCTGAACATCGACCGCATGCGGTTCCGGGTCCGGTCCATCGGGTAGGTGACCCATCAACCTTCCCTGCCTGGAGGGATGATGTTAGTCTTGTGGTGTGATTGGACTCCACAAACTCCAATCACAGCAACTTAAAACACGTGACAAATCTGTTTCTACAGGTGGGGAGAGGAGTTCAAAGTGTCCAAGCACCCACAGGTAAGTGCAGGTACCTTCAAGCTTCATTCCAGGTACCTTTAGGCTCCAGGGTGGGTATCTTCAGGCGTGAGGGCGGGTGTTACCACTTTTGATTTTCTGAAGTCAGTAGTTGTCATGAAAGTCGAGTGGACACCGACTAGTCGCTGGTGTAGTCATTGATAAAACCGCAGGAAATAGAATGCTTTGCAATGTATATTTTCCATGGAATGGAAAGAAATAGAAACAGGCTGAAACAATATATGCAACAAAAACACCAGTATGCTACAACTCCAATTTAAGTGCGAAAGAGGAAAGACTGAAATGTCGGTATAAGACGTTGGGAGAAAAACAAAACTCACGCTAGATCCAGCCTGTAAGCCTGCTCCTTGCGGTCATAAGGCTCTTTCCCTCCTAAATCCAAGAACCTAGTACCTGGTTCTGAGTCCCTGGCCTGTCTGGACCGGGGACTTGCGTGTGTTCCAACAGAAACACACAAAAAGTAGCATAAACTTCACATATAATTTCATACGAAACTACACCACCATCTCAAGTCATATTGTTAGTTATTTATTGGTTATTGGGGGAGGGGGTTGCAAGAAGAATAATGCTCAGTCTTTGCTTCACTATTTCTAACACTCTTTCACGTACCTCCTCATAAGTGTTATGTTAGTGTCATATTCACCTGACCAACGACTAGAGTTGATGTCAACCATCATTTCAAGGCTGTAAAGTCCACTTTTCAACTAGTCAAATTAACCTCTACTCCTAGGTTTGGTGTCCACACACACTACTAGCTGTTTGGGCAAGGTCCCAACACACAGTTTTGACCGTGAGTGTGCCCTTGAATGCCCCCCACAAAGGGTAAGGCGGGGCAGCTTCAGCCAGCAGACGTAGGTATCGCATCCATGCAGCTCTGAAAATATCGGCTTGCTGTGCTCTGTGTTGCAGGGGACAGAGGTTAAGGCGATCACATACTCAGCCATGCAGATCCGTGATGAGGACAAGCCAGAAATCCTTGTCATCATCGATATATGACTGGGGGGGATGCTGGATCCCAGCCAAGGTGGAGGGAACTTTGCCATGGATACACAACATTTTACATCTAAGAATATCACAGTCCAGAATATACTTTGAATATAAGCATTTATTTAGATTAATATAGCAAGTATGTTCCTCAACAGAGTTGAAAAGTAAATGATCTGCACTGAGGAGGCGGTGGCAGCTGTTTGTGCTCTATCACGGGCAGTCTATACTGAACCTCAGAACGTTCCAGAATCCACTCCACATTAACGTGTTAATCCAACATTAGACTAAAACCAAAGTTTATCACTAGAATCTTCTTGTAATATACCTGACCTCGCTTCACTGGCAGGGATTAAATCTTATTATTATACTTATTCGTAATAAACACATTGAGAAAATTACCTCTAAGCAGAAAGCCTCGCTTGTTTTGCTCCTGGTCTGTTGAACCTGAGTTACAGCTACTTTGTGTTTTCATTGACGTTTCTGTGTGGGTCACTAGCTTGCAGGTTTTTAAATGTATGTTTCAAATGGTTGAGAAAGGCAGTGTCTCAGCCAGGAAGTAAAGGCCCGCACCCTCAGGAGCGCCAGGGCTATCTGCGGACACCCATCTCCCGCACCCTCGAGAGCGCTGAGGTGATCTGCGGACACCCATCTCCTGCACCCTCGGGAGCACCGGGGCTCTGCGCAGACACCCATCTCATGCCCCCTCGGGAACGCCAAGGGGGCACCAAGCCAAGGGCAGAAAAGTATGATAAAGTTCATGTCTGGTTTGCTGTTTGACACCAATGCCTGAGTACACAGCAAGAGCAGCCTCTTGCCCCCGGCCAAATGGAGCAGGGGATGGGCGAGCTCCTGAGCTGAGCCGCAGTGCCTGCAGCAGACCTGAGCTTCTGGGTAACCCATGCTCTCATACCGATGCTGCTAGCACCCAGCTGGACTTGTATGCTGGGCGGGAATGGCAGTCGCAACTAGGTCTGTGTCTGGCTCTTTCAGATTTGTTTGCCCTGGGGGAGTTTCGATCAGCCGCCCTGCGCAGTGCGCTGCCAGACTGGTAGCTTTAATCTGGTAATTAAACTGAATGAACCACTAATTTAAAAAGTAAGAATCTGGGATGTGCCGCTCCTTTGTGTGTTCTGACAAATCAAACTTGCTACCTAAAGAAATTAAGTGTTGAACAATGTGTCTTCTACCCAACTACCTGTGCTTTTCCTGGAATCATTACAACTTGTAACACCAGCAACTTTAATAATGTCTGTTGTCGTGAAGAATATGGTACTGTATTTATTAAAGAATTTGTTAATCACTGTCAACATTATTAAATGATATGGCTGAAATATTTCAGCTCTCCGAGCCAATCATAATTTTTTAATTTTAAATTATTCCTAGACGACTTGATCAGAAATCTATTTTTATTTTTTTGGTTTATAAATATCACCATGTTTACTGTAACAATCACATAGAGAAATTTAAAATGTTGCCAATATTGTGCAGCCCTTGAATCTGTTATTCCGACCAGATCGTAACTAAAACTTTGGTGTCCTCATTTGTCTTATTGTTTATTTTTAAAAAGCATCCTTGTAGTTGTTTCTTGAGTTCGTAAGTAAGCTTTTACAAAAAAGCTGATGTGTTTTTTTGTGTTAGTGAGGTAGGTTATTTGCATAACCATTTGACAATAATCACGCTTGTTCACGTTTGTACTTTAGGTACTGGTACCCGCCCGGAAATCAATGGAAAATTGGAAGTATCAAAACTGATACCCGATGCACTGGAAAGATTGCGAGCATGGTTCAGTACCCTGAAAAAAAGTATTCTCTCTCATCCGCGAACACCCATAACGTCACTTCCGCTTAGGGCTTTTCTCCCTGGCTAATGGTTTTCATTCGCTGAGGAAAAGGAAGCCATTACGAAGACCTGGGCAACTGGCCACCTCCTTCGGCTTGTGAAGTCTGATACAGGAACGACTGTTCGAAGTGTATTCGTCAGAAATTAGGCTCTTTTAAGTCTCTCACCTGACATTAACTAACTTGGCAGTTTGTAATAGTAATTCACAAAATGGAGAACGAAAGCAAATATTTACCAGAGCTTCTAGCAGAGAAGGACAGTCTGGACGCCTCCTTTACTCACGCTACGAACCTTATATCGGCAGGTAAAGGCTGGTTCGCGAGATCCGGCGCGCAGCGAAAGGCGCGCTCCGCTCGGCCCGCCGTGCTCTCCACCTGTTAGTTCGGCTTTTGGTTCCGCGGATTACACGATTAGTCACTTGTATGTGTCTTGTTTAGCCCACCTGTTAGCTGCGTTTTCTCTGGCTGTTGGTCGGAGTCCGCGGGCCTGGTGCCGCGCTACATGTTTGTTCATTTGCCGGCGTTTAGTCTGTGGTCTGCTCTGTGCTCGTCGTGTAGCAGGATGGTCCACCTTACGCTGTGTGTAGACGGCTGCTGTTGAAGGATAAAGCTGCCCGTGGATGCTGCTGGATCGACACATCCCGCATGTGGTCCTCCGTAGTAGTTGGGACTTGACTGACGTGGCCGCACGCGGAAGTGTCATCCCCAGGTCGCTGTGCTCCGAACCATGGCATTAATCACCTGAAATACTCTTTAGCATCTCGGGTTGATGTGTTACAGCCTGGCCGAGCCCTGTGAAGTGCAGCACCACCCTCAGACTGTCACACTGCCTCCTGGAGGATGTCTTCAATGACCTGAGTTGGCTTGATATTGATGCGCTGGGGCTTTTCTGGCTCTCGGTGGTTTCATCGGTCTAGGGTGGTCCGTAATGTGTTTGCCCATCTGTCCCTGCTCTGTCAGTCCGTGCCCCGCGCTGCCCGTCTGTCCCTGCTCTGTCAGCCCGTGCCCCGCGCTGCCCGTCTGTCCCTGCTCTGTCAG
>JAABNY020000010.1:190219-201723 GCA_015164015.2 Brevimyrus niger
TAGTACTATATAAATTACAAAGGTTTAATTGGCAACTTTATTTCAAACGACCCGACCGACCGCGACCCGAATATCATAAAAAATATTTTTGGATGACTCGTGACCGCGGGCACCCGCTCATTTCGGGTAAACCCGCGCATCACTGGTAGGAGCAGTTAGATTCTTTGCAGACAGCAGAATACGACTGCATGACAAGCATAACAAACATTGGGGCCCCTTGTGCTTATGGAGCCAAGCCTAGCCGTCAGGATATGGTGACCACCTGTCTCCTGATAGGTGTCTTTTTGGGGTCCCTGACCACTGTGGAATTCCTTCTTACTGACTACTCTCAACATTTATGTCTATTTAACATTTAAATAAATAAAAAAATCAATTTAATCACTGGTTTATGTGTTTTATTTCTTTTTTGCACTACAACTTCACCCTCAGGGAGTTCTGCTGCTGCTTGCTTGTCATGGGCTTAATGTGTTAATGCAATAAATTTTGGGTAACTAAACAAATTAACTAAAAAGTACATTGAGATATGCCTTGTTAAAGTGGCCAGCAGGCCGTTCAGGGTTATTGGCTCTCATACACAGACTGACCACCTATCCTGCTGATAAAACTGACACATAGCTGACAAATTCTGAAAATGTATTTCACAACGCGCGAGAAACATCTCTGGGGCTACTATAAGCACGCCGATTGTTTAAGGGACAAGGAAAACACCTCTCTGCTCTCACATTTCGCACAACAATAACAGATGGCGACACGCACGAGAAGAAGCGTTCACGTGACACCGTTGCTAAGGAAGCATGAAAGGGCGCTTCCGGTTTGCGGGTCTTGTGGACGCGGCCAAATGAACGCGCGGGACTTAGAGCGGCGGATAACGGCGTTTCAGGTGAGCGGGGCTCGTCGCATTGTCGCTTGTTTTTGCATGTATGTATGGCGTTCACGATAATCTCGATATATTAACTTTTGATACAATTTTTAAGTAACCGGTTGTAGCTGTAGATTGATATAATAAACAACCAATTGCATCGCTGGCCGTAGTAATCATACAGACACGAATGGATTCCGTTTTTCCGCTTTAAAATCTTGTAAACACACCCGCGATGTGTAAAAGGCTATACATGCTAAGTGGTAACCGTGCCGTAGCAGGCCAGCGGCCGAGGGTGGCTGGTCCGTCGGGAGCTCGGCCTGGCACGCCGGGATTATGAGGACATCGTGAGGGAGATCGAGGGGGAGCTGAGCGGCCTGCTGTGGAGGGGAGCTGTCATGCCGACCCCGCACTTCCCAGCACCGGTGAGCACTGCTGCATTTACCCAGCCGGCGGAGTGTGATGTGGACTTAAGGCTTAGGGCTGCTTTGCAGCATCACTGCTGAATTTAACATAAAACACTGAAGTAGAATTCCAAGCACTCATTGCCCTGCTTATGTCATTTGTTATTGTGAATGGTGTCCCTTCGCCAGAGTAGTGCAGGCAGTGCTGGGGAATTGAGTGCCAGCTGCCCAGGAAGAAGGTTTGGAGATTCACCGCAGGAAACCCACATGCCAGAGAGAGACCATGGCCCAGGTGCACCATCCCAGCTCTGCTCCACAGTGGAGGACAATGGGCCTGCAGGGAGTGAGAGCAAGGCAGTGCCCCGCCTCCATGTGCCCGGTGGCAGGGATGAGACGGTGGATGGGGGTGTGTCTCACAACGTGGCTGTGGACCTAAACTACACCAGCCAACTGCGGCAGATGGGTAAGAGGGACTGGCCAAAGCGCGGCATCGCCAGGCATCGGCTGTGTGGCCTCTCACCACAGGGCTGCTGTGTTCCCAGGGATGCAGCGGCAGAGCTGTGTCCGGGAGCGGCCTAGAACACGGGAGGAGCTGCGTCTACAGCGGAGCAGCCTGGCCATGGAGCTGCTGTGGGTCCAACAAGCCATCAGCAGCCGCAAGAAGGTGCCCCCTCCCCCCCATGGGCTGTACATTTTGCTCTGCTGTTAGCTCTCCAGTGGGGTGAGGCTAATCTGTGCTGTCACTGCTCTCCTTACAGTACCTCATGTTGAAGCAGGGACTGGCCACTTCTGTGCAGTGATGGGGTCCCCCGCCCGGATTGTTCCAGAACGAGCACATCGTACAGTCAGGGAGCACCGCTATCGTGCAGCTGTCCAGAAGCACACTGACCTCCCCCCAACCCCCTCCTGGCCTCCTGCTGATCTCCTCCCGGCCTCCTATGCGTAGAACATGAGCTTGATAAACCACCCTGGTGTTTGTGATTCTATGAAGGTCTGGCCTGATGCATTGCCACTATCTGCTAAATTTGTAAATGTGACATGAGCCTGTTTCGTTTCTGTGTGTAATTAATGGATACCAGTAATAAAGACATATTTTTGTAACGTTTCCGTCTGTCTTATTAATCTGCAGAGTCATGTGATTGCACCAAATATGCGCTGTACAGTGTTCATTCAGAAAGGTCAAGAATTCACAATGATTTTGAATTTGGGGTTTCGTTTCACTTTATCTCTGCAAGATCAGATCTGTAAGTAAAGAGTGACATATGACCTACGTATCTAAATCTGCTTGAATACGTAACTTGAGCCGTGTGGAAGTGTGCCCCCTGGTGGGTGCTGTGTGCTGCCTCTGCTTTCCCTCATCCCCTGGCACTATGAATTATTTTTGTTCTCTTCCTGTTAATGTTTGTGCTTCTTAGCCTCCTGTTGCTTTGATGTCATGAGGGGCCGGCCTTGCATGTGATTGGGGGACCAGGTGTCAGGTTATCGCCAGTCATATTCTTTCTCTCTGTCTCTCCGGCCCATGCAGCCAATTGTGCCTGGCTCTGCTGCCATGGCAACCGGCAACAGTGACGCTGAAGGCAGTTGTGCGGGGAAGACCCAGCACTGAGAGGAGTACGCTTGGCGGTGCTGAGACTCTGCAGGGCGATCGAGCTCCACGGAGACATGGCCACCAGCTGGATGTCAGTGCCGGCGGCCAAGAGTGTCCTGGTGTTCAGGAACGGCGACCCCTTCCATACGGGCCAGCGGCTGCTGCTGAGGCCGAGGGCTGGCGCCACGCTGGAGGCCTTCCTCAACGAGGTGACGCAGAGCATCGGGGCGGCAGTGGCGGTCCGGGCCCTGCGCACCCCCCGGCACGGCCACCGCGTGCAGGACCTGCAGGAGCTGCGGCCAGGGGGGGCCTATGTGGCCACCGGAGTGGAGAGATTCAAGAAGCTGGAGTGAGTGCCGTGGGTGGGCAACGTGTCGGCTCAGGGGTGGGTATGTGCGGGCGAGAGGACAAAGTGGGAGGGCCACTGAGCCTGGGCTTTCCAGAATGTTCCGCGTGCGAGTTAATGGTTAAAATGGGGGGGGGGGGTTCAGGGAGACCCCCCGTGGTGCGCGCGTCCGCGTGTGACACGGCGTCCGATCAGTGTTTTCTTCCTCTCAGTTACTTGAACACAGGAGTCAGGAGGCCGGAAGCGGGCCGAGGTGCTGCTGGACCGCAGGTGGGTCGACTCTGGCTCAGTGCAGGCCTGCTACTCATTAACCCGGAAAGCTGCGGTAACCTCCTACCCCCCAGACTGTCAGTCATGTCGTTGCCATGGAAACTGGGAGATCATTCACCAGTGACAATCTGTGTTCTGCCCTGTAATGTGGTGTGCGAGTCAGAAATTTGGGGAATGTCAGCCACTCTCAGGCCATTGTTCAGTAAGAGCGACTAAGAATGTCACAGAACTGGGCAGGTGGGCGTCGCCGTGAGTCAAATGAAGCCTCACAGTTGAGGCCAAAACGTCGCAGGCTGATGGGCAGAGGCCAACAGGTCCCAGCATTCCCTGGGCCAGACTTGTGTTAGGTCATTGAGCCATTGGCTGATGGGAGGGGTCCATGGTCTCGGCCTCGTGTTGTATCGTAGAGCCTGGCACGCCCCGCCTGTAGGTGTTGGCCGTGTGCCGCTGTCCCCACTGACTCCTGCCTCTCTCTCAGGTACAGCCCCCTCAGAGGCCCAGTGTGTCTGCCAGATGGAGGAAGGCTGTGCACCTTCCCTGCGTTGTGCAGTGAGTAACAGCCTGTGCATCCTTACACACACATAATCATACCATGTGTGCTCACAGCCATGTGACCCGCCCCCCTTGTGTCTCTGTGTAGCGTGTTCCGTAATGGCGACGTTCTGGCCCCCCCACTGCGCCTCCTCATCCCCCGGAGCCTGCAGCGGGACCTGGAGCAGGTGCTGGGCCTGCTCACGGAGAAGGCTGACCTCCGCACTGGAGCTGTGCGCAGGTGGGGGCCGGGGGGCCTAAATAGAGGCCTTGGGGAAGTAAAGCAGGTCTGGGGGCCCTTCACATCATGATGTTCAACTCCCCCAGGCTGTGCACTCTGGAAGGTGGGACTGTGTCATCTGTAGATGAGCTGGTGAGCGGCCAATATTACGTTGCTGTGGGGACAGAGAAGTTTAAGAAGTTGCCGTATGTTGAGATGCTTGTCCCGAAAGCACCCGGCGCAGGCCTCAGGTACAGGGGGGTTGGTGAGGTACAGGAGGGGCTGTGCAGCCTGGGCTCTGACTCTCAGGTCTTTTAGGAACCACCCCAGAAGCCGGAAGCTTCCACAGCATCGGCAGGTAGGAGCACGACGGAGGAACAGAAATCCACTACTTTCCTGACTCACAACAGTGATGTAATTTCCTGTCCATTTCTCCAGCAGACCAGGAAGCCCGTCAGCGTCCCACAGGATAGGTACAGCGACTCTGCGCTGCTGGTGTCCCCAGAGGTATGAGCGCCTCCTGCTGGCAGCCTGCCTGTGCTGCAGCTCCCTTGTCAGCAGGGAATTAATATCCTGGACCCCTGTAGGGCGACAGCCGGCGAGTCAGATCCACTGGGGATGAGGCAGAGGGCGGAGGGCCCAGGGAGGATGGGAGCCCCAAAAAGGAAGAATCTCTCTTCTATGCCAAGCCCATGAGGGTCCACAAGAACCGAGCTGGACCCAGAGTCCCAGCAGCAAAGGGGGGACACGGTGAGTGGAGCCCCCACATGTCGAGGTACGGAATCACACACACGCTGAGGCTTTGACTCATGCTCACTGCATTTCAGCACAGTCCAGTGTGTTTAATGGTGCTGTGAGGAAGAGGAGGGAGGAGACACAGGACGCTCAGCAAGTGGCCGAGGATGAAGACACTGCTGTAGAGCTTCCTCTTGATCAGGTGACCTTCAGTTTGGGTACGATGATGGTCTGTAAACATGGTCTGTAAGCTTCACACAAAGCACTGCTCCTGCCACTTTGCTGCCTCTGGTGAGGGGGAAATTTCATCTTTTGTTCTCAATTTGATAGAGGGTGGCGGAGACAGTGGAGGATGAAGCTCTTGGTGAAGATGAAGGCAGGGCTTCCCCCAAGGATCACAGACCACAGGTAGGCATGTGAAAGTGTCTGACTTGCACCCCTGCCTCTCCTGTTTGTCACCCTCCAAGTATCCAGCGGTGTTTAGAATAGGCACCCCGGACGAGGTGAGAGCTGTGAGCCGTACTGGCATTGAACACCGTCCCCAAGTGCACCCGTGTCTTAACATTCCTGTCCCCAAGTGCACCCATGCCTGAACACTCCTGCCACTGAGCACACCTGTGCCTGAACACTCCTTCCCCTGTGCCTGAACAATTCTGTCACCAAGCGCACTTCTGCCTGAATATGCCTGTCCCATTGCTGTTTTCACCTTTGTTTAAGCAGCTGGCCACTCAGAACTGGCGAGCTCAGTCTTCAAGGTCAGATCTACAAACTGATCACATTGAAAGAGCCAACAGCCCAGGCCTGCACACCACCCAGCAAGAAGTGAGTGAAGGACCAGTGAGCCAATGAGAACTGCCCTGATTTTGGTTCAATTTTCAGATTAATGCACAAGACCTTTTTGATTGCTAATCTGTTTCAGGAAACAAATGTCCATGAATCCAGACCCACATCTAGGACCTCAGGGAGTTCTCTGACCCACCAAGAAGTCAAGTATAACTGAGACCAACTACATGATGGCATAATTACTGTGTGAGACAAGCAGTTACACCTAATGGGGCTTGGATGAACTGCAACCCAGCCCAGGAGGAGGAGAAATTTCCTGCCAGTCTTTGTAAACTTTACGGTTCATAATCAGTAATATGTAAACTTACACAACAACAGCCTGAAAGTAATATTACATATTTTACCCAGCAGTGGGTGTCACATGACCTAGTTCACCAATTACAGTGCAGTGTGAAGGACCGGAAAACCTGGAGTCAATTGCAGAAATTCTTTCATCAAATTTTGCTATTGAGTAAGCCTCGATGCTTTTGGATGCCCTGGTCCAAAGAAGCAACATCAAATGTGACAGTCATTCAAGTACATTTATTAACTGCTTAATTACGATTACATACATTAAACACATCTAACAAATGTACAACTAAAAATCCTTTCACATAAAAATAGGATTTTAATAACTCTTGTAGCCATGTTTTCTTATTTTACTTGGAATAATAAAAAGAAAACTGAATAATTTCACACAATTGGATTTACTGTAAATATGGAATTGGAATTCCACCTGAGGTTAAGACAAAGGGATCCATTTAGAAGCTCGCAATATTCAGTGAACCCCGCAACAGCTAAATGAACCACAAGCACAGAGCTGACCTGTGAAGGGCCCATTCTCTGCACACCGTGTAGGTGCATGTGAAGACCCTTCCCTACTTATGGCTACACTCTGGAAATTCACATGAGGTCAGCTGTATGTTTGAACTAGTGAGTTTTTGGAAAAAAAAAAATTATTTACTGTGGGTGAGACTCATTCTCTGGCTACATTCAACTCCAGTATTGTCAGTTTCCTGTCCCAGCCTGAGCTCAGTGAAGATTAAAAAGGCTTCATACTAGTCAGTAATGTTGCAGGACCCTCGCACGCAGGCTTCTGTGTTGAGATTCAGTTCTATCCTGCAGTGTCGCTCTCCCTGATGGAGCTGGTGACACACAGCGTGACCCCCAGCATCGTCAGGAACATCCCTAGCAGAGCTCCTGATGACACAAAGAAGCTGCTCTAAGTTACAGTGCCATTTCTCTCAGGGTGCACATGGCAGCACTCAAAGAGCCAGAAGACACTTGCCTTTCCCACCGACCTCCTCTCCCAGGAGCTTCCCTGCTAGCAGCGTGAAGAGGAAGGTGAGGGAATTCGTCACAGGCACAGCCAGGGACAGGTCTGAGTTAGATCACAGAGCACCACAGCATCTCATCACTGATCTCGATCTAGTACAGCATCAGGACACACGATAGAGACTCTGAAGTGGCAAGCCAAAGCTGACGTTGTGGCAGGCCGGCCAGCTCACCTGTGGTGGCAAGAGTGAGGTAGTACACAAGAGAGCCACTCTGGTTCAGCAGGAAGGGCACAAGGTACTGTGAAGAGAAGATCAGGTAAGGGCCATTTCTGCAGAGCTCCATAATGCTCAGGGATGACGGTGCAATTTGTGTGTAATCCTGTACATTTGCCATCATTGTAAATGGGGTAAATGTGTGCGAAAGCATTCACCAAGTTTACTGCACAAACGATATTGCAGATCAGTGCTACCCAGCATTAGGTCACCATGTATCCAAAATCAATCTCCAAATCGAAGCACTAATACTACAGATCTTTTGCCGCTTTCATCACCTGCACTGTGCTCTGTACTCACCCTGATGTTGATGAAGAGGAACTTGACTTCAGCTATAAACTGATAGACCATTCTGCCCCCTCTGACATCCTCTATCCCCTCCGCTCCTTTCTTCAGGAAAGGGTTAGTAGCCCCCCAAAGCAGAGCCACTAGCAGCAGGCTCAGGACCTCTGCTGCGAGGAGAGGACAGAGGGGAAATTTCTTTTCAATTGAGGGACCTCTATGCCTTAACCCACCGAACCTATTTGCCTTATTTGTCGCTGTAATGTTCCGAAGTCATTCACATATGACAATAATTCGTGTCAGTCTTTTTATACTTCATTTTCTCAGTTTCAACTAGAAATGAGGAAAGGTAATTATTTAAGTGTTATTCTCGTTCAGGTGGCTTCCCGGTGTTCGGCTCAGCGGGTTAAGTCGCCGTGCCCAGGATCAGAATGTAGCCGGTTTAAATTTCCGTTGGGCGCTTGAATAAAGTACGTAACCCCCAATTACTCCTGATCTGCTTCCTAAAAATGTGCATCGCTTTGAATAAAAACGTCTGCTAAAGAAATATATATAGAAACAGCAACAACAAATAGTCTGAAATGCATTTCGTTTCATACAGCTTAAAACGGGGAGAGGTACATTTCTAACATTTAAACCGTAACAATCTGTATGTTAATCAAACACAGCCTTTACAATACTTACTCAAAGACACCATAACAGACGTTGCATATCATATGACCAAAACAATCACTTTGACCCGGAAGTAATACTTAATACCAACGATAGAGGGCGACATACGGTATGTAGTCTGATAAGGAAGACGCCGTGTTTCCTTAGAGCTTTGACCCGGAAGCGGTTGGTCTTTTTACGCCTGTACTTATCTGCATGCTGCAGCTAGGCCTACTCGTTTCTGTTTTATAGACAAATAATTCTAAAAGTTGAAGAGATTTTTTTTACTGTATTACAGTGTCGTAGTATTATGGTGAGTGTTGAACACAAGATAAGTTACATTTTAATTTAATCACTGTCCTTATCTTTCCGGAATTTGCAGTGCTGCGCGTTAGTAACTAAGCATGCCGTTAAATGCGTGTGGAACCGGCTTCTGTCTCTGTGGTTTCTCGTTGTGACGCCGAGTGCTGATGCATCTTTAAACGCTCATTTTCAGTGGCTTAAAATGACCTAACGCTGCCCAATTTATCATATCTGTTTAGTCTTAGATCCAAGTCTTTTTCCTTTAGTCATTTATTGTCGAGCAGCAACTTTTAGCCAGAGTCCTATTGTTTTTGTATAACGTGTATTGTACGTTTTTAACATCGAAACCGTGCCCTAATGTTTGTCGAGAGTTTAAGCTGTCTTTTCCCCCCTAACTCTGTCCTCCGCGTACCTAGAGACCCATCCTCCTGCAGGGCCATGAACGGTCCATCACCCAGATCAAGTACAACCGGGAAGGCGACTTGCTCTTCTCTGTGGCTAAGGATACGGTAAGGACGTTTAACTCTATCCTATAAATGCTGGCAAAAACGGCGTATTTGTGATACTACTGTCATGGACGCAGGTGGCGAATGTGTGGTACTCGGTGAACGGCGAGAGGCTGGGCACCTACAACGGCCACACGGGCGCCGTCTGGTGTGTCGATGTTGACTGTATCCTGATACTGCATACCGTTACGCGCTAGCCTGTTACCCTGGAAACCGCTGCTTTTCTGACATGCCTGGAGTGTTCTTAAAAGTGTGTTGTCTGTCCTTTTCGATGGAATATGGAATTAATTTTCTTCTCCTGGTGATTCTTACCATACAAGTTTTATGTTGATTGCCACAAACGCCAAGAAAAAATCCCGCTGCTAATGTCTCCTGGCGTTCGAAGCTTGTCGTTTCCTTAATGGTTGGTTCAGGGGACACCAAACATGTTCTAACGGGGTCAGCTGACAACTCATGCCGTCTTTGGGACTGCCAGACGGGTGAGTGGCACTTGTGTGGGGGTTTGGGCTGGGCACCGTCGGCTTCTGGCCCTCCAGCTGACCTGTGCCTCTGCTCGCAGGCCGACAGCTGGCCCTACTGAAGACCAGCTCTGCTGTGAGGACCTGCGGCTTTGACTTTAGTGGGAACATCATCATGTTTTCCACAGACAAGCAGATGGGTTACCAGTGCTACCTGAACTATTTCGACCTTCGGGACCCCCAGCAGATCGGTAGGCATCTGCCTGAGAACCCCCACCCCCGCTCCCCCCACTGGTGAACCTTGGCCAGTGCTGTAATGGTGACGCAGAAGTTACTTAATGTACTGTTGGCTGATTTCACTGTAAATCCAAAGGTTTGCTGTTTGTTACTGTCTGGAATGTTGCAGCATGCAGTGCTGTCTCATGGCCCCCTCCCATTACGTCCCTACCCAACTCGGTTGTTAAAGAAAGGATGTGGGTTTATCTGTGGCTGCAGTGCAGGTTGTAGATTCAGGATTGGATTCATCTCCTTGTTGAAATGACCATGTCTCTTAATGTTTGCGTCCCTCCCCAGAGGAGAACCAGCCCTATGTATCAGTACCGTGCAGCGAATCTAAAATCACCAGTGCCGTGTGGGGGCCACTGGGGGAGTTTGTCATCGCTGGCCATGAGAATGGAGAGATCAATCAGTTCAGCGCAAAGGTACTGATCTCGTCCATTTATGATGGGTTAAGTCTGCCGCCTATGGCTCTGTTTATGTGATGTGTGAAATGGTACCATTCCTAGTTCAGTTGGGTCTCGCAGCCAGCTGAGCCTTTTTCCGCATGCTTTCTCATCACAGTCTGGAGAGGTATTGAAGAAAGTCAAAGAACACACCAAGCAGATCAATGACATCCAGACCTCGGTGGATCTCACCATGGTTATCACCGCCTCCAAGGACAACACTGCCAAGGTATGCAGCATAGTACTGGCCTTCCGGGTGACTCCACTGGGGGTCTGCAGGATCAGTGACCGCCCTTCTCTGAAGCAAGTGTTCATGTGCCAATCTTGGCTTTAAAATCACACAAGCTGGCAAAGAGCAGAAGCATCTTTTCATTCTCAGAGATCAAGGTTTGTTTGCCCAAAACATTAATTAGAGCTGATTGGCTGGCACTTTCTGCAGCTGTTTGACTCAACCTCGTTGGAGCACATAAAGACCTTCAAAACAGAGAGACCGGTCAACTCTGCTGCCATCTCCCCTATCATGGACCATGTAAGGCCTGACACTCCCCAGTCTGCCCCATGGGCTGGGCTTGTGTTTCTCTCACACACATACATATACACACACACACACACACACACACCACATAGATGTTTCAGCAGTGGACACTGAGTGTTGTTCTGTTCTCCTTCAGGTGGTCATGGGAGGTGGACAGGAGGCCATGGAGGTCACCACCACCTCTACGAGAATTGGCAAATTTGAGGCCAGGTAGGTGTACAGTTTCAATATTGTGTTTGCGGTGTCTGAACCATGCTTGTGACCCAATGTTGTCTCCTCTCCCAGGTTCTTTCATGCTGCATATGAGGAAGAGTTTGGAAGGGTGAAAGGTCATTTCGGGCCCATCAATTGTGTTGCATTCCATCCAGATGGAAAGAGGTTTGCCCTTCCCCTTTGCTGACTGAAGTATGCAGCAGTGTGTGCATGGGAGCATGTGTGCATGCGTGTGTGTGGAGGCTGTGTGCGTGCGTGCGTGTGGAGGCTGCGTGCGTGCGTGTGTGTGGAGGCTGCGTGCGTGCGTGCGTGTGGAGGCTGCGTGCGTGCGTGTGTGTGGAGGCTGCGTGCGTGCGCGTGTGTGGAGGCTGCGTGCGTGCGTGTGTGTGGAGGCTGCGTGCGTGCGCGTGTGTGGAGGCTGCGTGCGTGCGTGTGGAGGCTGCGTGCGGGTGCGTGTGTGGAGGCGGCGTGCGTGCGCGTGTGTGGAGGCTGCGGGCGTGCGCGTGTGT
>JAABNY020000010.1:239796-253664 GCA_015164015.2 Brevimyrus niger
ACTGAAGCAGGACGCCGGCTCAGACGGTGCCCACCCAGGGCTCCACCCAGACATGGAAGGCATACGGATGTTTTTCTGGAAAGCCTTTAGAGATGAGTTTCCGTGAGTTGATCCAGTCCTGCCTTTTCCCCTGGCCTGTGTTTCCTCACGAGGCTCACGTTGAACACGCACCCCTAGCCATTATTTAACACCTTTTAATTGAATCATCCTGTTATTTTTTGAGTAAATATGGTATTTGGACTCTGTTTCTCATTTGGGTCCTGGCATTCCAAGTAACCTTGTAGAGTTGGAACTGGACCAGAGTGTGGGTGAGTGTGCAGACGAGTGTGTTTGTGTGAGAGTCCATGGGCTCGTGCGTTTCTATAAGTGTGCCTGACTGTATTTGCACACGTTCGGGTGCTTATGTGCATGTTGGTGCTCTTTGTGGGTATGTCTATATTTTCACACTTGTATGAGTGTATTTGTGTTCATGGGCCTGTTAGTGTCCACATGTGTTGGTATGCAAGTATGAGGACGCGTGTCTGTCGGTTTGTGTGTGAAGGAGAGTGGATGAGCAAGTGGGTGTCTGCATTTATGTTAGTGTGCAAGTATGAACGGTAGTGTGTTTGTGTTGATCCTCTACGCGGAAGAACTTGGCATCAGAGACCTGTTTATTTTGTGATGCTACTGTGGGGCCTCGGCCTGGTTTTTGTTTTCAGTTTTTTTTTATTCTCATATGAAGTGTGAATTGCATGTAATTGCCAGTAGGTCATTTTTTCTTCTTTTCCGCGAATGTGGCGTAGCTTGGGTTCAGATGTGGTGCGAGAGCCCCGGTCATTGGTGTAGGTCCCCTGTGTTGTGATGTGCAGCACCATCGCTGTTAATCACGTGGTTTTTGAGGTGTTTGTATCAAAGAGAAATCTTGTCCACCCAGCTGTACTTGGGTCTGTATTTTAAATAAAGTCTTTTAGTCTGATTTAACACTATTCTGAGTTTTTTTTTCTGAAGCTTTGTGGATTTTGATGCATTTTTAACAGCTGTACTTTTTTTACCAGGCAATTTTAAGGATGCATGACTCGGCGGTAAATCCCATGGAGGTGGCTTATGCATTTATATTAACCACAGATGGCGCACAACACAGCAGGGATCTCAAGTCAGGGCTCTCCTGACATAGAGCTGCTTACTGTAAAATACAGACCCTTTTTCTGGCCAGGGAATTTGGCTGCTGCCACTGATACTCCTCCACATTAGTGTGCCGATTATGTTGAATCTGTATCTGCCTACATCCAAAAATGCACAGAGGACATCTGTGTCATGAAGAACTTCACCACCAGGGCCAATGAGAAGCCATGGATGACGCAAGAGGCATGTGAGAAGCTATGCTTCTGTCGCTTTCAAGTCGGGTGATGAGACTCTCAGAACAGCGAGAGCCAACCTCAACCGTGCTATAAGAGCAGCAAAGAGTGGCCATGCAGGGAAGATCCAAAATATCTTGCGTGACCCCAGGAACACCAGGCAGGAAGAGGATTCAGGCAATAACAGATTACAAGGCTGCTCCTCCACTGTGTGACAACATCCCACATCTGCTGAATAAACTCAACAGTTTTTTCGGTAGATTTAGTTGGAGTCAAACTCCTCCAGGTCCGTTGATGAGAAGAGATTCACAGCTGAGACGTGGAGTAGTTGCAAGTCACATGTTTATTGCTTACACAGATCAATCCGGGAGCCATGATCTGACATACATTCAGCATGTACTAGAGGAAGCTCTAACAGCAGTTGTCAGCTCTGTCCCTTTATAGCCCCTCCAGGGTGTCCCCCCTCTCTTGGTTTCTTTCCATCTATGTTACATCAACCTATTTGACATTTGCTCCAGTTAGTCGGTTAGTACATGGGCCCCCCTTGGGTTAGTCTAGAGTTGAACATGTATCGGTTACTTCCTCTCTCTATTTTCTAACGATCTAGGTCAGGTCTCCCTGTCCTGCCGGCACTAGTCAGTTCCTCGTTTCAGTTAGTTGCATTCTTATGTAATCATCCCCTCGATTTGCAAGAACTGACAACACCCCTGCAATAAAAGCTAATCTTCAGCCGGATGAAAAAGCACTGAGCCTCAATGTGGCTGATATCCGGAAAACCCTGAGGAAGGTGAACACATGGTAGGCAGGAGGCCCCGACGACATTCCAGGACGAGTACTCGGGGAGTTTGCTGACCAGCTGGCACAAGTCCTCACGGACATCTTCAATACCTCACTGGTGCAAGTTGTCGTTTAATCATGCTTTAAGTCTGCTACTATCATTCCAGTGCCCAAAACATCCGCCATCTCATGTCTTAACGACTGTCGCCCTGTTGCACTTACTCCCATAATGAGGCTGGTAAAAAACGACATCATCTCTACACTGCCCCCTATATTTGACCCATTTCAGTTTGCTTACCGGCCAAACCAATTTAAAGCATCAGGGCCAGGACAGCCAGATTCTATAATAGTTTAATTCCTCAAGCCATTAGACAACTGAACTCATGACAGCCCCTCCCCAATCCCCCCTCCCCACACTCCGCCTCTCTCCATCCATGCACGTCACTTTTTCCAAGAACTTTATGCTTTGCACTAAACTGATATGGTAATGTATGCTGTTTTTCTTTTGCTGCTAGACTGTGGTTAATATATCTGTTAGTTAGTTCCAATTATATTCTTTATCTTCTATCTATATATATAATCACACACTCTGCCAGACCGATGGTGAGCATGAAATGCAACGAAATTTTGTTCTGATGTGCACTAACCCCTGTGTTTCTGAATGACAATAAAAGTGGCTATTCTATTCTATTCTCTCTGGCATGCAGTCCTGTGCAGTCCAAGCATATGCATTTTAAAATCCAGTGCTTTTTATTGTGCAACACACATTGGAAAATCCTGTACATTTATAAACTGAAGTAGTAATGCAGTGCAGATGCGTGCACACACACACAGACACACACACACACACACACACAAAATAAACAGTACTACACTTGCATTAAAAAAAAATCTAGTGCATGCAGACTACACACCGACCACTGATGTACAATAAAATCCAGGGAATATGCACCAGTCACTAGTACATAATTAAAAGGGTGCATGCACATCCCAGGCACCTTTCCATTTAAATAGGAATGCATGTACACGGATAAATTGCTAGTGGAAACTTAACTGGATCAGTGTATTCATAGGGCTCGCAGTGTGTACATGCATCAAACACTCAATCAACCTGTACATAGTTGCACTCGTTAAAATCCAGTGCACAGATAAAAAATGGGTCTTTGTGAGAATCCAATGCCCATTAAACTCCATCCAGTGCATGCACAACATTTTTGGACACGTCAAAACCCCAGCACCCATACACTGCAGTACTTGTCAAAATCCAGTGTGTGTGTACAATGCAAACAGTGGCAACAATTGTAAGAACAGTGGCAACCATTCAGCAAATTGTAAGAACCACTCGTCCTTGTCAGGGTTGCAGGGGTCAGTGATTTAGAAGCTAATCCAGTTTCAATTTGTGTTGTTGAATTTTTCTTTTGTTCTGCTTTAGTTTCTGAGAAATATTTGTCTCAATCATATGTGGCATTTAGAAATATTTGTACCAGTGTTGTGGTTTTTGCCAGTGCATGATTGCTGTACGCTTATGCTCATGGTTCTCGTTTAAAACCTCCTGAGGGACACTTGTTGGTAATTGTACCTTTTAAGGTACAGAAAAGGACTCGGAGAAACATTTCTGTACCATTGATGGTACATTAATGATGTTTGTACCTTTGAGATTTTCCTCAGGGTCCCCACATAGCAACTGATTCTGGACCAGATCCACCTGCATCTCCTTGCATCTGGGTGCCAGTGACATTTGGGTAGGACAGTCTGCACCAGAATTTGTCCACAGTTCTAAAGGATTACAGTTTTGTATACACTCCGAAGATCTGGCACGCATTTGCCTGCCACTTACCAGATGCACAGCAGATACGCGAAGAGTCTGAGGAGCGACCTCCTCACATAGTGAGGTGAGTCCCAACCGGATCTGGCTGAGAACAGTTCAGAAATCACCACAGACTTGGCGTGCTGGTGAACTGACAAGTCTGAGCCACATTTAACAAAGAAACATGCTCTATTTCCATATGTGGCCCTTGAATGGCTCAATGGGCTAAGGCTCTGTGCTGGCGAGTTGGAGGTTTTTGGTTCGAGCCCTGGCCCTGGTAAAATGGTTACGTGCCAGTGGGCAAGGCCTTTAACCTATGGAGATCTGGATGGAGTAGATAAAGAGAAGCATTCCAGTACACCTGAACTTACGCAAATAGAAGTTTGATGCTCCAGCACCTAGGTCAGAATGCTGAAGCAGAACTGAAGTAGTTACATCCTTATGCAGAACATCCAGGCTTATCTTTTAAAATAAAAAATAAAGGAGGGGGTTGGCTTGGTAGGCTAGTTGTCAGCAACATTGCAGCACAGGACCAGGCCTCAAGCCTCCCCCCATACCATCACGCACAACCACCACCCCAACAACATGTGGAGGCCAAGACAAATGACCACCACCCTCAGTACCCCCCCCCCCCCCAAAAAAAAAAAAACACACAGCTAGGAAAAAATAGGTGCCCACAAGGGGGGGGGGATCTTATTATTAAACAAGTGTAAGAGCAGAAAGACATAATAATACAACTATCCTTAACCCCATGTTTTCCTATAAACCAACAGGCAGGCCAAGACTGGGCTTCAACCATGCCCTCCTAACCACAAGCACAGAGACTTAGCCCAGTAAGCCACACAAGCCAGTACTGACACTCACATCAGCCACCCACCAAACACTCATAGTTACCTGCTGGCCATCAGGAGGAACACTGGAGGAACGTGAAAATGCCACACAGCAGATGAGGCAGCAGCACCCCCATGCTGGTGAAGCCCATGTAGTACCTCTTTGAAATTAGTACTTTCATTAAATTAACAACAGAACATTTTTAATTGCAGTATGTGATTTTTTTTTCCCGTTCCACGCATAATATGTTTGTAAGGTGTAACTTTGGTTGCACACCTACATAAAGAGATGATAAAGTCACTGTGAACCAGCTGTAGACGTGAACAGCACCACCAGCTGGTAGTAGCACATTCACCTCAGGTATAGAGCTCAGGCTGGGGAAGACTGAACGGCCCAGCGGCGAGACGAGCCACTAGAGTCGGTGTGTATGCCGGTTTTCACTGCAACTCCATAATTTGATTACCAATTAGAGGACTGAGTGAAAGAGTCCTCACCTACAGCCGACCTACAGGTCATCCCAAAAACCTGCATACACAAATGGCCCTTTGCGGATAAGATTGGCTACCCCTGCACTAGGAACGTCACACGGGGGGTCCAAATGGGTCAAAAGAAAGGGTGGGGTGCCGCAGAACTGGGAGGGAGGGCTCAAGGAGACCAGCCCTCAGCCACCCCTCCCCTGCCCATGGCCATGCCCCCCCCCACAGGAAGACTGACAGCTCACGCTGTAGACTGGAGATCTGGCATTTATTACCATTCTGCATCATTACAGCAAACTCATTATTGGTGAAATGAAGCTGAAACCAGCAACATGAATATACAAATAAACAAAACGCGAGGTTTACATTTCAAATGGCCTCAGCCTCAACAGACTTACAACTTAGATGTGCTATCAATAAAGAAATCAATGTATGTAAAGAAATATTATGGCCAATGTCTATAAAATGTTGCTTGGCACAAAGCACAAACATCCTCAAAAGAGGGAATGCAGATTAAGATGTAAAAGTCAGCAAGATCTCACAGATCTGTCCATAAAACAGCCATTGCTGAAGTGGGGGTGTGCGCAGCAGACTGAAACATGGCCAGCGGGAGGTGCGGGGGCTGGTTTGGGAAAGTCAGCATGTCATAATCCATACCATAGAGGGAGCGAGCTTGGAAGTTCAAAGATAAGGGTGCTACTAGTCCATTTGCACGCTGAAGAACCCGCCACGTGGAGTCCTTAGGACAGAAACGGCTCGTTTACCCGGATACCCAGTCTGATCGCCATGGACCGATCATTCCTCCTGCACCTCGCTAGATGTGGCAGCTTCGGTGGGGCTTGGCTCTGGCAAAGAGACCCCTTGGGATGTGCCTGACCCCAGGGTGGTCTCAGGCTCTGGGGTGGGGACTGCGGAGGCCTCGGACTCCAGGGTGGGGACGGCTGGGGTCTCGGACTCCAGGGTGGGCACTGCTGCGGTCTCAGACTCCAGGGTGGGGACAACTAGGGTCTTGGGCCCAGAGGCCACATCTGCAGGGGTCTCAGGCTCCGGTGTAGGGACTGTGGAGGCCTCGGACTCCAGGGTGGGGACGGCTGGGGTCTCGGACTCCAGGGTGGGGACTACTAGGGTCTTGGGCCCCAAGGTCACATCTGCAGGGGCCTCAGGTTCCGGGGTAGGGACTGTGGAGGCCTCGGGCTCCGGGTCTGCTGTGGTTTTGGACTCTGGGGTGGGGTCTGCGGGGGCCTTGGGCACCGGGTCCGGGTCTGCTGTGGTCTTGGACTCTGAGGTGGGGTCTGCGGGGGTCTTGGACTCTGAGGTGGGGTCTGCGGTGGTCTTGGACTCTGGAGAGGAATCTGTGGGGGCCTCAGGCCCTGAGGCTGCGTCTGCGGAGGTCTCGGGCCCTGGGTCTGCAGGGGCCTCGGGCCCTGGGGCCACCTGCTCCTCCAATGTGGCAGTTGACTTTTTGCTCTTCTTTATCAGGGTGAACTTGAATTTGTTCTGTAAGGTAAACTTCTTCTTCTTCGAGGTGCTGCTGGCCTCAGGTTTGGCAGTGTCCCCCTCTGCAGATGGGACCAGCTTGATGGCATCCCCAGGGGTCGCCGCCACCTCCTCTGCAGGGCTGTCACCATTGCCGGCAGGGACTGGTTCAGCTGCGACATCACCATTGCTTTTCACATGACCGTTTTCCTATGGAGAAAAACAGTGAGTGACTGTAAAAAATTTGAAAACTGAAAGTGAAAACCTACCACCAACATCTTGTGCAATGTAATGTCCCACGTAGTAAATAATATGCCTAATCCGCACGGATTGGGGCTCCGAGACACACGGTGGTCAGGAGCAACACCCGGTAGGATCATATCGCGGCGCCCTCGCGGTCACGCCTTGCGGTACCCGCTTCGGCCAGCAGGCGGCAATCCGGTCCACGAAGCAGAAGCGATGAGCCCCACGAACAAAAGAATCGAGTCCCACCGTCCCGGGACCGGTTCAGGCACCGGGTTCCTCATGTCTAACCCAGGCAAAACCGTTGCCATCCTGATCGACTGACAGAGAACCGCGGTGACAGCACCGACCCGCAGCACAAAGACCCGTCGGGAACCGCTCCAGCGGAGGAGCGGACATTCGTCAGGTGCCCCCCGAACAGTCCGGCACGGTTCATGCAGCTCCGGATCCGCCTGGCTCCCCGTTCCGAGCCGCGCTGTCGGCAAGGCACTTTCTCACCTGACTGTTAGACTTGGTGGCCGCCGGCTCCGCGGCTTCGGCTTTGGACAGCTGCGTCCCCATGGCTCTTCGTCCAGGCACAGTTAGTGATTCTTTTCTTTTTCTCTTATCACGCTCCTTCCCTCTTTGTGGTCCGGACCACAAAATGCATCAGCTTCTCCAGTGCACCACCGACTACTACATCACGCTCAGCCGCTCGCGCCTCTAAAGCCGACTTGACTCCACCCGGGGGGCGGAGCTCATTGCGGCCAATCAGCTGCCCCGCTCCTCTGCGCTGAGCCGGCCTCAAAGTTCCGAGGAAAGGACTTTTCAGGGTTCGGACGTCCCCGCTGGCTGAACATACTGACACTGCTCCTACTGCAGTTTTGCGGCTTTTTAAAATTTCATTAATTTATTTTTTGTTCTTATCATAATATGAATACCCATATGGGACCTTTTACCCAGTCAGGTTATAAGTGACAAGTAGGATGGTAAATACAATAAATAAAAACGACATTTTAAGATTACAATGGCATTAGATCCATACAGCAGCAAGAATGTAGTGCACTGAGAAACATTCTTACGGCGCGTGATAGGCAAGGCGCAAAGACAGTGCGCATGGTGACAACAAAGTAAACACAGTGCACAAATAAGTAACATTAAAAATAAATAAATATTTAAAGATATTAAATTTTGTGCACTATGGTTTTTAACTGGTATTAAAACTTGTTGACTGAAAGCTAGACTATGTGTGCTTTGCCCACAGCCACGCCCCTGACACACTACCCCCCAGCTACAGCACGTAATGGGCACACTGGTGTCGGAGACAAGGGCTTCCCCCCCCCTTAATGAGATAAGCAAGGCTGCCTGCAGAAAAGTTGCCTTTCAACACCAAACAGCCACTGCTGCTCTGCTGGGGCTCCACTCTTTGGCAGGTTACCACCCTGCTCCTATCGCGGGGCTTCCTGTTGTAACCCGATGTGTGAGTCATATGCCACGCTGGCCTGCTGACATCTTGATCACCGCGGGCTGTCAGCGTCACCTGACCTGGGCTCCTGCACCCCAGGCTTTCCCCCAGACTCCCAGCAAGGGAGGGGAATTCTGCAAAGCCGTCACATGACTCCCGTCTGGAAGTGACTGGCATTCTCGTCAGTGAACCCCCCCCCCCCCTCCCTCCGCCCGGTCAAAACATGAGTGGGAAATCCCTGCAGGGTGACAAAGTCCTGGTTTGCTCTGTGGGGGCAGACAGGCTGTTTCTGCCTGTGTGTGCGCCCGAGCAGAATGTCAGCGTCAGGGGGTGGGTGTACGAGTGTATAGTGTGTGAAATCCTGCTGCTGTGGCGATGCACACACACACACACACACATACCATTTTATACTCGTCCATGATGAACAGGGAAACCACTTCTCGGGTCTGCTGAGGTCTGACCTTCGTAGACTTCGTAGATTTTCATGTAGTGCCTTTCATAACACAATCGCTTCAGAGGTACTTTACAAAGTACCTCCCTACATCACTACATCATTCATACAAAAAGTAATGAGTGTTTATATACGTTTGACCATATAGTGTACATCATAGCTACTTCAGTGTCTGCGTGCAGCGCTGCCTCCTCCAGGGTCACATGGTGACCAGACCACACACCTTCTTCATCAGGCTTGCTCACTCTGTTGAAACTATTTTTTTTTCTAGTGTGAACATTAAAAGTTTGATTTTGTGCTGTTTTTACTTGGTCACTGGGCCTCCACTACCAGGTTTACAAGCGTCGCCGTGACATCATACCGACAGCCCTTAAATCTTTTTTTTTTTTTTTTGTCACTGGCCGAAAATTTCCCATGGGAGAATTAACCACAAATTCAGTGCTATGACCAAAGGTGCATCAGAGTGACACATTTGCACTCCCTACTCATTAATTCCCAGCAATTCAGTCCCTGTTCCAGGACAAAAGTTTACTTAAAGTCACCTGACGCATGAAAAGAATTCACCTGTTTGTTTGTGTGCTGCACATGTGTCAGCGTGTGTGCGATGACTGGGCTGCACATGCTGACTCGACTGCAGCAGCCTTCCGCTCTTTCTGGGAAGGGTAGAGTCAGCCCCAGAGCTGCTGCTGACTGGGGGAGAAACCAGCCAGCTCTGGCAGAGGACTCATCATTCCTGCTGGCAGAGAGGCTTCCTGGGTGCTTGTGCAGACAGTGCCAACAGAGTTGAGGAAATTCCCTTAAAATCCCCTAATGAACAAAAGAGAAAGCGAAAGAAGAAGGAATAGAGACACCATCTGTGTCATCAGCTCTTGAAAACCCAGCCTGATTTCCAGGAACAACCCAGTGGAGCTGCACCCTCACAGTCCCCAAACCCGCAGACTGCAGGCTCACCAGCAGGGGGTGTAGTGGTTGGAGGGGGATGGTACAGGCTACAGGTTCTAACTATGGGCTGGGGCTTTGCTGTGATCACACAACAAATGTAGCGCATCATGAAGTGCTTTAGAACATAGAACCGCAGGAAACAAATCTGCATTTTTAAATCCTGGTTTAGTCCTTGATGAGAAACAGGGAAGAACTCGGCTGCAAAAAATATTATTCACAGACACAACTATATATGAGTGAAACAAGAAATTGTGCTGTGGTCCCTTCATTCCACGGCTGCAGATTACATTTATATAAAAGCTTCTTCAATAGTTAAAACAGAGATAGATTCTCCCAAGAAGAGCGCGTACCCGGCGTACCCCTCCTGGGAACAGCGCCCCCTCCCGGGAAGAGCGCGTACCCTGCATACCCCTCCCAGGAAGAGCGCGTACCCTGCATACCCCTCCCGGAAAGAGCATGTACCCTGCATACCCCTCCCGGGAAGAGCGCGTACCCGGCGTACCCCTCCCAGGAAGAGCGCGTACCCTGCATACCCCTCCCAGGAAGAGCGTGTACCCTGCATACCCCTCCCAGGAAGAGCGTGTACCCCGCATACCCCTCCCGGGAAGAGCGCGTACCCTGCATAACCAGGCTGATTGTGAACAGGCATCTCTCCTGTGAAGCTGGAGATAAACAGTGACTGCTGTGTGCTGTTTCTGCTTTGGTAGTACCTGGGTACCCCTAGCAAGATTACCACACAGACACAGTGATCTCACCAAGAGAAATATTTATACAACCATCTGCAATGAACAATACATTTCAGCCAACAAAGCGCTCGATGGGCCAGATTTATGGGGGGATCTGTCGGGATTTGCAGCCTTCATCTTCATCACTGACTGCATCTGTGAAGTATAAGTAGAGACTAAAGCCAAAGGGTCCTTGGCACAATGACACAACAAAGCAAACTGAACTTACAGCACAGTCTCAGTTGTAGGGCCTTCGACATATACCTCAGAGAGCCTCAAACTGAGAGAACAAGGTGACATGGTCAGCTTCAGTAAGACTAAAAGCACACAGAGACATGGTCAGCTTCAGTCAGAGAGACACAAGGAGATACGGTCTGTTTCAGTCAGACAGAGAACAAGGAAGCACAGTCAGCATCAGTCAGAGAGACAAGGAGACATGATCAGCTTCAGTCAGATAGAGAGACACAAGGAGGCACGGTCAGTTTCAGTCAGAGACAAGGAGGCACGGTCAGCTTCAGTCAAAGACACAAGGAGACACGGTCAGCTTCAGTCAAACAGAGAACAATGAGGCACAGTCAGCATCAGTCAGAGAGACAAGGAGATATAGTCAGCTTCAGTCAGATAGAAAGACACAAGGAGATATGGTCAGCTTCAGTCAGAGAGACACGAGGCGGGACGGTCAGCTTCAGTCTGACAAACAGAACAAGGAGACTTAAGTCCCCTTACTCTGTGCGCCTCACCTCACCATGTCCTGCTCCTGTAAACTTACTCTGCGCCCCCCCACCTTTACTAACTTAAATCAGCCGAGCCATGTTTCCTGGACATTCGAGAGCAAAAATTTTATCACCAACAAAATCCCCATCCCCCGGGACCCCCCTCTCCTAATTCTTTGGGCCACTCGTCCACAGACAGTGACGTTCAACAGAGAGCCTGTTGAGGGCTGGCAGCAGGGGCACACTCGCCAGGCCTCACCACCCTCTTTCAGATGGTAGCACTAGTCTGACATCATCGGCCTCTACTGATTAGTGGTTGGCGGCATTATGTGACCCACCGCCTTCAGATGTATGTACAGGCCAGAAGTTTGGGCCCATCCTAGGATAAAAAAAATAAATAAACAATACTCTTATTTGTCAAACTTTTATTACAAGATAATATTAGAAATACTTTACACAAATGTAACTGAATGCTTTTCAGTATTTTATAGCTTGTAGTAACACATTATTTAGCCACAAGGGTTAAAACTATTAGTTTTGAAAAAGACATATCAGGACTGTCTTTAGTGCATTGACATTCACTTTGTGCTGTAATTCTATTTACTAATGTCAAAACTTGATTTGCACTTGGCCTCTCTTGGTGTGTCTTAAAATAAACACTTGACTGCCTTGTCCCAGATCACTTTGTGGGAGGTTTAATGCCCTGTCTGCTTCGTGCTTCAGTCTCCTGTTGCATCTTCTTCTGTATCACAATTGATGTCAGAATTTTTTTATAAATGTTTGTTATTTTTATGTTTGTAATGACTAGAAAGACACAGCTAACAATTGACCAGAGGGAGCAAATCATAATTTTGAGCAGCTAAGGTTTCTCTTATCATCATACAGCCAGAAAGTTAAATGTCTCTAAACATGGAGTGACAGTTTACAGACAACAAGGCTGACAGGAAGCAACAGTGACCAGAAACTCTCTGAGGCAAGGAAAGTGATATGAAAGGCTGAAGATCAGCACTTAGCTGTGATGTGCAATAAAAATCGGAAGATAACTGCAGACGTCTGAGGGCTGCGATTAATGTGAACAGAGGGGAGCTGGTATCTCTTACAGTCAAGCAAAGACTGAGAGCAGCTGGACTGCATGACCGAGCTGCTGCCAGAAAACCTTCACTTTGTGGTGTTAAGAAATAGAGACTATTACAGGCTAAACAACACAAACACTGGAGTATTCAGGAGTGGGAGCAGGTCTTGTGGACAGACGAAAGTCCATCTGTGGGACGAGTGGGACGCATCTGCAAATGAGACAGAACTGTTTGCATGCTTGAAAAGGTGCTGGGAGGATTTGGACAGAAGTTATTTCCAAAAAAATGCTGGAAAGGAAGCTGTGAATCTGTGCTGCTGTGATAAAGGCTGGTTATTTTGATTAAACTTATACTTAGGCACTTAAATTCATTAAATCGCACCTACAACATATGACAAATTGTTACATTATGCTTCAAAACCAGTCAGTTACATTTGTTTGAAGTATTTGAAATGTTTTCTTGCAATAAAAATTTGAAAAAGCAGTGTGTTTATTATTATTATTATTATTATTATTAATTCGAGAGGGTGGGCCCAAACTTCCAGTCTGTAATGTATGTACAGAATGCAAGCCCAATGAGTACAAGGCTAAGGTGGGGGAGGGGGTTTCCCTGAAAGTCCACGGTCGCGTACATCACCGTGAAGAGTGAAGGCATCTGGAGTAAGGGGCTTCTGCTCCCATTCCAAATGGAGAGAGAGACAGAGGACTCCACTCACAGTCTGTATCTGCTTTTGGGGGTGAGACAATCCGGAAATGCCAGAGGAGAGCTTCAGCAGGAAGTCTGCTCCCTACGGGCTTGCCGCAGGGTTCAAAGGCCAGCTCTGCGGAGCCTGTTTACTCCCCAGGGTAAGACACGCACACGTATACACACAGGCGCACAAACATGCACGCAACTACTCAGCTGTTATCTCACACTGTTCTGGTGCCAAAAGAGTGGCAAATGAGGCGTAATTATGGGTCAATCTACCAGTAGCTCAGGCAGCATCCATAATGCAATGCAGCTCCATGAGACAGGACACATCCGCGACTGGGCCGGTTTCAGAGCTGCAAAGGTCTCAGACACCTCACAGTCTCACTAAACTCCTGACACACGTGTGCTCGCTCTGACACCAGGCAGCCTTCAGCTCGCGACCCCTCGTGAGGCGGCACAGGTGAAGCGAGGGTACAATCCCTGGCAAACTGATTTGTGTGGAGACAGAGCCAGCATGGTCAAAATATACACTACATTATAACAATAATAATAATGAGTGAGACCAGTTTACACAGCCTGTTCATCCCACTACAGGATCTGTGGTGTAATTGGAGGGATGTCTGCTATCCCGGCTTCAAGTCAACAGGAAGTGACAGATTCCTTGAGAGGAAGCCCCACCCAGGCAGGAAGCCCCAGCTGCTGTCTCTCATTCATTCAGAAATTGTGTACAGGCAGGCGCCACACACAGATATATACACCTGCTGATCTCGCACCAGGGGCGGCATGCTGGTGCAGTGGTCAGCACTGTTGCCTCACACCTCTGGGACCCGGGTTCAAGTCTTCGCCTGGGTTACATGTGTGTGGAGTTTGCATGTTCTCCCTGTGC
>JAABNY020000010.1:253764-263773 GCA_015164015.2 Brevimyrus niger
GCGATAGGCTGGCCCCCTGTCCAGGGTTGTTCCCTGCCTCGTGCCCATTGCTTCCGGGATAGGCTCCGGACCCCCCATGGATGGATGGATGATCTCGCACCAGCTCCCTCTCATGCTCCATAAAAGGGACACTGACATGGCTGATATCAGCCTTTTATGGAGCATGAGGCTTGATGCCTTATACAGGCACTGGGAGGGGGGGGTTGGGCCTCTCTGCATGATGAACAGTTGGATCCTCCTACCTTAGAGACCTTCTACTGTCTCCATAGAGCGCCTCCTAGTGGCGGAGTCTGCCAATCTGCTCACGGAGCTTCTGCCAGCGGTACTTCCACCTGCAAACCAAGTGGTCAGAGAAAGAAGCCCTGACAGACACACATACATACAGACAGACACACATACACACAAAGACACGGATACATACAAAAACACACACACACACTCACTTACACCAGCGTGTGGTGCAGGCGGCAGAATCCTGCAGGGTGACTGGATGACACATCGGAAAGGCCTGTGTTCCCCGGAAAAACCACTAGCTGGTGCCGAAGGGTGCGCCAGGAAGAGCCTGCGGGCTGGTACCTCTGGGGGCTTGCCCAGTAGCCTCCCGCGGGCTGGTACCTCTGGGGGCTTGCCCAGTAGCCTCCCGCGGGCTGGTACCTCTGGGGGCTTGCCCAGTAGCCTCGGCTGCTCTGGCGAGGGATTTGGGGGCACTCCAGCACTGGGGCTAGATAGCGGCTGCTGTACAGGGGCTCATACAGATGGGAACGGGGCTTGCTGCTGTTCGGGAAGCAGGGGTGGGGGAGCAGAAGGGGCAGAAAGGAAGAAGGATGTGGCGGAAGGATGGATGAAGAGAGGAGAGATGAAGTGGGTGAGTGGCAGCTACAGAAGCAGGAGCAGTTTCTCCACATGAAGACAAGGTGGTCCCTCCTGAAAAGGTTCTGGTCTTTAGACTGTGTGTGTCAGACCACGCCCAGCCCACCCATGACTGCCCAGGGCGCTGCAGCTACCCCAACGTCTCTGATTCACACGACTATTACCCGACACCCAGATTCCTGTTCTCCATCTCTCTCTGTCACCCAGACCCATGGATCGCACCACCTTCTAGCCACAGAAACAGGCCCACGTGCTCCCTCCAGGCGGAGGAGATTCCCAGCCTCTGCCGGCACAGCCCTGCACCGCCATGGGGAGGCAATCGGGGAGCTGCGGGCGGCAGACCCACACGTACCTGAGGAGGAAGCTGGCCGTGTACTGAGCCATCTCCGGGAACGTGGATCTCCTGCTCCTCATCTCTGCTGACCCAGCCCCAGCAGCAATGTGTTCCCCCTTAAGTAGCAGTGGCCATGGGCTGGCACCCCCATATTCCCTCCAGAGGAACCCCCCCAGAAATAGACACTGGGAAAGTGGCTGAACGACAGCGACTCTGGCCAAATAAGGCCTGGCAGCTGGGCACAGGGGCTCCGCTCCCGCGTGCATCTGCGATGAGGACAACTAGCGTTCTGGCTGCCTGTGTCACAGACACCTGGCCTGCCGCTGAAGGAAGCCTTTTCCTCTATAAGTGCTCAAGCGTTCACGTGGAAACACAGCTGCCTGTAAAGGATGGGGTAGAGGGAGCTGTGGGAGGGGCCCCCTGGGGTCAGCACAGCACCAAAACAGTGTGGAAACCGGCGGCAGATGATTAAACCCCTTATTAATTCCAACCCACAGAATGTGCCAGAAATACAGTGAGATTAGTGAGGCATCACTCACCTCCATCTGAGGGACTCATTAGAAGCCATGCTCATCATAAAGAAACACACAGCATCAGACTTTCCTGCAGTCAACTGTGTGTCCACCTGATAAGGGAGGAAGCTAAGCTCAGAGCAGACTGAGACTGGGGGAGTGAGTCACGGGGCTGACACCCAGACCATTCTGCCCCCAACTGAACCATAGGTGCTGATGCCACACAGTAACCCTACTACTTATATCACATGAATATTTGTTGCACACAAAACAAACAAAAGCTTCCCACTGCACCTCACAATCCCCACGACAAGGACCGGCCTGAAAGCCTAGAGGCAGCCTGCAGTCTAGGTCAAAGCCACCCTGAGGGTGGTTATGTTTCACACTCTCCGTGCGTCTGAGTCACAAAAGCGCTGCATATATAGTGCGTATATTTAGCAGGGGATGGGGGCGGGAAGAGGCACTGGGTGACGGGCCTGTGAAAAAAAAAAGGGTGTTAGTGTTTGTGTCAGGAAATGGCACTGTGCTGGTGATACTGCAAACTGTCATGGCAAACTCAGGCCACAGTGGCAAAGCACAGGGCCTCCTGAGTGCCACCGGGGGCTTGTTGCGAGCGGGACAGCAGACAGACATGACCTTGGGGCACGTAGCATTTAGCAATGGTAGCTGAGCCAGATGTTAACTAACAGGAAGAGGGACCCAGACCCCCAGGGAGAGTGTTACTGTCTGGGGGCTGCAGCAGGAGGATAACTGTGGGGGGTGGGTGTTTAGCGAGGTAACAGAAGAGGTGGGTGTAGATGCTCCAGGCAATGTGAGAGGTGTCACGAAAGGCTTTTTATGCTGATGGTCCCAGGGGGGCGGGACAGAGCAGTCACAGAGCCGCCCTATTGGTCCACCCAAAACATGCTCTCTTCCCTGTTCATTGGTGGATAAGGGTGACTGGGACCTGTCTGCTCGTGTATCATTTCCCACAATTCCCTTTGCTCAGCAGTCTAAACAAGGAAGCAGTCCTGCCAAGGAAGAGTTCCTGCTGGGCAGTGATCCTCCTCCTCCCCCCATCACTGGGGTGCCTTGTGCACTGGAACAGGAGTAACCAGCACATGGTCCATATCACACAGCCATGGCGGGTCGGCGTTTCTGACAGGGTGAGACACCTGAGCTCGGCCAAAGATGGAATAATGAAGAAAACAATGGAGAGAGAGAGAGATCAGCTTTCTGATGGGAGCAGAGACGGAAGGCGGCCGAGAGAGAGAAACAGGGGAAGAAGCAGCTTCCTGTTTAGGGCCAGACATCAGAGATTCGCTTATGAAAGTGAAACACAAATGAAGGTGGATTAGGGCCCAGATCCCTTACACTACAGATCCAACATGCATCACAAGCGTTACTGTACATGCAGGAAAGACACACAGAGGGAGACACACATTTATGACATTTTACAGAGGACCTTTAGCTAGACCAACTTACATAAGTGCTTAAAAGTCTCATCAATGAGTACATTCATAGAGACTAAGAAACGCACAGACAGACACAGCAGTACACAGATGCACACGCAGAGACTCACAGTGTCACACGCACACATGCATGTGGTCTGGCTGTACCAGTGTGACCTACATGCCATAGCAATGCTGACAAACAGACACGTCAGACTTTTGGACAGAGAGCAGTGCCTAATAAAAATGAGAGCCACGTGTGCGAGTCTGTGTGTGTGCGCAGACATAAAGGCAGACGGCAGAGCCTGCAGAGAGCGAGCCATAGTGTGCGAGTGGGTGTGTGTGCGTGTGTGCAGACATAAAGGCAGACGGCAGGGAGCGAGCCACTGCATGACTGCGGAGACGGAGACCATGTCAAGCTGAAACACTTACAGAAATGCTGTGACAGATAATAAATATGGAAATCCCCAAACGAAAGAAGGGAGCATCAGGAAAGCAGCAGCGCCACCTGCCGCACAAAGGCAGTATGGCGCACAAAGGCAGACAGCAATAGGCAAACCCTGGAAGATAGATATGCTGTTCACTACCACCAGGCTTTGCTACAGTTTAGTATACAGATGGGCAGGCAGGCAGGTACACACAGTCAGGCAGACAGAGGCACATGGGCAGACAGGCAGGCAGACAGGTATACACAGACAGACAGGTACACACAGAGAGGCAGAGAGAGGCACATGGCAGGCAGACAGAAAGATGGGCAGACAGACGGGCAGACAGACGCAGCCTGCCTGTACTTTTTAAGCCTTTGTGGGGAGTCCCTTGTTTCCCTGCAGCGTCATCAGGATGGGCCTCTTACTCACCCTGACTCCCACACACGTCACCCATCATGCCCTCTATCCCATCCGAAGTGAGCGCCTCCCTCAAGAACAGCAACATACCATGATACTATTACGTGCTGGTGATGTAGCAAGACTATTCTTGCATTTGCCTTAATTATGAAAGAGTCCTAAAGACTGCTAACATGCATCTAGTTTAACTGTAAAATCTGTATATTTCTGAAATATTAGTATGTCGCTTACAAACACACTCTCCTGCTCACAGGAATGACAGCACTATGTTTATTAATTAGCAAAAAATATAAACAGGAATGGATAAACATATGCCTCCATCAAGGAGAAAATGTCAGACATGCGCTGTACAGCAAACCTTAGGTTATTATTCCCAGCTGTATCCAGCTCTGGTCATGTGACTGTATGATGGGCCAATCAACAAAGAGCCTGTCACACTCAGGTCACAAACATGCAGCTGGGGATGCGGGGGTGTGACGTTAAGACACGAAGGAGGTTTTCATTCTGCTTAGCTGTCTTCCTCAGCCCGGGCCCCGTGAGACTGCACGGTCTACAGGCTGAGTGAGGGCCAGCGGTCAGAGATCCGGGTTTGAGTGCCCCAGGACACGGACAAGAGGCCGAGTGAGGGCCAGCGTTCAGAGACCCGGGTTTGAGTGCTCCAGGTCAAGGCCGAGAACTTTTTATTTTACCCAGTTATTTCAACTTGCATATGACAGCGGGCGCTTAGCAAGTCCAGATAATACAAAGCAAGAAGAGAATACATTAGTTACACAAAAATATTAATATATATCATCTTACACTTCAAATATTAATAATCAGCTCTGCTTTATGACAATCCTACACCCAGAAAGATTTATGAATGGCTGCTCTATACAGGAGGAAAAGTGCAAAGGTGACATTACATTAAATGGTGTGCAGCCCGGCCCCCCCCCGCCTCTGAGCCCCGGGCGGCCGCTTGCTCCTCCAGCAGGTGGAGGGCCAGCCGCCCCAGACACCGGCTCAAAGCTCCCACAGAAACACGAGATTACCCCCGAAGCCAGAAATCACAAGAGGAGGGCATGTCCGGCCCCATCTGCCGAGCGCTCGCCTCTGAGCGACAGCGTGCAGTCCCAGGAAGAGCCGCCCGCCGACGCCCCGAGGACAGAGGCAGCAAGGGAAATGGTGACGGCATGGAGTAGGAGTGACGCCAGGGGGCGCCATGGGCCAGGAGGTCCACAGTGTGACAGCAGTTCTGGGCCTCCTCTTCAGTCCCAGCTCTCCCAGTCCTCCTCCTCCAGCTGCGAGACAGAAACACACCCAAGAGTCTCAAGCCAACCGTACAGGCTGCCTCTCGCACATGGAACCTTCCGCCCCCAGGAGTGACGAGCGCCTGGTACCTCCCCGGTGCCGCTGACTTTGGACAACACAAGCTGAACCTCCTCCTCAGTCATGTCCAGGTCGAACTCCTTCTCCCAGTCCTCACTGACGTCTGTGCTGGAACCTGAGGCCAGACAGAGAAAAGAGCCAGTGGGCACTTACCCCACCGACAAGTCACTAGAGGACACTGTGCAAAAACACCCCTCTGGATGCAAACCTTACAGAACACTGCTCAGTGCACCTGACCCCAACCCCCTGACCACAGGCAGAACAGCTCCATCCTTTCTCACCTTTTCCGCCACTGTTGGGGGGGGTAGACTTGCCACTGTCAGAGTTCAGCTCAAATACCCGGAGGTCCTGGGGCCCCTCTTCTCTCCCAGAATCGCCCCTGGGGGGCACCTTCAGCCCCGTGGCCTGGTTTTCTGTTTTTCCACCTCCTGCTGCCACATCCTGGGTGGGTGGTGCAATCGTGTTGAGTCGCACGCTGGGTGCTGGGGTTTGGAAGGACTGCAGGGGGTCTCCTGGAGCCTGGGGCTCCTCAATGGGCACCTCGGTCATCTTCTGAGCCAGAGCCTCCTCGGGCTGATTCTCCAGCTGGGTCGGGAGGCTGCAGCTCTCGCTGGCCAACTCAGGCTGCTCGGGGGATGAGAGAAGAGGCTCCTCCCACCGGGCCACAGAAGTCGCCCCAAAGAACTGGTCTGAGAACAGAGGAGGTGATCGGGATTGTCAGCACCTTCTGTCTACAGATGGTCAGACTGTGCAGCCAAGCTGAGTTAGGATCAGAACGAGGTGTGTACTCCTCATGTGAAGAGTGAACACCCCTCTGAATGACACGTGGGCTTAAAGGCCCAACAGTGATATCATCACTCTGGTATTCAAAACCATGATCTGCGTGAGCAAAGACCTCGAAACTTCTGAGCCTCATCGGCCATGTGACCTACCACGGCCATGTGACCTACCACGGCCATGTGACCTACCACGGGCACGCTCCTCCTCCTCATCTTCCTCCCATCTAGGGGCCTCCGAATGGGCAGTCCGCTCTGCCCTCTGCTTCAGCGCGACTCTCCTGGCCTCCTCCTGTCCAAAAGGTTAAAGTCTAAAAGACTCCAGCAGAACCCAGGTGAGTCCCAGCATCACGCTCAGGAACAGGCTGCCCCAGGCAGCAGGGCCTCCGACACCAAGAGCAAGTCAGACTCTTTTAGTTTTTTACAGTTTTCAGGTTTTACAGCCGTAACAGATTCGAACAGCCAACATTGCAGGCAGCAGACAGGCATGACTCAAGACTTGACCACTAGATGGCAGTTTGGCTGTACTGTAAAGAATTACATCAGTCCTCAGTAGGGCTGTGATCATGTCACCATGTAATCGCCATTATATGCCACATGCCCAGTCATCACCAGGGCTTTAGATGACGGGCGAAACATCTGTCCGGATGCCGGCTTTTCGGTTCCATACAGACGTTTACTTTGCGGCCACAGTTTGAGAAGCAGTTTAGTGGCGTCCCGGAAAATTTATGAGACGTGTGTTGTGACGCCCAAAAGTTAGTGACCTGTATAAATTCAGCGTATCCTTATTCAGTTAAGCACACCACATGCTAACGTTTTAGTAAATCGTGGACGCGAAAGGCACTGAAGAAAGGGACAGCTCAACAGCTACGTCACCCAAAAGTTAGTGATCTGTATAAATTCAGCGTATCCTAATGTTTAATAAATGTGTCGGATTTTACACTGCAAAAATTCCACCACACCACCAACATCTTTTTTCCTTGTTAATCCATAATATTTCCTTTTTCAAAAGATGATATAGCTGTTGAGCTGTCCCCTTCTTCATCGCCACAGTGCATATTACTTGCATGATTTACTAAAACAGTAGTATGCAGCATGCTCCACTAACTGAATTTAATAAGCATAAGGATATGCAAAATCTACAAAGACTATTAACTTTTGGGTGTCAATATGCATCTCACTAATATCTGTGGCACACCAGTAATCTGCTTACCAAATTGTGGGCCGTAAGTAAATGTCCGTAAAGCGGCAAAAAGCTGGCGCTCTGACAGATGTTTCACCATCATCTAAAGTTCTGGTTGACTGCGCATGAGGCATATAATCGCGATTACATGGAGGTGCGATGGCCAGCCATGTGGTTTGGTCCCCCACCCCACAGCCAGCCCAGATGTGTCCTAACCTGCAGAGCCACATACCTGATCCAGCTGAAAAACCTTGTAAAAGTAACGCTGCCAGAATTCACTGTGTGCCACAGCTGCGGGGACCTGTCATTTAGAGAACAAACAGCCACCGTCACGGTGGGTTATTACACCACACAAGGAAAAAAAAGCAGCCCCCCCCCTTGCTACACCTGTGGAAACTCCCCAGGAGAGCCGACACAGCAGGGTGGGTCGTACCATCTTGGTGTACAGGGCCCGGATGGAGGGGCTGTTGACCAAGAGCTCTGAGATCTCGCCCTTCTTGTCCTCTAGATGGAAGCTGGAGAGCCAGGTGTCAAACTGCACTGGAGGACCTGATGAAAAGCAGAGTGGATATAGAATGCAGCCATTGGCAGGTACGCCTCAGCTTGAACCCGGAACTCTGCCATTCAGCAGGGCGCCTGACAGTTACATCACGCCTGCTCATAACCCGGAATGAACACCAGTTATCGCCACCAATGCATGCACACTCGACACGGCGCGGGGCGGGGGGGGGGGGCTCACCATCAGGCTCATTGCAGTAGGTCGCTGGGTCGGCCTGGAGGCTGTACAGACGAGCCTGGGGGCAAACACATGTGCTAGGGGTAGAGTTTTCACACACAACAGGGAGATGCTTTATCACACGAACACACCGAAACCAGGAAGATGACACTCAGCGTGTCGGACAGTACTATGCACTGCCAGGGGTCAGGCTACCACAACCACGGGCCGATTCTGCCTCACTTACAGTATCAGAGGAAAGGTGCATAAATGGCCAGTAAGGAACTCAGTGAATGATGGTCACCTTCGCGCTGTCATATTCCTCCGTGGTCCCCGTGGGCGTGGCCATCAACGTGATAACATCGCAGTCAATGGTTTTGTCAGGGGGCGGGGCCAGGGTGTCCGTAATCACCCCCAAAATGTTAGACAGGCTTTTCTTCACCTTCTCTGTGGTCTCTGAGGTGCCCTCCACCTGTGAACAGCTTCAGCGGTTCATCCACACTGCGCATTACACAGCGCCTGCTCAATATATATTCAGACTGTTTCTATCCATTACAGCAATCAGAGCAGAGTTATTTTTACCGCGATCACGCGCTTCTCCGCGCGGCCCCTGGTCGCCCCCCACTCACCGCCAGCCGGCTCCGGACAGCGCTGGCCGTGGCCGCGATGGAGCAGGCAGTGTCATGTTGCACCACATTGCCGAACTCGGACAAATCCCGCTTTAGGAACTCGTAGGCCTCGGCGGACTGGGCAGGACACAGGACGCAGGCACACACGGTCACAGAGTACTTACACATTGCGAGAGGCTTACGGTTACGGCTAGGTGCCCGGGTTTACCTTATCCCGGACCGCCTGGAAGCTCTGCTGGAACCAGCCTCCCCACCAAGCTCCTTCCCTACAGCGAGAGACATTAATCCGGAATAAGAGCGCTACAGAGCTTATAAAGCCGCTCATTAACCCGCTGGAGCCGTGGCACGGGCCCTCAAGCCCATCTCGTCGCGGTGCCGACACCCCTGTAGCGGTTACGGCCTCCTCCCCCTGGCTATCAGTAAACAAACTCTGGCGCGTCTCATCCTGCCGCGACGGCCCAAAAGCAGCGATCCCGGCGGCCAGCAGACACCGCGGACTGACACAAGGAGCGAGCCACACGGCTGCATTTCAGATGCACGGCCCCTACGCAGGCATGTAAGGGCCCGAGCCGCAGCAGACTGGAACTCCGGACTTACCCGTCAGCCATCTTCAGGGCACAACGTCACATAGTAAAACAAACGCTGTCGTCACCGAGTACGGGTTCCCGGAAAGGCCAAACTGTCCGAGGTTGTTAAAATGTATGGTATTTAGTGTGGAATCGCGCTACGGTAGCAAAAATCGATAAGGCAGCAAAACATTCCCACCGGTCACAGGTGGACACTTCAAGTCCAGAAAGAAATAAGTTTCAACCAACTGGTTGAGTTCTCTGTGACTGTTGTTATTAATATTCAGCGGGTTGGTTAAAACAAAAACTTGATTCGGATTTTAACTTTTTGGACCTGTACTATCCACCTCCCCGCCACCACAGCCAATGGCAGAATAAATGCGCAAATGTTACGTTAAAAAATTACGATTCTTCATTGTTTAATACTGTGGATTTTAGTGTCATACCACAATAAATAATATGATGTGTATAACTAAGCAAATAAATAATTACAAACAAAAATTTCCAGATGGCACCATGTTATTGTTTCAACGTTGAATGCATTGAATAATGGTGAATGACTTATCTATTGATTTTGGTCAGATTTTCAATGTTGAAAAATTAATGTTGACAAAACCTTGATTCAATGTTGAAATAAAGTGAAACATTGAAGATCAATGTTGTTTCAACCTTTTTGTCCGACATGGAATCAGTATCATTTCAACATTCACTCAACTAAAGGATTATTAGGAACACCTGTTCAATTTCTCATTAATGCAATTATCTAATCAACCAATCACATGGC
>JAABNY020000010.1:265178-276511 GCA_015164015.2 Brevimyrus niger
CCCGCCCACTGCTTTCTGATGCATCATCTCTGATTCGTTCTCTCTGGGCTCACTATTTTCACCCCAAGCTGGCGGGGTGTTTTGTGGGGAACAGACAGCCCCCCCCCCCCCCCCCCCAGCAATTTGCTTTCAGGAAACAGAAGGCTGGAGGGGACAGATGGCCTACCTGCCCCCTCTGCCTTAAACCCACTTTACTGAGCTTGGCAGCAGCAGAAGTTATAAAAGAGACTAAGTCACCTTCTCTTTAATCTCCAGTAGGGAAAGGGTGCAGCCAAGTATAGAGCACTCCACCCACCTGGCACAGCAAACTAAGGAGTAGAGGGTGTCATCAGACACCTCCTGCAGGCCCATAGCCAGAAATTCATTTTTGAGGGAGAGGTCTGCTAACCCTACTGATTGATCCCCCTGGTAGAAAGTGATGCAGGAGAGCTCTTTACTGTGTCAGTCAACTAGCTGCATACACCCTGAGGTCCAGCTCACTAACACTCTTTCAGCCTCACCAACGTCCATTCAACCTCACCAACTTGCTTTCGGCTTTACCAATGCCCTTTTGACCTCACCAATGCGCGTTCAGCCTCTCCTACATGCCTTCTGTTACATAAGGTGCTAGAAAGTGCCTTATATGTATACAAAGGCATGTATCAGTTTCTCAGTGTCTTGAATAGTAAGCAATTGTAGTTTGGCGATATTATGTAGCTGAGGGAGCATATCTTCAATACGCAGAAGTGGACATTTCAGGTCCAGAAAGTAAAAATCCAAACCAGGATTTAATTTCAAC
This sequence comes from Brevimyrus niger, assembly GCA_015164015.2. Taxonomy (NCBI): domain Eukaryota; kingdom Metazoa; phylum Chordata; class Actinopteri; order Osteoglossiformes; family Mormyridae; genus Brevimyrus; species Brevimyrus niger. Next base: position 265,957 of record JAABNY020000010.1, read on the forward strand.
CAACCAGTTGAGTACTCTGTGACTGACTCTTTATGCGCAGTTGGTTGGTTGAAACAAAATCCTGGTTTGGATTTTTACTTTCTGAATCTGAAATGTCCACCTCTGCCAATACTGCATCCACATATGAATTGAATGAGAAGTTTGTATCTAAGATGACATCTAGGTTACGAACTGAGCTGCTGAGGGAAAAGTTCAGTCCCTTGCAGTGGAGTGCGGAGATTACAGCATTCCTATCTGCAAACTTGCTCCCAAACAACAGAATCTTTCTCCGCATTTAATGATAATATTCAGTCATCCATGACCTTCATGTGTGAACGCCCGTGCTTCTATAGACTGTATTTAATGTGACCTGTTTTTTGTAGTAGGGGGTGTAAACAACAGTAAATACCATATGTTAACACTTTGCCATTTCATAGGTTTAAGCACAAGAGTGAGCAGAGCAGCGCCCCCTACATGGTTGCTGGGGAAATGCACGCCACCTGTTGCTACCAGCTCAGCCACCCCCTGACGTTTCATTTCTGATGACCATCTACCAAGGTGGCAGCAGGCCGTGAAACCGCAGGACTGCAGAGAATCACCACTGCTCCTGTGTATCTCCCAAGATCCTGATAACAGTCCTGTCTCCCTGAAGACGCCACCTCCTCCTTCCCAGGCTGCCACGGGCCTTACAGCCTCAGCATGTAAACACCAATAAATGCTGTCACATGCAGCCTTGAAAGGCTGTGAAATATGACCATGTCAAACATCTATGCAGCTGAGCGGAGTATATCAATGGCCACACACTGATGTCATCTTGTAAACAGTAAGATAGGATGTCAGGAAAAGTCAACAAAAAGAGACGCAACTATGAAGTGTGTAACACAGTGCTGCTATACATCATGTGCTGTGAAGCAGACACACAAACACACACAAACACACACACACAAACACTAACCCTGTAGCACCAGCTGAAGAGGTTGACAGCTGACTGTTAGCCTCATTACCTTAATAAAGGCCGTCACCTGAGTCACTGCAGTAAGAACAGGCATCTGAACAAATGGCTAAAACGTCACACACCTTAAATAAAAAAGCTGAGCAAGCATCTGGAATAAGAACAGCACAGAGTATATCGGGCGAACTTCCTGGCAGGCCAGCGCCAGGCCCAGAAAGAGCCTGTCCTCCATGTCCCAGCCTAAATCCTGTCCTTCCTGTAGCGAATCAGGACGGAGGTACAGCTAGCTCTGTGCCCCCGGAGCTTATCACAGAGGTGTGACACAGCACTGTGCTCATGGCCTCGCTGACCCCCTGTGGACCTCACATGGATCACGTCACCATGGAGACCACACCAGGTGTTGGTTGCTCCACAAGCTTTCCATGGTAGAACAGAGAGATGATAAGAGACTGCATACACCTCCTTGTCCCTACAGATACTAATCCACAAACCATCACAACCCCCTCGCTCTGTAAAGACCACTCCCTCACAACACACAGCTCTGTAAAGACCACCCTCACAACACACAGCTCTGTAAAGACCACCCTCACAACCATCAGCTCTGTAAAGACCACTCCCTCACAACACACAGCTCTGTAAAGACCACCCTCACAACCAACAACTCTGTAAAGACCACTCCCTCACAACACACAGCTCTGTAAAGATCACTCATTTATAACTCCCCTTCTCTATGAAGACCACTCCCTCATAACCCCCCATAGACCACTCACAAAGGATCCCCATCACCCAGTCCACCCCCCCACCCCCAAACAAACACACACCTCCCACACTCTAGAAACATCCAGTAACACAAGAATAATTGTGCCCCCCTCCACCTTGGTGAATGATTGCCGCCATCATATTTCCCACACCCAGTGCAGAATGAGAGACAACTTGAGTAATGAAGGACAACTGGTCACCATGCCAACTGTCTCCAGGATTTGAGGCTGACACACACAAAACAGGGAAGAGGACACAGATAAGACACATCAAATAGGGCCAGCAGCCCACCATCCACCGCCTAAGAAACACACACACACACACACACACACACACAGACCCTGGCTAGAGCTCATACACACTCACACAGTGCCCTGTTACAGCACACACACGTTTCATGCTGCCGTCTAATGGCCAAAATATACTTACAATACACTTAATACCTAGAATGTAATACTTACATTCGGCCAAGAGATGGCAGCAAGAAAATAGAAAAATATTTTTCCCACGGTTATTAGGATAGTTTACAAGGTAAATGTATTATGTATTTGTGTGTGTGTGTGTGTGTGTGTGTGTGTGTGTGTGTGTTTTACTGCACTTTGGGGACAATTTTAACAAATGTGATCTATAACCTCACAGTGCCCAGTTACAGTGCACAAACACAGCGCCCATTTAGAGCTCACTCAGTGACACACACTGTGTGCTGTTATAGCGCACACACACAGACATAGTGCCCAGTTACCGCGCACACACACACACACACACACAATGCCCCGATAGAGTACACACACACACACACACACACACACACACACACACACACACACACACACACACACACAGTGCCCTGTTACAGCCTGCACACACACATAGAGTGCCCAGTTACAGTGCGCGCACACACACACAGCGCCCACTTAGAGCTCACACACAGTCCCCTGTTACAGTGCACACACACAGTGCCCAGTTACAACACGCCGACACACACACACAGTCCCCACATGGAGTACACACACACACACACACAGTGCCCTGTTACAGCACGTGCATACACACATACAAAATGCCCAGTTAAAGCCCGCAGACACACACACACACACACACACACACACACACAGCACCCGGCTAGAGCTCATGTGCACACACATACACACACAGTGCCTTGTTAAAACACACACACACACACACACACACACATACAGTGCTTAGTTACAGCACACACACACCGTGTCGAGTTACGCACACAGACATACATAAACACACACACATACACAGTGGCCAGTTTCACTGCACACACATATACACACAACAACACACACCAACACACACATACACCAGCCATAAAATAAAACTTTCTGTTTTACCTGTCTTCTATAAATCTCACACCTTACCATTGCTCTCACCCAAAATAAAAGTCCTCTAAATGTAACAACCTTTGTGATTAAGCACCAAACCCCCATCATATCTACTGCTATTTTAGGCAGTGACCTTATAAATCACTTTCACTGAAGCAGAATCCAGTAAACTGCGTCTTGCTGGGGCCCCTGTCTGGGGCCAGTAAACGGCAGCATCTTCGCGGGTTCCCAGGTTGGAGACAGGCGACTTCATTGGGGCTCCCAGATTGGGGCCAGTGAAGGAGGAGAGCCTGATTATTGGGCATCACCGGGTCCTGCCTAAGAAGATACCCACTGCGCCTTTCGGGTCACCCTGTCACACATCGCAGTTTGAAGGACACAAACAGGAAGAGGCGCATGTTCTGTACCTCCTCCGTCACCACAAAACAGCAGGAACTCCATGAATATTCAGCTGCCAGTGAATGCTGATCATCAGCTGTTTCTGAACAGAAGGTTCCTGGTGACATTGCGACATTGGGCTGAATGCAGCTTTAACCCCCTCCCCCCACACATGCATAGTTTCAGGCTAGTTGTGCCAGATGGTTTCCAGGTTAAAGTTCATGAGGGCCTGCTGAGATCTGCAGACGACAACAAACAGGGTGAACAGAAGTGAGTTGGGGCAGCAGAAAGCGACTCATACAGACCTACTGAGAATCAGAGAGAACCCCTGAGACTCACACAGACCCACTGAGACTTACTCAGACCCACTGAGAATTATAGAGAGCCCGTAGCTACAAGTCAATAGCTGTCTACCCATAGCTGTAAGCCTGTGGTTGTGAATCTATAGCTGTGAGCCCGTAGCTGCGAGCCTGTAATTGTGAGCCTGTAGCACGGTGCCCATAGCTGCGAGCTTGTAGTTTAAAGCCTGTAGTTTTTAACCTGTAGCTGGGAGCCCGTAGCTACGTGCTCATAGCTGGGAGCCTGTACCTGCAAGCTCATAGCTGTGAGCCTGTAGTTGTGAGCCTGTAGCTGTAAGCCTGTAGTGGTGAGCCCGAAGCTGTGAACCCCTGGTTGTGAACCTGTAGCTGGGAGCCCATAGCTGGGAGCCTGTAGTTGTGAACCTGTAGCTGGAAACCTGTAGTTGTGAACCTGTAGCTGGGAGCCTGTACCTGCGAGCCTGTAGTTCTGAAACTGTAGCTGGAGCCGCATAAGTCTGATGGGCTGCTTAATTAAATCCCATCCAATTGACTTCAGAAGCTCAAATCTCCACCCCAGCATTTGATTTTAGTGACTCTGGAAGCCATAACAGGAGCAGCCAATGCATAAATCAGTCCACACACTGCCGGTGAGGTGGTGACTCTAACTCCTCCCGGCACCCCTGATAAGGTGGGAATCAACCTATTATCCACTGTGGTCTGACATGTGGTCCAGTTTAAGACGGCAGCTAAAGAGTATCACAGATTTCATCGGGTCTGTTCCATCCCCAGAGTCCAGGGGGGTGTAAAGTTACGGGCAGGTATACAGGTAAATGTTTTCGATTGGGGGGAGGGCTGATAAAAATTGTGGATCATTCGTTTTATGCCTTTGTTCCCAGTGAAGACCATTAAACTGTGGTTAAATCATGCTTTTCATTTAACAGAGTTACTTTAAGGACCGAAGGACCAAACTAATAAGCAGAGTTATAATACAGATTTCAGCTTCTTTAGCGGCTTTTTGCAGTTTGCGCGTCTTTTAACTGTTTACGGGAATTTATATCAGCAAATATTTATTATTTTATTGCATCAGCACTTAAGTATTAATGTGTGGGTGATCATACCAAGCAGAAGGCTGGGGACGGTGCGCTTTCGCTTTCTCTGTCCAAACGCAAGAGCTGGCGCACGTCACCACGAGGCGCCCTAATGCCGAGCAACGACTGAACTTAATAATAGATGATGTCACGCTGCCACCGGGACACCGGGGGGTTTAGGGACCGTCGGCAGCGCAGGACAGCAGCAGTGCGCCGGCGGACGACCCGGGATTTACCCACTGAGGGAAAGATTAAGGTAAGGGCGACATGACGTCCCTATTATGCCTTTAACACACTGGAAGCTGGGGCAATTTTATATGAGGAAATTTATTTATCTTACTTAAAAGTTGCCAGTTATTAGGTTTGTGAAGGCAGTCTCCATCTCAGCGGCACATATTTAATTATGAAGGGGCAGCAGGAGCCGAAAACCGATTCGCAACCTAATTCACAACCTTTAGTCTCAGTTTTATTCAGTACAGGCAGTACAACAACACGACCGCGCCAATTCACAACCTTTAAATAATCTCAATGTTGTTCAATACCGGCAATACGACACGAACGCGCAAAACAGAGCTCTAAATTGAGAAAAAAAGAACGGAAGTGTAAGTTGAAGTTTGAACTGCAAGTAACTGCAAGCAGCATAAGCAACTCTCCAGTAAGTTACCATTAACTGTACAGCGCAGCCGTCGCCTGGTCTCCAATCGCTGAACAGAAGAGAGACGTTCATGTTACTGAATCTGACAGGAAATACAAAGAGGATTTTTTTTAAAGAAGAAGCGGTTTATTACACGACGGCTGTGTCTAAATGCAAAATGAAAGCAGGCATCCTGGCGTGAGACGGCATTTACTGACATCGGTCTCCGCAGTTCGGAGCGCTCTGCCTGCAGACTGTGTTGGTAAACAGCCGTGCGTGTGCATGTGTTTGCGAATAGCGACCAGCTCTCCGGTCCGCAGCTCGCCGTGTTGCCGTCATCCTCGCACTGTGACTAAGCGCGTCCGGATGAATGGGCTGCGTTTGCAGAGCCCGTCTCTTCCTGCAACATTTCGACTCATATACACAGCTGTATTGGCATTTTGACTTCGTAAACGGTCCGGCGGCGCAGCCCACTACTGACATTCAGGATCCAGGTGAAGCGGCTGCCGTGCAGGAGGGACGCTGTCCCGAGTGCTGAAACGCGCTTTCCGCGGACGTATCACTCTGGCTCGGTCTCTACACTCCCTGTCGAAGTAAATGGGATTTCAGGTTCTGCGATGGAGAGATTTTTCCCGTCCTCCGCCGCGCTCTTGATTCTCGGCTGTATTGGCGTCTTTCGGGTCCAAGCGGGTAAGTGTAAATTCTTGCGATCATGGCTCATCTTTCCAGTAATATACATTTGTGATCATACCGGCTGACTTAGCGACCGAAATAACAACAAATAAAAATATATTTCTTAAGCTAGAGAATAATGTGGCGCTGTTTTAACGCTTGTCGTGACTAGAATGACAATAGAATTGTACTTTGTGTTCTTTACTATGTATTTTGTACATGTGACCAATATATCAATACAATCAGCAAAATTTAATGAACCGACACCAGAGACGATGCAACAGACCGCGCACAAGGACTCACACATACATTTCTCTGAGATGCGGACTGTACTTATAGTGAATATAAATAAAAATGAATTGAATTGAATTGCACTCTATTGTCCAAGCCTAGCACAATTTATTACAAGCTCACAATATTATATCACTTATCCTGAAAACATAATTGACCAGATCTTTTAGCCTTAACAGCACATTGGTTTGAACCACTGAAGCGATGGTAGTAAAAAACGAGCAACCGGAGCTGCTTTGTGTTCATCCGTTTAATCTCATCGAACCAGCGAGTTTAATAAGGAACCGGTTTACTATCTCTACAGTTTCCAAAGTCCATGCCTAGCACTCACACTCCTCAACGAAGGCAAATAATAGCTAGATACAGAAGAGATTAATTTTATATGGTCTGTGTTAAGCTGTAAATAAACCCCATAATAAAACCGTAATCAGACTAAATAATCAAACCCCACAATCAACCCTTAATCAACTAAATAATCAATCTCCACAATCAAACCATAATCAGACTAAATAATTGAAACCCGCTATCAAACAGTAATCAGACTAAATAATCGAACCCCATAATCAACCCCCTAGACTAAATAATCAACCCCCACAACCAAACTGTAATCAGACTAAATAATTGAAACCTGCCATCAAACTGTAATCAGACTGAATGATCAACCCCCATAATTAAACCCATAATCAGACTAAATAATCAATCCCCTCAATAAAACCATAATCAGACTTAAAAATCTGGAGTAAATAATCAAGCCATATAATCAAATCCCTAATGAGACCAAATAACCAACCCCCCACAATCAAACCTCAATCATAACAAAAAAATCAATCCCAACAACCAAGCCATAATCAGACCGCAATCAAACCCTTGATCAAACCAATCAAACCATTCAATCCCCAGAATCCTCAATCAGACCAAATAACCCATACCCACACTTAAACCTGTAGTCAGGTCTAGATGTCACCCAAGATCTTCAGCAATTTCTACAGCTGCATTGTGGAGAGCACACTGACCAGCTGCATGATCGTGTGGTATGGCAGCATTACAGCTATGGACTGTAAACACCAGCAGAGAGTGGTGAAGACTGCAGTGAATATCATTAGGACTCTACTGCCCTCTTTGCGGAGCAGATATCAGAGGAGAGCTGCCTCTATCCTCAAAGACCCCACACACCCCCAACACAGACTGTTCACATATCTGCCCTCAGGACAGAGGTACAGAAGTGTGAAATCTAGAACTTCCCAACTTAACTCCTTCTCCCCCACGGCCATTAGACTCCTTAACAGCCGACAGGAATATGATTAATGGACATCATCATTTACCTCACACTGTAATTTTTGCATATTAAGCTCTTTTGCACATCTCCTTCATTTGCACAAATGCACATTTAATATTTCTTGACATTCTACCTCATACTTTAATTTTTGCACATTAAGCTTTTTTGCACTTCTTCAGTTTGCACAAATGCAGCTAATATTTCTCAACATCTGCACATTGCACTTCACAGAATTTATTTCAGGGTTCAATTTTAGAACCACTATTGTTCCTAATTTACATTAATGATATTGACACCAATACATACATTAAACTCATTAAATTTGCAGGCGACACCATGGTGGGTGCTGTAGCAGATACTGAACTAGCAGCACAGAGACTACAAATGTAATCCATGCAGGGAGTTAATATAAAATATAATATAAAAATATAATATAAAAAGGAGGAAATATAAAGTACAGATATTTTTTGGATTCCACTGAAATAAAGGTATCTGATTATGAGAAAGGCCTTGTGTGGATGTGGATGCTTCCATGTCCCACTCTTGCCAGTGTGGGGAAGCAATTAAAAAGGCCAATAGGATGTTGGGTTACATCTCCAGGTGTGTGGAAATTAAGTCAAGGGAGGTGATGCTACAATTATACAATTCCTTGGTAAGACCCCACCTAGAATATTGTGTGCAGGTTTGGTCACCATGCCTTAAAAAGGACATTGCTGCCTTGGAAAGGGTGCAATGTAGGGCTACGAGAATCATTCCTGGTCTTATGAGGAGAGGTTAGCTGAATCTGTTCAGCCTCGAGCAAAGGAGATTATAGGCTGGCATGATGAATTTGAGGTATATAGGATTCTAACAGGTCTGGATGCTGTTCATCCAAATGGCTTCTTCAATATTAGTTTAAGTACTAGAACTCATGGTCATAGGTGGAAATTAGTGGGAGAACATTTTAAACTGAATCTGAGAAAACACTTCTTTACACAGCGTGTAGTTAGAGTATGGAATAGTCTTCCTGTTCATGTAGTGCCTGGGTTCCTTTAAATCAGAGCTAGATAAGATTTCAACAACTCTGAGCAATTAGTTAAGTTCTCCCCAAACAAGCTTGATGGGCCGAATGGCCTCCTCTCGTTTGTAAATTTCTTATATTATGTTCTAATCCCTCAGAATGTTATTTTCTCTGAATCAACAACATACAAAATACTCACGAAGGGGCCAAAAACAATGAAATACTGCCAAAGGGACACCCCAGGCAGGACCTTTTGTGCTGTCAGGGCTGGTATGGCATCCCTCAAGCTCAGCAAGCAGACAGCCCACTTTGAGAGGTTCCACGTAGCGCTCACAAGCTCTCAGGCTACATTATCTTTCTGTACTCTGAAGAAAGCAGAGGAGAAATGGCTTCTGAGTAATTACAGCTAGAGGAACTAGGACATGGCAAGAAGATGTCCACCTCAGCCCATTAGCAGCAGATGAGAATTTACAGTGACCATGGTCCAGGCTGCAGGGTGGTGGATGCTGTCTGCAGGATCCTTCTCAGCTCAGAGCAGGAGCAGTGGTTTCCATGTGCTCTCTGTCCATTGGTACCAACATAAAAGATTAACTGTGTCGGAGTAACTGCCACTAATGGTGCTGAACCTGTGGCTTTGGGCTAGGCGGCTGTCTAGATTCCCCCTTTTCATATACACATCCACAGGCACATACACAGCTATATGGGCACACATGCACACACACACAGACACACTAACATGTACACTCACTCACAGACACGTTAATATGTACACTCACAGACACACTAACATGTACACTCACACACAGACATGTTAATATGTACACTCACAGACACACTAACATGTACACTCACACAAAGACACGCTAATATGTACACTCACAGACACACTAATATGTACACTCCCGGGCTTCACGATGATGGATGAGACAACAAGAGGAAGAGAGAAAGAGATTAGTAACCCCCTCCACTGTCTTTGGTTCCAGACAACCTGACACGCCCTGTCAATGTAACGGTCAAGGCCCTGACGGCCAGCTCCGCCGTGGTGACATGGGACATCCCCGAAGGAGCGCCCATCATTGGCTTTGCCATTACGCAGCAGGTAGTTGAGGTGTGCGTGCACATAAGCATGTGTGTGATCCCGTATGTGTTCAGCTGACTTTTGTGTGTGTCACTCGAAGCAGAAGGATGTGCGCATGCTGCGCTTCATCCAGGAAGTGAACACCACCAGCCGCTATTGTGCATTATGGGACTTGGAGGAGGACACAGACTACACCGTGCATGTGCAGGCCATCAGCATGCGGGGCCCAAGCCCACCCAGTACCCCCCTGCACTTTCATACCCCAAGGGAAGCTGAGAAGCAGGCATCCAAAACCAAAGGTGAGCCACATGGTCACAGCAGTGCAGTTCACGGAGACATTAATGCCATGACATTGTCACCACCAAACACAGCCAGGCCCCGTCAGCATGTACACACACAGACACGCTAACATGTACACTCACAGACACACGTGAGCACTCACAAAAGTAAGCCACATGATCACAGCAGCACGGTTCACGGAGACATTAAAGTTGCTACATCCTCACCTCCAAACACAGTCAGGTTCCATTAGCAACATCCTTACCACAAGACACAGCCACAGTGTAGCCGTGCAAGTCGGGCTTGGGCACACAGGCGTGCTGACGCAGCCCCTCTCCTGCAGACGAGGTGACAATGGAAGAAGTGGGACAGAGCCCTGAACTGCAAGCTGGAGAGCTCATCATCATTGTGGTGGTGCTCCTCATGTGGGCAGGTGAGAGAGTCATGGTGGTGGAGCTCATCATGTGAGCAGGTGGGAGGGTCATCGTCATGGTGATGGAGCTCATCATGTGAGCAGG
>JAABNY020000010.1:305416-330175 GCA_015164015.2 Brevimyrus niger
CCATTAGGACCAGCTTACACGTGTCCATCAGAGCTTCTTAGTACCAGAAACGGGAGAGAAGTATCAACTCTGAAAGTCTGATGGCCACGCTAGGTGTTTAGGACCACGGATCCCAGGCCCGCTAAACTTTCTCCACCCACGATCCATTCACTGCTCCTCACACAAGCGGAGTGTCCCCAGGCGCCTTTCACGCACACTGAATCTACTGTGCAGCCGTTGTCACCCATCTGCGGATGCTGCGGTGATCAGTGCCGAGATTTGCCTCTCCATGCCGGGGATCCGTCACCAAGTAGCAGGCTTCGTCCCCGCCAGGACAGGCGGATTCACATCAAGCAAATCTGAGGTGGCCTGTGAGAGACCGCTGCTACCGACGAAGAGACAGCGCCCACCGCGGACCGGGGCCCCGTCACAGTTATACCTGCCGTATATCCCCTCCGCTATCCGATTCCGCTTCAGCGGCCGCCGGAGTTTGCTGCAGTCCGCATTGCGCCGCTTCATCCTCCCCTCCTCGGCTTTGACTCCTTAACTCCGCTTAAAATTCGTTCCAGTTTCCTTCCCACAACTGCCTATAAATGACTCTGAAAAAGTCGTTAGAGTGAATAGCTATTATTCCATTCTGCAGCCGAATCAAATACATAAATAACACAACACCGCCATAAGCTCCGCTCCTTCCTTTCAGCTCAGGCAAAATGAGCCGCGCACTGTTTCGCGCAGGTGTCACTGTGTGGCTGCAATTTCACCCAATTGCACATCTCGTATCTTTGATTGATGTAATTACTGACCACTTCTGCTCCTCAATAGACGGCCAGTTATGTAATTCCCGTCAAAGACAGCGAATTGGGGCGGGTCGAAATCAAGTCGACAACATCCACAGTCTATTATTGGACCAATCGGTTTCTACGTCTACAAAACGCATATGGATGACTGTCATATCAGCTTACAGTGAAGGTGGGACTTAGCATCGCGTACGCCAGTGGTGGCGCTGACTGCGCACAACGACGGCCGATTGGGTAGCCGTATGACAGGAGAATTAGCTGTGATTAGCATTTAAGTGGCCAAGTTTTATTTCAGTTGACGTGCACCTGGCAACCGACCGACAAATAAGCGAACAATAATAAAGTGTAATTTTATTGCGCGCTGCATGATAAGTGCTGTTTGATATTGCTGGTGTTTAGAGAGAAATGTATTCCGACCCCGTGGGCAGGGTTTCGTTTACCTAAATGTTCTATGTATACTTAAATCTCCGTTTGCTTTGCGAAACTGTTTATTTTACGCCTGTTTTTTTCAGATTTTTTTATAATGTGTTGTGTAATGACCTGGATCCCGTCCACTTGCTTAGGAAAAGGAAAATCTGCATTCAAAAGAACTGGAAAACAGGGAGCAGTTATTTAAGCAACCAGGCAATTCATACAATTGCTCCTGAAGTAGAAAACGGAATTGGAACGTATACAGAGCCATAGAACATGCCCTGGGTTAAAAAAAATGCAGGGCGTTACAGTTATGCAACATATCATGCATCTAATCCAAACGTGATGTAACAACACATGACACGTTAAGGGGCGTGTCCTTCGCGTGTAATAAATTACAGTACAGTACCAACAGGTACTATTAGTTTATTGAAGTTGTAAACCATGCTAATTCATTTAACAATTAAAATATTTGTGCAAATACATATTATTAATAATTATTATTATTACAATTAGTTTGACTATACTTCCACAAACGTCTAAAGATGTGCTCTAACACAGTAGTTCTCAATCCTGTTTCTGGAGCCCCATCGGCCAGAATGTTTTCATTGTAACCCACACTGCTTTCAACCTGCCACATTCATTAGCCTATGAAGGACCATATAAGTCTGATTAAGGTAGGGTTGGAATGAAAACATTCTGGCAGGGGTGGAGACGTCAGGAACAGGACCGAGAACCACAGATCTAACATAAAATATCAATTAGTAAAAATATTGTGATACCTTTGCGCACCGACTTAATTTCCTTCCATCCTTCATACATAAAATATGTACTACCTTATTCATATATAAAATGGGGGGGGGGGGGGGATAGTTGAATTCACTGCTCTGCAGGACAGAAGTGCAAAATGCTCCGCTCCGCACATTTTCTAAAAGATAACGGGGCGCTGAGCCGGGTACGTAAGAGGCACGCCCCACAGGTCACCCCAGTCAGTCCACTTCGATGGCGCCGCGCTACGCGCCCAGCCTGCGGGCGCCGCTACCCCTGTTGATCCTGCTGCTGCAGACGGGCTTCGCTGCACTCTTTGCGCTGTATGCCAGACTGGCCGAGCCTGAAGTCACCGCGGACAATCCATTCACAAACACCTATGCCGGTAAAATGAGTGCTTATGATATCGTATCATAACGTTAAAATATAGCTCATGTCTACTGTAGTAGTTATAGGAGAAGTTACTTTAAATGATCAGAAAAGTATTATGCGTGATGTGTACTGTGGAATTGGGTATTCTATGTAAAGTCTTTCTTGACTAAAGGTAAACCGAATGTGTGAATACTTCAGTGTGCAGCAGTGGTTGGTAGTAGCCCCCTGGTGACAAGGTGTCCACTCTGTGTTCAGACACCTATCCTGCACCTGTTTAAGTTTATATATCTTTAAATATCTTTAAATGGACGATGACGGGTGGAAGTTTGCATTTGGTGATTTTAAAGTTTTCAGCAGGGATCTGAAGGCATCTGCGTGAGTGGGCACTGTGTGCAGGGCGGAGGCTGCAGCCTCTGTCCTCCCCTGATAAGGGGGATAGGCGGCCCCCACTCAGCAGTGTGCCCTGCCCTGATAGCCCAGTCACAAGGCACTGGCCTTAACTGTACAAACTAAAGAAATGTATTAATTAGGATAATTGCAGATTATAGCCAATTAAATTCAACTCAGTGTAACTTTAGGCTTTAGCATACAATGGAAAGGAAGCACGTAAGCAGCTAGCGATAGCTTAATGCTAGCTGACAGCCTGGCCAGCCACACACTGACTGATCCATGGTGTTCCCCATATGACAGGATTCCAGGATGTCAATGTCATGCTTTTTCTGGGTTTCGGCCTCCTAGCCACGTGCTTCGTCCGCTATGCCTTCAGTAGTTTGGCCTTCGTCTTGCTGCTGGGCTCCTGCTCAGTGCAGTGGGCCATCTTGGCAAATGGGTTCTTGTACAACTTTCATGATGGAAAGATCTGGATTAGCCTAAGAAGGTAAGCAGCACTGGCTTCCCAGCGGCCTTGCTTTTCATGAGTACACTTGAAATACAAAGCAGGGAAAACTAACAAAGGTACCAAAACAAGAACAAAACAACAATAATAGTTAGATAACTAACAAAGGAAAAAAACTCAAAATGTCCAACAAACAGCTGGGGAATACATTTCTTAGTCACATTCTGAGTCCATTTAGCTACATGGTGGCCCTGGGAGAACAGGAACACATTAGAGACCAAAACAGGTACTATACAAAAAAGAACAGGATGGCTAGTGACACCTGCTGGCCAAACAGGGAAACGATGGATAAAACAGGGAAAGACAGGACTGATCCTGACAAGGGGAGCCTCTTTCCACTAGATCAACTGAAAAGCAGCAGACTGTAGACAGCACCACTCCTGAGAGGCGTTAAACTGGGCTTCCTGTCTGCCACAGTCATTAAGGATTATACTGTGTTTATGGACACACCAAGCTTTAAAGCCCACTGCCCTGATCAAAGATCCTAATGAGAAAGTCTATTATAATAAAGCATAATTCTTTACCATCAAGCTGATGCATAGTGAGCGTTCTGGAGTAAAATGAATGATGATTGCCCATCTCTGCTAAAACACCTGTGATCTGTGGCTTCTGGTCTCATTCTCTTCCCTGTGTGCTCCACCAGTTTGGCTGAGGCCCAACTGTGTGCAATATCCTGCCTTATTGCCATGGGCTCGGTCCTGGGCAAGACTAACCCTGTCCAGCTGCTTGTCATGGCTCTGCTGGAGGTCACTGGGTTCATAGCCAACTCCTGGATCCTCCAAACCTTCCTGAAGGTGAGTTTGAGGCCACTAAGGAATGAGACATGAAATACAGAAGGTTGTGGGTTTGAATCCCAGACCTCATTATTCTCTTTGACTGCGGTGAAAGTTTATGAACCTATCATGCTAATGCCTTCTAAACACAACAATAAGTGGTGCTGACTCCCACAGGCTAAGGTCATGTACAGCAGTGCGCTGCTCCACATCTTTGCATCATTTTTTGGAGTGATAATGTCATGGGCACTAGTCCAAAAGCAACCTGAGTTGCAGCACGAGAAGGAGAAGCTGGATCGAAAGACAGTCCTTTTCTCTATGATGGGTGAGTCCATGGGAGATAATGGTGTAATGCTGAATGGGTCAGCAGTCAGATGCATGGGGCTGCTCACTGCACCCCAGGACGGTCCATTTATGGATCTTTGACCAGTATGGCTCCAGGAAATAATTCAGCCTAAAAAATAAAGTCTTTGGGTATAAGCATTAACCAAGCAATTACCTGTGAATGCAGTGTTACAAAATAACCAGCAGAGGGCAGTTTACCTTACACAAGAGTTTAATGGTCCTGGCCTGTACTCTGCAGGGGTGCTCTTCCTGTGGATGTTCTGGCCCAGCTTCCTGTTTGGAGTAGTTGCCCCTTCCTTGCCTGCCTACAAGATGGCCCCCATTTACAGTACTTACCTGTCAATGGCGGCAAGCGGCATCTCTGCTTTCACCATCTCCATGGTGATGAGCCCAAGAGGAAAGATCAATATGGTGAGGGCAGGGGGTGGAAGGGAATGCTGCCTGACAGCGGCCACAGTCCATCCTGGGAGTTGTAACACTGATACGAGTTCACAATCAAGATTACAATGCTCACTGAGTCAAACCCACCAATTCAGAGGCACAGATGTGCTCGGCGTGTGAGGATGCTGCATGTTTTGCTTGTGTATGCCCATCGCACGGGTGTGTGTTTCACCTCTGTGTCCATCCTGCAGGCCCACATCCAGGGAGCTATGCTTGCAGGGGGTGCTGCTATGGCGTTCATTATCTCAGTGAATCACATGCCATGGGTTGCTATAACAACAGGGATGTGTGCTGGCCTCCTCTCCACGTTGGGATTGCTTTACCTTAAGGTGCTTTAAAGATCACTCACTGCTCACTTTGGACTCCGCCTCCTCTGTGTTTGATCTCAGACTTCATGCATCATATATGCAATTTACAGATTCTGCTGGAATCACACTTAAATATGTCAACATAAAAAGTAAAATAGACACTATTACATGTTATAACAGCATAGTTTTGAATGCTTCAGTAGCACATGGATTCCTACTGTGCCAATCAGAAGGAAGAAACCACTGGCCCACATCCCATAATCTTCTGCCTTCTCTCCCTTTGGCCACAGCCCCACCTGGAGCTGACATTTGGCTGCCATGACACCTGTGGGGTTCTCAGCATCCATGGGCTGCCAGGGATTCTGGGATGGGCAGCCTACCTCCTTGTCCAAGTGTCCCACGCCCCTGATATGTACGTCACTGCCTCAGGGCCCACAGAAGTACGGCCTCCTGCCGGGGCTGCTAAGGCTGATGGGGGGAGGGGGCTGGGGGTTTACACCCTCCCCAGGCAGAGCTGATCCATGCCCCCATCTCACACACCTTGTGTCCCGCATGCAGGCTGTGATGTGTTTAGCTGATGCCCGGTGACCTGTCCCCCTGCAGGGCCTGGAGCCAGAGCATGTTCTGTGTCTGCAGCCTCCTCATCACCCTGAGCACCAGCACTGTGGCGGGGGGGCTCACAGGTGCGTGTCTTCTGCTCATGGGGCACAGGAACAGGGCATATTAGCACTTTTCTATTATTGACGCTCAGTCCCTCTCTGAACTTCAGGGTTTCTCCTTAAGTGGAGCATCTGGAGGCCACCACAGCACAGGAAGTGCTTTGAGGACCAGGCATTCTGGAAGGTATGGGGACAGCAGGGCCTCCACTGCTATCACTGCCGCCGCCAGCAGCCATCTAAACAGCAGGTCTGTCTCTGTCCCCACAGTTTGAACACCTGGCCATGGAGCAGTGAGACACTGCAGGCAGAAGCAGAGTGAACGCTTCCCGCCTCAGCAACCTCCATAAATGAACTAACTGCAAAATACACATCGATAGTTAACACCTCGAGATGAAATTAACTCTGCAGGACTGGAGACAAAGTTAGTTGAGTCCTTTTATCGTATGGGCCGTAGACAAGTGACAAGGAACTCAGGGCTCAGTAAAACTGGAGTAGGTTGTCAATCACTGAAAAATCAGCCAGTTAGTGTATGACAGTATGATAGTCCTGCCCACAGAACCAGTCATTTCAAAACTCCGTTGCTTTGAGTTTGTATGAATATTCTCCGGCAGCAATGCCATAAATAAAATCAACGTTTTTGAGTCCCGTGTCTCTGCTTCTCTTACTGTGTAGATGATGATGATGATGAAGAAACCCTTTATTGCTGTTGCAATGCCTTGTCACTAGTCACAAGTACCAGCGAAAAACTGGCCATCAACCCGAGCGTACATATACAAACATCACATTATAGGGAGTAAACAGGTCAGGAAGACAGGGGATATAGGAAGAACAGAGAAAACAGAATTACACGAGGAGAGAGGAGAATAAAAAAACAGCCCCCAGACTGTACTCCAGTAAAAAGTACAATGTAGGAACAGAAAAATCAAAAAAGAAATACAGCCTATGGGAGTGGAATGAGAGATTCGCCTCGATCTCGTCACGGGGCTAACTGATCTTACCTTAGTACATAAGAATGGAAAGAGTAGAGGCCCAAAGCTGCCCTTCAGGCCAGACCCGTCTGGACTTGTATGGCCTGGGCTGGTCCAGGCGGCTTGCACAGTGCCAGCCCTATGTACGTGGTGTGGTGGGGGGGGGGGCATGGCTGGAGGGACTCCAGGCCATATTTCCTGTTCTCTGTTTGAGTGCAGAAGGCTGCAACTAGTCAGACTCACTGAACACCTTCGTGGTGCAGATCTTCTGAGATGTTTTAAGAACCAGTCGGCACAAACCTCAACACAAAGGTTGTATGTTTTAATCCGTTATACAGCTTTTACATTTAAAAAAAAAAAAAAAAAACAGTACGTCAACACAGAAGGGAAAGACACGCCCGAGTATGTAGAAAGTTTACAGAAAATAAACATTAAGGCTGATTATGAGGAGGAGCAGCAGCCCTCACTGCTGCTTACTGAGAGCATTCAGCATTAAGCACCTTGTCACCGAAACACCACATCTCACACAGACTGAACACATGCTGTGTGCTAAGAATGTCAGCATAACAAAGGTCATGTCAGTTTGTAAAGGGACCCCAAAGAAAACTAAATGAATCAATAAAAGACACCAATTTGAGAGAATATGAAACTTTCTAATAAGAAAAAAAAAGGCAGAAAAACGCTGGCTAACTCAAAGCGAGCAGAGAGCTCGGCGTGAGAATGAGGACCACCCCAAATGTGAGGACCACCCCAAACGTCATGACATCAGTGCTCAGCATGTACAGACTGTTCCACCTGCTGCTGTACAGTAAGTGAAGGAGTTCCACTGATGAAAGGAACAGACAACACAAAGCCAGCAATGTCAAGTGGAAACATCTCAGAGAATCAGAGCTTCAAAAAGAGCGCTTGAGAACCTCAGTGTGGGCAGAGAAGCTGCTCCACCCGCCTGGACTGTAAATTTATACATTTAACCAAACAGTGTGAGATTTCAGGTCAAAAATTATTTGTTTAAAGTTCCGTTTCAGACAGCATTCTTAGAGACATTATTTTGAACATTGTGGCAAAATCAGACAGGCCTGACAGAGAGACACCCTTGGGAAACGTGTGCAGCTGAGCTGCGATCTTCTGCGCAGCTGAACATCTGTCTATAAAAAGCCGCACGGTTACTGTGGGATACAAGTCAACTTCTAAACCCAGAAGTTTCTCAACCAAGAGCTTATGGAGGGAATCTTGTGGAGGCTGCACGTCTGGGGTGGCATCGGAGGAGGCAGGAAAAGGTGGAGGATGAGAAAAGGAGAGATGCTGGAGCTTTATGTACACACAGGCATCAGTGGAATATCCCACTAGGTGACGGGCAGCAGGTCACTGCCACAAGTCTTCGGTGCGACCAAATTTGAACACCAGACCCCTGAAGGAGAGAGCAGACACAACGATCCTTAAAAGGGAGCCAGCATGGAAAATGGGGGAAACAGCTGCTCTTCACGTCAGACAAAAGCCTCACAGAAGCCAGTGGCGAAGCCTCCTACAAGAAATGTAAACAGAGCTGAGAAATCCTGAGAAACAAACTTCAATGTAGGTTAAAGGTGACTCACCCAAAGAAAATGAAAGCGTTCTGGAAGAAAATAGCAATGCCTGGGTACACATTAGTCTTATCTGAAAGGGAAGCATGGTACATTAACGTCATCCCACTGCAAGAATAAATCAGTGTACAAACTGAAGATCAGCAACCCCCAGTGCAGTGCTACAGACCAGCCCAGAAGCCCAGGCACACTTACGGTGCACGACGAAGACACCGAACAGGATCCACATGGAGGCGATAAGGGAACCAAAGGCCAACATGAAGCCGATGAAGAGCCAAATACGGGCACCTGTGAGAGACGGCGACAAATAGGGGCTGATTCCTCACACAGGTCACAGGAAAGGCAGGCAGGCCACCGCCTGGAATCTCAGTTACAGCCAGAATCGCACCTGTCTGCCCCATGCAGCCCTCGCTGTAGCTATCCCCCCGCACCTGACCGTTGGATACCGCATTGATCCTGTCAACGGAGAAGAGAGTTAATACTCCTCGCACTCTAGAACAGTGCCCCCACCCTGCCCGACCAGAGCAGTGCTCACATGAGGAAAGCCACAGTAGCAATTACTCCACAGACGTGATAAGTGTGGTTGAATGTGTCATTGCTGGGGTACATCACTGCTGCATCGATAATGATCCACCAGCCAGTGAAAAACTGCAGAATGAGAAATAGAGGAACAGGGAGGGAGAGGGGGAGAGAGGGAGAGGGGGGTAGAGAGAGGGGAAGAGTGGGGAGAAGGAACAGACAGAAGGGAGGGGGAGGGAGAAGGGAGAGGGAGATATCAGCATCCTGGACTTTGCTCCGCACTCGCCTTCTGGTGCATGGCCATACACTAACACAGCAATCATGGCAAGCATTTAAGCAAACTACAGATCATGCTAATGTATTAAAAATAAGGCAGTTAAACATCTATCCGTTGTGTGACAAAAAAAATATCAGCACCAGGATGCCGGCCGCTATAGAGGCGACGGTGTTCCTCTTCTCCGCCCAGTCCACGGAGCAATCGCAGTCGCCACACCGGATACTATCCAGAAATCCGGACATTCTGCTGAATTAAACACAGCTCAGGACCTGCGGGAGTCCAGCACACACCACGCATTACTGTCACGCTACTGTGTAATCTCCAATGTTTCACATGACCTGACAGCTTCACGCGACCTCACTGACTGATTCAATGGTACCTGGGTCACATTTTAAAGCTACTAAAGCTTCATGCCAGAAGGGACTATATCCCTATCCAAAGCATCTAGCTGGAATGTATCGACAAACGCCATTGTTCAAAAACAAAGTTGATTTCATTCTCAATCACAAAGGGGCCCATTGCCTTGTGGGTAATTCAGTCCAACCAATAACTCCATGTCTCCCCAGCCAACGAATAGGCGCGCCGCAAAAACTACAAATCCCAAAATGACACTGAATCAACAACATCGCAGCCAAACTGCGACAGAGGAAACGAATATTGTTAATTATTACTTTTTCTTTGTCAACTGGTACATCTTAAGCTTTTCAACAGACCATTCACTATTTTTAAATATAATGTTATATTGCTGAGAATTAAATCTGACTTTGTCAGTTTTAATACTGAAAGTATCCAGCTACTCTAGTAATAACCGCAAACATCGAACCCCCTTCAGATCCTGGACAAAGAACCAAGAAGATAAACATCCCATCTACATCACCGTCGAAATAACAGATGCTGCCGCTGTCATAAACGAAAAAACAAACGTTAAGTCACCTTCAAGTAGCTTAAGTTTGCGATGTATACGTCCAGTGTCTCGGCGTCAGCGTGTCTGCGCATGCGTAGGCGCCTTTTTCACGCCCCGCGACACGTGAAAACAACGTCCTGGCTCACTGTCAAAATCACCTTACGCCGCTGCACGTCACGGGCTTCTGTACTGGTTTGCAGTGAGAGCTAATCCTACCAAGAAAATTATCTGGGGAACTACATGCTTGATACAAGATTATGCCCACTCTAAGGAAAGCTGTCGATGAGTTGGCGACTACTACTCTACGTTATGCAAGTTTGTGAATATGAGGGCTACTCCAGCTCATCTTTCATGTGCATCTTAAAACCTAATGGAAATGCGTTACTAAATTTGATCTTCTTTTTATAATTCAGTATTGCCGCAACGCAACTAATGCGTTCCTGAAAAACTTGATGTTCACTAAAATCGCGCAACCTAGTAAAATACCCTTATCCAAACGGAAAAATAGGATTTGGGGAAATTAGCAACTTATACCAAACGAAATGTATTAATTAATAAAGTGATACCGTGGCCAATAATGAAATTATATGCATTTAAAATAAGAAATAATAATATATTAATACATCATATCATAAACATCCCCTACGGGTCTAGGAGTCTCGTGAAAATAGCTTCAACCTTACGTGCTGATCTCGCTGTCGAATGCTAAATGTCGGGAGTAGTGGTGGCCAAAATGACGCTTCATGAAGGATTTGCTATATCTGACCATCCACTGGGGTCATAAAATACAGCAAATGTTTCATGACGCATCATTTTGACTATCATTACCTTAATATAACAGTATGTGTGACCTTGTACTCTGCACATATGGAGTTTGCATGTGTCTTCACACAAGTCGGCTGTGGGAAGCTATATGTGTGTGTGTGTTGTGCTGGATTGGCATAACATGCGTATAGATCACAGATGGCCTAATAGTGCAAACAGTTGTTGAAGAATGAATGAGGATCAGGGAAGCTGATTTTTCACTAAAAGCTTCTGTTCTTGGGCCTCCTGCACACTAATGCAGTTGATTTTCTTTTCTTTTTCTCTTAGATCCTGTGAAAAGGATGAATGGAGCTGATGGCTATGTCAGCTTAGTCATGAGCCACAGCCATGCAACTGGGCATGGACGCAGCACACATACAACGGCTGCAGAGATACACTGAAGGCAATTCGGCTAATCCACAAAATAAGTGAATTTAAAAAGGTTGCTGTGTGTTTTTATTAGGACTGTCAAAATTAACGCGTTAACGCGGATTAATCCATCATCATGATTAATCTGATAAAAAATTTTAACACAATTAACCCATCTGCAGCACAGAATGACTCAAAATCCCATAAATCCCATTTCTCAGAGATCCAAGAAATATGTTGGAGAAATGGGAGCATGCATATCGTCACTTCTGGCTTCAAAACTTGGAATCCGAATTCCGAGGGCAAATAGAGTGCAGCAAAAAATAGAGCAGCACAGAGGATCCCGAATTCAGAATACAAGACGGCTGCGCCTTTTATCAACAGAAGTTGTAGTTTTATACTGTTTAAGCACTACTTCTCATTTGTGGCTCATTAAATTGGTCGCACACGCCATACCATCCAACTTTTCTGTGGACGTGTTGCTAGTTTTATTCATAAAGCACAGCACGTAATGATATTGCTAACAATGGAAATTAACCAGGCTTGAATTGGATTTTATGATTAGTCAGGTTATTTGTCAGATTTACAGTTACAGTTCAGGCTAATTGTAAGTGAATGAAGATAAAAACCATTTAAACTGATTTACCTTAAATTCGACAAGTTGTCCAGCTAAGCAAAAAATCTTGCTTTTTGATATGGGTCATGGTATTGCTAATTCTGTGGCAGATGGAATGCATCCGACTCATGTTCAAGATGTTCAATAAACATGTTAAGTGCATATATATTACCTTTTTTCTTGAGTCTGTTTGCTTATGCAAAATGAAATGCGATCAATATAGATTAAAAATGAATAATCACGATTAATCAGTTCAATCCACAGCAACCCTGTGATTAATCGGATTACATTTTTTTACCGTTTGACAGCACTAGTTTTTATATAAATTTATGAAATATTTTTAGAATCAAAGACTCATCTGTGCAATGAGTGGATGTACAAAAAGCTTGATTCTTTAGACTTGAAAACTGGTTCAAAAGAATGATTTGTTCATAAATCGGACATCACTTGGATCGCCCTTTTTGCGTGCAAGCAGTGTTTCTTGCAGACCATATGGTGTAGTAGCTCGCTTAGTGGTTCTCTCTCCAATTGAAAATCACGGAAATACAAATGCTATTCGGACATGGGTACTAATTAATTGATCACATTAGCACAGATTTGCAGTGTGATATCCCGCACTGAAGCAACTATATACACTTTTTTTTGCCATTTATATAAATGAAAAATTAACATAGCAATAAACTGTACTTTTATTGCATTGGACCAATATTTGAACCATTATACACTAGATAAAAATAATTTTATTTATGATAGAATTTGTTTAAGCATATGGTGCATGATAAGTTCAACCAAGCAAATCAAAGCAGTGGCTCAAGCTAAAGAAGAGCCCCAGGGCAGGTCCAACAGCACAGTTGCAGGCCCTGACCTCCACACTGAAGGCCCATGGGCTGGTCCACTGTATGTCTAAGGCACATACATAAAAAGGGCAAGTCACCAAGGGCATAAACAGATTTAAAAAGGCCAACAAGCAGCACCCAGCTAACTAAAGTAAGAAATCTTGCTGTATGTTAGCTAGGGTTAAACTACCCATACACTTTAGCATAAGGAATCCCACAACCAATCAAAGCTAATTGTGTACTAGACAGCGGAGCAGGTCAGGATTGGGATGGAAGATACCGCTACTGACTCAGAATGCAGCACAAACAGGACTAAACTGTCCACATTCTGACTTTGATTGAAGGAAAGATACAGGATGAGGGCAGTTAAGAGGCAAAGAGGAAACGCACTTGGCCAGGATGTCCCCCCAACCCAGTCCCACCCCCAGAGTACTGCTCTCATTCTGCCACCAAAGCACTCCTTCAAGAATCATGCAAACATTCGAAAGACAGATCGTTACACCAGCAAAATTAAACATTTTATATACTAGCATGGCATAAAACTAAGCGATAATTAAATGATGTCCACTGGAGGGTGCCGACAGCTGTTTTCAGTGTAAACAATTAAATCACTCTGAGCAACTGCAAAGCAACTGCAATGGAAAGGATGATGACTCCGAAGAAGCCGACATAGCCATAGGCTCCATTCATCCTTTTCATAGGATCTAAGAGAGAAAAAGAAAAGAAAGTTGACTGCATTAGTGTGCAGGAGGCCCAAGAACAGAAGCTTTTAGTGAAAAATCAGCTTCCCTGATCCACATCCATTCATGCATCTTCAACAACTGTTTGCACTATTAGGCCATCTGTGATCTAATCGCATGCTATGCCAATCCAGCACAATACACACACAGAGCTTCCCACAGCTGACCTGTGTGAAGATACTTGCAGACTCCATATGTACAGAGTACAAGGTCACACATACTGTTATATTAAGCTGCAAGTCCAGACTGACACAATACATGCAAAAACATCACAAATTGAAAGATGAAGAAATAGACTGGAAAAGTGGCCTTTCGGGCCAAAGGCTCTTACTGCCGGTATAATAACCCCAGGCGTAGGAGAAGCGGCTGGTGACCCAGATGACGCCCAGCACCGAGGCGGCAGTCTGCCAGAGAGAGGGGGGGGGAAGGAGGATTCAGCAACAGGAACACGGCAGGGAATGTCAAACGACTTGCCGCTCATTCCTTATTTTACCAGATTGTCGTGTAGTTGAAAGCGACCTGTTGTGCTGCCACATCAAATCAACACAGAACATTGATACGTGAAGAATGCAGTCAGCAATCATACTTAAATCAAAATTGTAATGAGCAAAATGATGACTTAATTTCTTAAGAATGGTAGCCCCATAATGACATGCATGTAGTTTAGATTTTAAAGTAGTAGCAAGCAGATTTTTAAATGATGGGTTTAAGTCAATGAGGTGGTCAGTATGTCTACGACTGGCTTTGTCTGAACTACTTCACCAGCACTAAGAAAAGAAACAATGTCACTTTTTAAGTCCAAGTTGTACATTTTAACCTGAGGTTTTGCCGATTTCATTAAATTGTGGAGTGGCTTTAACATAAATAAAGTAATGTGATGAATCTTCATTAAATATAGGACCTGAGCAAATTCCAAATCATCTTCTGCATTGTTGTACGGTTCCGGCACAGCATACGTTTCCGGGTTTTTCTACATAAATTTCTTGCATTTAATTATTCAGCAATATGCCTACCATTATTGATACTCCGGGCAATGAGTTTTACTTGCAATAGCACCCCAAAACAGTTAGGTCATCAGGTCAGGTTGGGGTGCGTGTGCTGATGCAGCGAACTGTAGCATCAACCACATGGCAAAACTCCATGGGATTCCAGCTAACAGCCCCCCAGGTAGGCATACGGCCCATCTGCGTCCCCCGGCTGGGTCTAGCTGCTAGGGCCCACAGCAATGAGGATCCCTGAGCTGAATCACCCTCAGGGAAACATGGGCATAGCGCCGTAACAAAACAGCAGGAAGTGATAATGGTAACTGGCAGCTCATCAGTGGCTCCTCAGGACAGGTGGTGTCTCAGATAAGATCTACAACCAGACACTTCTGGGCTGGGTACTGCCAACACCCAACAGCACCAGCTCCTTAAGCATGTCAGGGGAGCTCATTTAATGACTCTAGACAGGGAAACTCACTGCACTTCCCAAAGCTCTCCGAGTGTACCATTGTTACCGAAATTGGCCACACACAAATCCCAGACAGCTCTCTCCTTCAAGCAGCCGAGCGCAGTGGTACACACCGGGTAGACGAGGCCAGCGATGGTCTGGAAGATGAGCCACTGGGGGTAAACTTCCAAAGTGTTTTGGTGGGCTCTCTGGATGCAGTTGAACACCTGTTCTTTCTCACTGTACATAGTTGGGTACTGTCATTGAGAAAACAACGGGAAGCTCACAGTGTGGTGCCTAAATATCCATGTAATGATCACTAGGGATAGTATGGACTATTTAAGATTGGTTTATTGTCAATACAACAATATACACAGTATACATCCATCCATTCAGTCACACAATACACAATATACATTGTATTGAAATGTTTCACTCAGGTCCCCCATGGTGCATTATAAAGATAAAAAATATACTAAAAATATAAAACAGAAATTTCACATAAATTCTAACTAACTATTAAGGCGGTGGATAAATATTTCAAGCATGACTACAGCGAAAGCCCTGAGGAGCAGAATGAACACTCTGGCCCCGTTATAACTTATATAGGGGGCAACGAGGAAATCTGGAACTTCGGATTAAAAGATACCTTCCAACTGGTCGGGGGGTGGGTAGACCCCAGGAAAAGATTTTTCCGACCAAGGGCCTACTCTTGTCCAGGACCTGGAAATGTCGACGTCTCTGATATGACCTACTACAAAATTTTAAATCGTCGAAAAGCGTCGTATGCTACATTTATAAAACACGGTCTCGACTCCCTGTTCACCATACATTGGCTAAGGAGAAAATTTAACAAACTCCCTGTTAACCCGAACGCAAGGAACACCATTCACCTTTGCACACCCAGACAGGCAGGAAGAGCAGCGTTTCTGCACACTCACGGCGTGTCAGCGCCTCTGAGCAGCAATCAGCCCGCTCGACCCACCTTAACGTCGTATTTCTTCCTGGCCGCGCCGACCTTGATCGCCAGGTACATGAGCATAACCAAGCTGTAGACAAAAGTGAGGATCACAAAGCCGAACCTCTCCGGGAGGATATCCAGCAGCTCCATGGCGAGTCAGGAGAAAAATAATGATCGTACGGCTGCAATTGGGGTCTCCCAGAAAATGATGGAACTTTGCACGGGGCGTGCGATAAGATCAAAATCCGCCAGTCCCCTCCTCCAACTAGGATCCATGGTACAACGCTGGAATAAAGTGTACGCAACGTTTTGTTTCCTAAGATAAGAGGGTTCATCGATCATTCTTGGCACGTGTTTGTTTGATGCTTATTACTTTATTACTTTAACAAAGCGGTGAATTCAGACGGGAACAGTAAACACCAAGCTTAAGAACATTGTACTACTTCGCATGCAAGACAGCCAATAAGAGTGCCAGCCAGAGAACGAACCGGACAGCAAATCAGAACACCAGGCAGAGAACTACCTGGTCAGCCAATCAGAGCACCAGGCAGAGAATGACCCGGACAGCCAGTCGGAACACCAAGCAGAGAACGACCCGGAGATCAGTCTGTCTACTGTCTCTAGTCTGTACCTGGGTTTGTTGCCTTGGCTAATATTACTGGTTTTACTGGTCCATTTCGAATTCCTCAGAGATGATTATGAAGACCGAGGGGATTTGCTTGCAAGCATAAGTTGTAGTTTCGTATGTGACAATATTTTTGTGTTGATTCACGTACATGGACATCCGAATTTACATTTCCGAACGTGTAACTTTGACAGTTTTGTAAACGAAGTGTAACGTAGGCAGTCGTGTACACATTTGTATAAACCGAAACCATCCGAATAGTGACGATTTCGATTGTAAGCAGCTAAACAACTTCTCGACGTATTGACTTCGCCGGCTGCCGATGGACTGTCGCGTTGTTCTGATAACGGGAGCGAACTCTCCGGAACTTTCGAGAAACGGGTGCCTCTAGTTACACGTCTGGCCGGTAGGGGGAATACAGACCCGAACAAGGCTGAAGTTGACGTGAACTGTTCGTCATTTAACATTTTTCTGGCAAATATTCCACAGTAGTGCGATATATTTAGCAAGCAGCTGTAAGTTCCCCACACAATATATAATACTTTATCTAAAATAAAAAAAAAACCTGTTTAATAAACCTTGGCCTGTTCCAGTCAGCAAGTTTAAGTTACTTGAGTTGTGGCTCAGAGGGTTTTAACGTGACTTAATGTGCTCTCCACAAATAAAGTGAGCATGGATTCTGCAGGTGAGAAATGTGAGCAGGCAGCTCCTGCAATGCTCAATGTATGCCTCAAGGTGGCGCTGAAGAAGCCACCTGGGGCCCCTTGCCACACACCCCCCCCCCTTACAGGAGAAGCCGGTCCAGGTTGCCCATTGGCATCAACCTGAGCCTAGAAGGTGAGGCCACCCGCCTCCCTGCAGAGAAGCAGGAGCATATCGGCCAGGCCAGGCCATCGCCACCAAGGCCCTGGGGGTGTCAACTTTGCAGCTGCCCATTAGCATACAGCCCCTGCTGGGGCCAGAAGAGCACCTGAAACTGGAGGTCCCGGGGAGCCCCAGCGAGGTGTGTATTCCTGTAGCCAGAGCCCCTGGGCTTTGGCACACCTGCCTCTCCCTGTGCTCTTGTTCACTGAAGCGCATTTCTGTGGTGCCATGGACCATGGTGAGGCAGGTCTGCCTGCTTTTGAATGACACTCCGCCCCTCTGTGCCCCCTCTAACACTTATTTCTGTGTTGCATGCACTCAATTCTAACTGTTTCTGCTGGATATTTAACTGTTCTGCTCCTCCTGAGCAGCCGTACTGTGTAGCTTCATGTACTCCTGTTTCTGTTTTATTGATCACATGACTGAATGTCACCCCAGGGAGCCTTGAAGGAGGATGAGGTGACATCGTGGGCCCTGTGGGGGTGGGGGAGTGGGTGTGGGTCACATGGCTGGCCAGCCATGTTCACATGCTGCTGGGCAGGCCTCTGTCCTTTACTGAGGTGGAGCAGAGCTGGCCTTCCCAAGGGCTCAGTGCATTTGATGTGCTTATGCACATAGGCTACGGTCACACTGCTGGGCTTAATGCTCAATTTCCTGCTCAGATTGGATTTTTGTTTGCCTGTTCACATTACTCTTTTTAATGTGGGCAATATCAGATTTCAATGTGAATGTTTGGCACTCTGGTGGAGACATATGGTGACTTCTGCCTGTGCAGAATGTGTGACGAACGTTGATCGAGAGAGACGTAAAAGTCGCAGGAATTCCGATTTCGCTGTTCAGACTGAGGTCGCGTTGCAAAAAAGTCAGACCTGTATCCAATTTATGACCACATACTGAAGGCCCAAACTGGAATTGAAAAAGTCAGATTCCATGTGACATTCCATGTTCACATTGATGAAAAAAATGTGATCCGAGTAACATATGAACAAAAAATCAGATTTGGTCCATATTTGTCCTGTAGTGTACTGTAACGTAGCCATAGAGTCCCTCATTAGGGCCTCAAGAACAATCCTCTCTCTCACAGAGGTGGTTGGTCGTGTGTGTGTGTGTGTGTGTGTGTGTGGTGCCCCCTGCAGCCGAGGTGTCGCTGGATGTCTCCAGTCCACGTCAGCCTCTCCCTTTCGCAGATGGAGGCAGCTGATGAGGGCCCCACCTCCAGGCATCCACACAAGTGACCCCACAGAGTACCATCAGGCTCCTCGCACGTACTCCCCCTGTCATCTAACTCCTGGTCCTCATCTTTGCCTGCAGAGTAATGTAGAGAAACGGCCCACATCCAGGCCCCCCGATGGTCTGGAGAGTGCGGCCAGACGGGAGGAGCCGGCAGCTGGACACGGACCTTACAGCCGATAGGTGCCCATGAAAGAGCGTTGTTCACCCTTTTTAGTGACAAAATCCCACCTTCAAAAATACGGTAGCGCTGAGGCCAGCAGGGCCCCTGTGAATGTAGTGACATTGTGATGTCTTGGACAGTCTGTACGATTAAAATATTATGTTATGTTTTTTTTCCGATACTAAATCAAATAGTTGGAGGAAGATGAATTCGTGCAGGTGGGATGTTTTTTATAAGCTTATCATTGCTGTTCTGTTGTGTATATATTTGGTTTATGCAGTTTAAATAAAGACTCATCCAATACTCTGCCTCCTTCTTAAGGCTGAAGCAGGTCTGGCATCTCACTCCCACATACACACACTGCTTGTAATGTACACCCCACCCAAGCAGAGCCCAATCGCAGCATGCCTCATAGCAGCTGATCTGAGCAGACGTGTTACCCAAGTTACCTAATGGAGGTGACACTCCAGCACGGTGTGTCTTGCTGCCGGAGGCTCCCCTCCCCAAACGCTGCAACCTCTGGAAAAATCCCACATGTGCGAATTCATGTGGTTTACAGGTCAGCACACTGGGACCATTGACAGAGTGTCTGTACAGCCTGAAAATCACACACAGTCTCGGCTCTGCAGTGCTGCAGTGAGCTTGAATAGGCGTGCAACTGGCATAACCTGCACTCAGGCAGGACCTTTTCAAGAGCGTCCTGATAAAGGCTTTAAACACACACACATACAG
The DNA here is from genome assembly GCA_015164015.2 of Brevimyrus niger. Taxonomy (NCBI): domain Eukaryota; kingdom Metazoa; phylum Chordata; class Actinopteri; order Osteoglossiformes; family Mormyridae; genus Brevimyrus; species Brevimyrus niger. The sequence continues at coordinate 324,784 of JAABNY020000010.1, forward strand.
CTGAAGAATGACACACTGCACCTTCCACCACACGCCGAAGATCCACAGACCAGAACCTCTTTCATGGGAAAAAAACAAGGATAATGAAAGATGTAATAGAATAAGTCACCAGCTGGGGGCGCACTGTCACCATCATATTAAAAAAAGCTACTCAGGCAGCAGTGAGCGAGACTAAGGAGTTTACAGAGTAGCAAGATAATTTCCCCTGCTTCTTTGGCCAAGTGAACTAACCATAGATGGGGGGGGGGGGGGGGGGGTATGCAACAGGATCACTGGGCTCTCGCATGCAGGTGGTGTCCACACCCACAAAGCTCTACCCAAGCCTGAGAGTGGGCAATAGACTGCCGTCCATTGCCAGCAGTAACAGCTCTCCGACACTCAGCTAGTCCAGGGAGGGCCACACACTCACACGCGCCCCCGCCCCTGTTTGTTTCCGTGGCATGTGAGATAATCATCTTTGTCGTTTGCCGGAGGCGAACTCTACCCTGAAATTCGGAACATTCCTGCAAAGCCACTAACGCATCTTAACACATCTTTAAAAATAAAAAGAGAGCCTCTTGTTTACAGGCTCACACAAAGGAGTGCATTGTGTGCCTGCCACACAGAACGCCTTCAGTTCTCCTTGGGGAAAAAGTGCCAGTTGCCCTTCACATGGCAAACTCTGCATCCAGATGCCACGAACATCCCGATGGCTGTGCCGCTGTCACATGACGCGTATTTTTGTTCAAAGACAGTTTCGCCAGAGGCCCCCCCTCCCCAAAAGGGCAAGTCCCTGCCAGCGAAAAGGACACACACACACTCTTGGACAGTGTAGCCACATGACAGAGCCCCTACCCAGCCGCCAGATGTGGCACAGCTCGGTATAGGGTATGGGTACCCAAGCTAAAGCCCTCACTGGCACAGGGACAGCCCATCCCTCCACAACACACGTGTCCCCCAACAAATACAATCAGATTTGGGTATCAAAAGCCTGCATTTGCATCCTGCCCTGCATCGCCGGGACTGAAGCAAGTAAACCATAAACAACTTGTGATTTTCGCACGCAAGCTCTGAAATGGCTTCGGAAAGGCTTCCATTATTATGCGCTTTGAGGATGATTCATAACTGCACTTCATACTGATGGAAACCTTACACAAGGACATCTGACTCGCGTTATGAAAATTACATGGTGCTTATCAGTGCAGGACCTCAAGGCACCGCCCCGTCGATCAGATACACATCCACTAGTGGGCGCAGTGACGTGGTCCATGGGAATCGGCACTGCAGCCTTTGATCATTTTTCAAGTCACAAGCCTTCACACAGTCACCATCCTGCCTAGGGACTGACAACTCCGCAGATGGGGGAGATACCAACCAGCAGCCCGGCCCACTTGGACCCGCTGTGACGTGGCGATGCCCACACACATACCAGCCGCCACAGCAGACACAAGATCCCACGCAAAGGCTGAAAGCACACGCACAAACTGCAGTAAGAAACATTCCAACATTTTATTAAGCGACAGAACCACAGGAATGCTATTGCATCCGAGATCATCTCTTTCCCACAAACAAAAGAACAAAAAGTATTTTAAAAAGTTCCCATTTGGAGGTCTGGGGGCACGACCAGAAAGGCAGCGAGGCAGGTAGATAGAGCAGACAGGGGATTGGGGGCATCAGACAGCAGTGCCACGCTCCAAGTTCTGCTTTATCTCAGCCGTGTACTTCCCGTAGAAGCGCTCCGCCTTCTTGTTGAACTTGGCATTCCTCTCGTTGATGTAGTCGATATCTGCATCGTCGTTATAGGCCCTGCGCCGGCTGTACTTTGACCTTTTTGCAATCCTATTTGGGGAGGAGGAGGTAGAGGGCCGTTACAACTGCCACCAGTGTCCTGGAACATCGCATAACATCTGGCAGACAGAATTAGGTCCTGTAAAATGACTAGATGTAATAGTAACTAAGGAACACACAGATTTTCAGTTAATTGACTGATTAAGGAAGAAACACAGTCATCCACCTGCACAGGGCGCTGGACCGCACTCATTCACATTTAATTTACTTTATCCAAAGTCCTTTTAAAAAGCAGAATCAGACAGTCCTTTGAGCAATCACACTGCCCCCCTCCCTGAAACACCAGAACACGGGGAAACTCACTGTTTCTCTACATCCTCCACCATGCGGTCGATGCCCTCCTTGGTGGGAACGTGGGTCCCGTGTATCAGGCTGTTGGAGGTGGGGTGGAAATCCTCCCCGCTGGAACAGGAAGTGATAGCATTAAGCGCTGATTAGTAAACGTAAAGCAGGAAGTACACAAGCGCACAGAGGCGCTATTCATGTCCAGCATCACGGCTCTGACCCCCAAACATTGACATTTCCCCTACGGGTGCAGGAACGCGCAGTGGACACTCACCACTCCTCCCGCTGACGCGCGTAGTTCTCCATGTCGGGCTTGATCTGCCTGGTGAGCCGCTGGTACTGCCGCAACTGGGCCTCTGCATAGCCTGGGGGGACCAAGGCGCTGTCAACGGGCAGCACTTACAAATGACACTCATCCAGTATCCCCCTTGCGGCCCCCCACCCCACCAATGCAGCTTTGGCCTGGGCGAACACGCCAACAGGTGACCCGCCTTACCCGAGAAACCGGGGTCTGGGTTCCTCTTCTTCTTCTTCCGCTCCCATCGCTCTGCATCCTCGGCGCTGATCTCCAGCAACTTCACCCTGTCGTAGTCCTCACCACGGGCCACGCAGTCCTGATGGGAGGCATGGAGGGAGGTGGCTCACAGATGTGTGTGAACAGAGACACAGACACCAAAAACAGCTGGCACCTCAACTCAAATGACCAACTACTGTCTGGCCATGATTGTCACTGGAGCCAGTCAGCATGGCCAGCAGAGTGATCATATTTTCTGCCTCGTCTACAAGGCTTCGGATAGACGGCAGAGCTTACAAAGCTCTGACCTCAAGCTGCGCTCTCATCTGTCAGTCCCTCTTGGTCAAAAGGAATCGCTATGTAGCCAACTCATACATATACAACAGAAGCATCAATACAACATGGAATGGAATTTGACCTTTTCAGCAGGAAGCAGCGGTCTTCTCATGCATGCCATCACTGCCCTAACTGATTTGCTGACATGCCTGTGAAATGAGCCTGAAATTGACTGCTGGCAGAGACCTCTCTTTTGGGTACTACACCAGGTTCAGTCATGCCACACTTATGGTCAGTACCTTCTTCTTTTCATCCACCTGCAGCTCCCACTCCAGCCTGGCTTTCTTGGCCTCCCAGTTAGCTGGGAGTTTCATGCGCTTGTCCTCCTCCACCACCTCCTGGTGGTTCAGCTTGCGAGCTTCATTCTAGGCAGAGGGTATGCATCAAGTGAAGTAACATGCGCTGTACTGTCACACCATCTACAAACAGCAGGGGGCAATCTTACTCAGAAAGAGTCATTGTGGATGCAGATTTTTACTGCAGCTCCCCAATTAGATTAGTAGTGAGAGGACTGATCGTTTAAAACGGGGGTCTCCAACTCAAGTCCTGAGCTACTGTCCAGTCAGTTTTCAATCCTACCTGACTTCTGATGAGCTACACCTATTCTCAGGTAAATACCAGGGCCAGGTGTGGCTCATCAGAGTCTAAGTAGGATAGAAAACCCACTGGATAGTAGCTCTCAGGACCAGAGTTTCGTTATATCAAAAGATTGCAGGTTCGAATCCCCCACCAGCAAGTCACCACTGAGGTACACTGAGCAAGGTACTGTCCCCAAGCACTGCTCCCTGGGCGATGAACTAGCTGCCCACTGCCATGTCACGAAAATAACATATGGGTTGTTCGCTTTTCGTTGTTGTTCACTGTGTGCTGTGGTGTGTTAACTGATCACCAAATTCTAATGCGAAACAACGGACATTCAGGCAGCAAGCAGGGGTGGGTTTCACAATGCTTACTAACACGATTTAATCAATTCACCTGAAACGGACAGTGGTCATATAGCTGTCAGTAAGCGCCGCGACTGTCCCTAAAATGTTCCCCCGCGAAGCCCAGGACACTAACCGGGCCGGACCCAGCCAGGGCCAGCACGAGCACACTCACCCTTTTGAAGTGAAGCTCGCGGAACTTCCTCAGCCTCTCCTCTCTTTTCTGTGAAACTGGTGACTCTTCGTCAACCGACAGCCCAGCACCCTGAATAAGGAGATGTAGACATTGTGAAAAGAATAAATCACGGAGGGGGAGGATAAGCTAAGAATTAACAAATCGCGCAGGTGTAGTCATCAGTCAATCGCTAACAGCTAGCAAACGGCTACAAACAAAGCGGCCTCGGCCTCATAACTGGATGAATGTTGGCTCACACGACCGCCTCGACTCGTTTATCAATATCATTTAAGATACTTCGCGCCTACCGGCTACATCATAAGGAAACAACAGAACATTCACAAAACTGAAAAGTTTATATATCCGGAGAATATTCACCAACCTCAGTGGCCGACGCCATATTGAGTATGAAATAGACGGGCTATAGCCGGATATTGCGCAAGGTTTGTGTACGTCACACTCCTAAAGCGCATGCGTGACTCAAATCCGCGGTCGTGTTTTGTGTTATGATTATTAATGATAGTGATGGACTGAATCGTCATATGCAGCTCATGGCAATATTTGTATTAAAGGCGACTGAGGAGAACACAGCACCCACCCCAATTACAAACTAGGAACACGGATGACCCATTTTACACATCTTATCAATACTGATGATGCATGCAAAGCACGAATCATCCTGGACATATCAAAGCAAGACTGAAAAACTGGTTACAGAAAACAGTGCCTCAAATAAAAAAAATATAAAGAGAGTACAGATAAACAGATTCTGCAGTAGGCTGAATCACACTATGACATAGATTTTTCATGTTTGTCTTTTTATGTCAGTGTTTTTTGTCCTAATGAAAACAAAACACCAAAAATACCCCATCAGTGCAAACAGCACCCCTGCTGGTGCATGGAGGAATTCTCATGGGGGGGGGGGGGGGAAATATACATAAGCAAAGTCAGACGTTGGCCCCACGGGGGCAGAATGTCGGTGACGCCATGCCTTTTATTTGATCGAAACATCTGCCAGCGTAGGTTGTTTGAAATTCCGGCTGTTTTATTTTTTCCCAAAGTCGATAAAACATAAACTGCATGCCTTCTGTAAGGGTCCACCCCCTAGCCCCCCACCCCCCCCAAATGAAGCAGCAAAGAAACTCTTTCATGGTGACAGCTTACAGCAGAGATGGAGCAGGCATTGGAACGGGCTGGGTGAGGGATGCCTCCAATGACAAAAGCTATGGGGCACCCCCCCCCCAAACAAGCTCAAACTTTATTAAAGAGATACATCTGAGAGTGTGAAAGAACGTTAAATGAGTGTAGCTGACCCTGGACCTGCATAAACAC
>JAABNY020000010.1:337481-354881 GCA_015164015.2 Brevimyrus niger
AGAGGCGCGTACAGAATCTGGGTCACGGGCAGAGGCGCATACAGAGTCCGGGTCACGGGGCAGAGGCGTATACAGAGTCCGGGTCACGAGACAGAGGCGTATACAGAGTCCGGGTGGTGTATTAAGCTTCATCAGAAGGTGAAAGTGCACATGATGGATGTTCGACTGTCACAGGTAATTTTCGACACATTCACTTCATATGCAGATGTGGGCCCCGGCGCCCAAGGCGTGAAGCCAGGATCCCATGATGGTATAGGGGGAGGGCAGGCATTTCCCGATAACAGCTTATGCGCAGGGAGGGTGGTAGTGGGGTTGGTGGTGGGGGGGTTTAAGGTGACACTAATGGGGCGCTGATGACAAACAGGGTGCGCATGGGGACCACTTCCTGCCGCTTTTAATTCCCTCGGCCGGCCGCTCGGGTTACGACGGCGACCCCGGCACACTGCCTGTCACCGGGCCCCCGCTCACGTGATTTACTGCTATTCCGCGCACGCCACAGGTGTCGGCGGGGGTTGGGTGACGCGGGCTGGAGGGGCTCTTTGATGACACGGGGGTGTCACCTTATCCACAGAAAGACACACTCTGCTCCGGCGGAGATTAAATATTAATGGAAGAATTACAGCTCCGTCCGGGTGGGGGGGGGGGGGGGGACTCTTTCAGGCTTCCTGCATGTGTCCCCCCCAGCCCCCTCCACTGAGCCATACCTGTTGTGGGAAGGCTTTATGTTAGGGTGTAAAAGGCACCCAAATGCAGACTGACACACCACACACACATACACACACACAGGTTTGTAATTATATCTTTGTGGGGACTCTCCATTGATTTATATGGGGTAAACTCTAATCCCAACACGACAACCTTAACCCCTAACCCAGCCCTAACCGTAACCATAACAATAACCTTAACCATTTTTAGTTTTTTTGATTGCACTCTCAGGTCTTTGTGGGGACAAGTGTATGTGTGTGTATGTGAATGTGTGTGTGTGTTTCGTGTGTCAGTGCATGTGTGTCTGTATGTGTGCGTGTACGCGGTGGGACACACAGCACACATCTCCAAACCCGCCTCAGTTTCCATACCGCTGTCACATCCATGTCACCCGGCGTGGCCAGTCACCACTCTTCAGGCCATGACCAGGCTGCTTCATCACAGCCTTGGGTGGGGGTAACCATATCTGGGGCCCGGGAGCCTGTTCCTGTCCTGGGTCAGGGCACAGATCAGGAGGCATTCGTGGGCTGGTAGCCATGGGCTGCTTCCAGCACAATGCAGGAGCCCAAAGACACAGCCTCAGGAACTGGCTGATTATAGCAGCAACGGGTGGGGGGCGGCAGCTGGGGGGGCCACACCCCCCTCATGCCTCAGTAAACACCTCTGATATCCCCAAGAAGCTTCCTGGGAATTTGTAGAGGTCTTTCCTGAGGCCTGTAATGAACAAATTATGCTTATAAAACCGCTTTATCTGTGCAGCTCTTAAATAACTGTGATGGAATCTGGCTCATTGTTTATCAGAGCTGGTCACTTCCAGACAAAGAGTGACACCGTAATGCTGCATTCCCCACTTTTATGAGAGGTGTGGCGAATTAAACATTATGACTTTATCCTCTGGCGGGCGGCTGAGCCGCCCGCGTAGGATAAGTGCTTTTTGTGCGCCGACTGGGCTCTCCGGTGCGGCCCGGCTCCATTTACAGCAGCACTCCTCTTCAGCGGCGGTCGGTGAAAGCTTTCTGAGCAGCCGGACGCCCCTGTTTACCTCTGAGGAGCAGGACTCCACCCGTCAACTTCGGAAGAACAAACTTAGCCTCAGAGGAGCAGCAGAGTGAATGACAGGAAAGGGGAATGCAGCCCATTGCTGTGAAAGTGTAATAGACCTAAGTGGGGGGGGAGGGGGTTGTATAGCAGATGTTTAATTGGTCACTGTGGCATACGAGTGCTGACACATTTCATATGATGTTCAGGTAGAAGCCAGACAGCCAGCATCGTTGATAGATCACAATCACAGAAGGGGAGTTAGCGCAGTTAACAGGGAGGTTCTAGGAAATGGAGCGGTGTGGAATGTGAGGTGCCTGTGCTGAGAAAGGGCATTGCAGGGGGTGGGGCATGCAGAGCGGGCGAGGTGGGCGGAGCGCACGGGGCCAAAGGGTGGGCGGAGCAAGCATGGCAGGTGGAGTGAGCGGGGTCAGCGGGCGGAGTAGACGGGGCAGGTGGAACGGGCAGGACGTAGCAGGCAGGGCAGGTGGAGTGGGTAGGGCGGAGAGAGCGGGGCTGGCAGGGCAGGCAGAGTAACTGAGACGGACAAAGCAGGCAGATTGGGCAGGGTGGGGCCGTCAGGACAGATGGGTAGGCGGAACGGGTGGGGCAGGCGAAGCAGGCAGGGCAAAACAGGTGGGACAGGCAGGAAAGGCAGAGTAACCTGGGCGGGCGGAGCAGGCAGGATAGGCGGATAGGGTGTGGCCAGCAGGGCAGACAAAGTAAGTGGGGCAGGTGGAGCAGGAGAGGCAGATGGAGTGGGTAGGGTGGGGCCGGCAGGACAGACGTGCACGTGGAGCGGGTGGGAAAAGGCTGCTTCCCAAGCAGAGCACAGAGGAAGCCTGAAAGGAAACTCTCTCCTGAAGTAACTTTACTTGGTCTGGCACAGAGTGTCCACAGAACAGGGGTCTGTGACAGGGAGCAGAGAGAAGCACATCCAGGGCAGCTCTTGGATCAGAGTGCAGCCGCTCTGGGGTGGATAGCGTTGAGCTAAGCTTAAAGTATGACTGTTTCCCAAATCTGTCAGTAAGCAGTAGTACAGAAACTAAAAGAACTACCAGCTATTAATCATTTCCTATATCTAATTGGTGAATTCTCTGTTGCCCCTTCACCACCTTAGCTACTGGGTGGTGAGCAAACTGGTGCAGAACAGCTGCTGTCGCACTGCTTACACAGCCATGGGTTTGAGTCCCCAGCAGCAATACACTTTTTAAAGATCTATGTCAAAATGGCAAGGAAACCTCTCAGTGATTGAAAATTGAATAATTATAAACACACACACAGTATATAAGTGCTACATGTTTCAGCTTCGTCCTTGCTATGTCCGCATGTGCAATATCGTTTGTTGGCTCTGCTTTGTGTTTCACATGGCAACACCACCAATTTGTTTGGCACACTCTGTTGTTAGATAAGTTCTATTTGGCAATAGTTTAGTCTCTTAAAATTACTGTCTAAAAATTCACATATCTCGATATTATAGCATGATTATTGAATTATTTTCATCTTACTTACATGGGGACTCCTTTGGCTGCATTTTCTGCCATTGATGACAGTCACCAGGGTCCTCATGTAGAAAAGGTGCGTACGCGCGACAATGTTGCGTACGGCCGTTTCCACGATCATGTCGAGATGTATAAAAATGAAACTTGACGTACCGCTACGCACATTCTCACGGCAGCTCCAGACATGGTGTATGCACATTTCTGCTCGGTTTTCCAGATTTCTGCTAGGGATTCAGATTTCCAAAAGCAATCCTTTTGAAACCGTGTGCTAATCACAGCATCACAAAGGCAGACGATGAGGAAATGCGCTATAGGCTACCTGTTCCTTTACAAGTTCTGCCCACTCGCAGGTTCTTAGCCACAGGTGCTTTTCAGCGAGAATTTGCGGACTGATCGGGTATTTCTCAGTCGACACTGAGTCGCGCCATGCCAGCTGTATGGGATGGCATAATCCGCTTGTCACCCAGATCTATAAAATGTCCTTACACTGTGATTGAACAGGCAAATATTAAAGCACAATTTGCAGCGATATCCGGTTATCCCAACGTAGTCGAAGCTATCGACTGCGCATGCATTGCTATAAAGTCATCCTCAGAGAACGAATTTGCTTATCATTATTTAAATAGAAAGCACTTTCACTCTATAAATGTACTCTATTAATGCACTGGGGGCACCGCTTGTACTATTGTCTACGTGTTATTCATAAACATACAAGTAATTCAAACAAGTATGGTGTGAGGAAAAACTCACCCGCGATGACATCGGCAACCCCCTCACCCGATAAAGTGTGTTCCCAATCATCGCAGCAACTAGTTGCTCAAAGGGCATGAGACCGGGAATTCCGCGACCTCCGCTTGTGGTGTTAAGACTCTTACGGTGAGCGGCCGCTCGTTTTTCCACGTTGATTTTAATGTTCGACCGCTTCTTTTTAATTTCGGCCACCCTACGAATTTCGGAACCAACATTTTCAACTGATTCCTCCATGCTGTGCCACAGTTTATTGCTAATGTCACTTATACCACCAAATAATATTACTTCTGTTAACATGACCTCCACTTCACACTTCCTGAAATACTTTTTTTCCCCTTGCGGTTTATCCATTGTTGTTTAAGAAAAACATAGAACAAAGAGGGTATTTATACAGATCTCCATATGTAAAAATACATAATTATGGGTGGCTTTGGGCTTGTTCACATCCGTAAAATTTCACGGTCATTGGGATTTATAAAGGGAATGTGCGTAGATCTGTGCTTATGCAGTTTTATGCATCTGGATTTTTTCTTGCTTACACACATTCCTAGTTTTGTCCATACGCCATGTTTTAGTGTGAATTCAACGCACATCGTTATACATGAGGCCATAGGTTTGTACTATGTAACTTACGAACACAGTTACCTCCGTATTTAGAACTATAGTTTCAGGCTCAACGGAGTGCCGGTGTGTAGCTGTACAGTATGTTACTGGCCACGTCACTTGTCCAGATTTTGCCTGGACTGCCTGGTTTTCCGGCCTTCTGTCTGAACTGCTGTTAGCTGTCCTCCTTTTAGCCCCCTTGCCCCTCTTTCAACCCCCATGTACTCATTTCAGCTCCCTTGTTCTCCTTTTTCTCTCCCCCATATCCCCCCCCTCCATCATCAACTAGTGCCGCTCTCCCCCACTCTCGGGCACACAAAAATGTGAGACACAACTACCCACAGAATTTAAGAGTAGCTGTGCTCGCACTTATTTTATAGAGTTGTGCAGATGGTCACCCTGTGCAGGTGGTTTCCACATCATGCTCTTGACATGTGTGTCAGAGCCAAGTGCCTGAAATGCATGGTCATGCTGCTACAGGAGACAGTGGAAGTAGGAGTCCTGATTATTGTCATTGCTATGCTTATGTCTATCCATCCATCATCCATCCATCCATCCATCCATCCATCCATCCATCCATCCATCCATCCATCCATCCATCCATCTTCCACCCAGTTACCCAGTACAAAGTCACAGCTGTGCACCGCAGGGCTGCTCGTTGAGTGGAAATTGAAACATATCTGTAAAAATGAGGTTTTAAACTGAAATCAATAATAACAGTGAATCTGTGATAAGTATTGGCTGTAAAACTATAAGTGCCAGCCTATGTGGGTTCTGAGGCAAATGCAGAACATTCACATAGGCGGGTATGGAGGCAAGTCCTGAGGAGGGTATGGTGCAGTTACACAGGCAGGTACAGAGGCAAGTCCTGCGGTGGATCCTGAGGCAGGTCCAAATGGAAGTACAGAGGCAGGTATGAAGGCAGGTGCCGAGTGGGGTATGAAGGCAGGCATGGAGGCTGGTCTAGGGGTGGATCTCTGGTTTCCCACCAGCACAGGGTTACCCGTGGCTTCCTGTGTACTCCTGACTTCACCTCGGTGCTCCCCCGAACATGCGCTTCACTGCCGTTTTGCTCCAAAAAAAGAGGGGGAGGGAAGTATCGGTGGCGGCCTTCTCGGAAGGGGCTCGCTCAGGTGTCCTAGGCCGCAGGCACTCCAGGCCCCGAGCAGCGTTTGTTTGCCCCTGGGGCATATCTATCGATTCCTGTGAAAGAGGAGTTTCATTCATGAAACACAGACACAGCATACGTGTGTGTGTCAAGGGGGGGGGGTGTCAGGAGGTCTCTGGGGGAAGTGTAATGCAGTACAGTCAGTGCCTGAGAGGGGGGTCGTGTGCTGCCTGTGTGCAAACTCACTGATCCCCCCCCAGGAGTGAGAGTGTGCATTTAAACCACGCTGCCTGCCCCCCCATCCTGCCCTCACCCTATGAAGATCTGGGGTGCCCCAAGTACAGGGAGACATTTGTGGAGAGTCATGATGTCCACAGGGCTGATGCTCATTCCAGACGCATGAACTTTGCGAGGAACTGGGACACTGGACCGCCTTGGAACAGCAGTATTCAGGAAATATCGTAAAAGGTAACAAATTGATCATTAAGTGCACTATTAGGCAGCATGATTAGTGTCTGTCTGCATGGAGATTCTCCCCATGGGAGCCAGAGAGCGCCTTTCCTGTTAGCATCCTGCTTCTTCACACCTTGTCATTAGGGGCATGCGGGGAGTTGTGTCGTCTTCTTGCTTCCTCTAGTAACCTTCCTTACCACATAGCTGAATGAATTTTACATTTATCTAGCATTTTACAGAGCCAATAGGCAGCTAGTTCAACTACCAGCACTGTGTAGCCCCCACTTGGCTGGTGTGACGGCAACCATTCTGCACCAGTATGTTCACAACACTGTAGCTACGGTGGTGGAGGGGCAGCAGAGAATTCACCAGTTAGATATATGACATGATTAGGAGGTCAGATCTGATAGGGCAATTTAGCCAGGGTATCGGGGTACCACCCCTACTCTTTCAAAAGATGCCCAGGGATCTCAGAAGGTCAGGAACTTGATTTTACATCTCATCTGAAGAACAGCACTATTTTTACAGCACAGTCTCCTCATTACTGTACTGGGACCCACACAGACCACAGGACAGGCTAACCTGTTGGCCACAGTGTCCCCATCACTGCACTGGGGTATTGGGATCCAGACAGACCACAGAATGGGCTACCCTGCTGGCCACAGTGTCCCCATCACTGTACTGGGATCCAGATAGACCACAGGATTGGCTTCCCTGTTGGCCACACCAAAACCTCTTCCAGCAGCAACCCAGCTTTCCTAGTCGGTCACCCATTCAGTACTGGCCCAGCCCAAACCTGCTTAGCTTAAGAAAGATTACTGGGTTGAGCTGGTATGGCTGTTCCAGCCCCCTGATCCTGGTCCCAGTCCTGTTATCACCATGGGCTGTCCAGGGCCAGGGGTGGGCCAAGAATGAACATGGCCCCCACAGAATCACACTACTGCATTCCCAGCAGAAAGAGGCATCGCCATGGATACCTGGTTGGATGTGGATTCAGGCAGGCCCCTCCCCTGGCTGGCGGTCCCACGTGTCTTTGCAAGGACGTCTTGCCTGTTCTTGTTTAATGAGGCAACCGATCCACCTTCATTCGTACCGAAATGCAGGAGTGTCTCAGAGAACCTTGGTAAGGGGGGCTGGGTCATTAATGTCACCCGCGGTAATCACTTAAGTTATGACTCCAATGACACTACTATGCCAGTGGCTTTGGCAGGAGGGCTTTGCCTCACTCAGAGTCACCATATTCCTAGCAGAGTAAACATCTGAGAATGCAGATCTCTGCTCCGCAATGCAGAGGAGGCCGAAGCCTTGGGGCTGGAGTCCATCCTGCTGTCACCAAGCAGGACAGATTGCATGTAACACCCTAACATAGGGAAGCTGCTCCTCTCACATAATTTATGACCACCTTCCTTTTACTGAATCATTTAGACGACAAACAGCACAGTGTCTTATTTCTGTGTTGTTAAGTTTAAGGTGAAGTCTGGACTGAGGGATGAAATCTGGACCTTTGTGTGGACACAGCCTCCCCCCCCTTTGCTGCTCTCCCACCTCCCCAAGGAGTTGCTTTCCTCCATGTTGGTTTGAATGGCATAAAGTGACAGAGGCAGGGACCTCACTGACCAGGGGTTGCAGGACAGAGCAACAGAGTGACTGGGGGTGACAGCACAGAGCAGGGACCTTACTGATGAAGGATGACAGCACAGAGCGATAGGCAGGAACCTCGCTGACCGGGGGTCATAGCACAGAGTGAAAGAGTCAGGGACCTCACTGACCAGGGGTCACAACACAGAGCGACACAGTGACTGGGGGTGACAGCACAGAGCGACAGGGGCAGGGAACTTGCTGACTGGAGGTGATGGCACAGAGTGAGAGAAGCAGGGAATTTGCTGACTGGGAGTCACAGCACAGATCTACAGATGCAAGGACCTTGCTGACTGTGAATCACAGCACAGAGCGACGGATGCAGGAACCTCCCTGACCGGGAGTCACAGCACAGAGCAACAGATGCAGCGATCTCGCTGACCAGGAGTTACACCACAGAGTGACAAATGCAGGGACCTTGCTGACTGGGGCTCACAGCACAGAATGACCGAGGCAAGGACTTCACTGACCTCTGTCCTGGGTGGCCTGTGACTTCAGGCCATAGATATCCATGTAGCCGCATATCTAACATAGTACCCGGATGCCTGAAGTTACATTTCTGGGGACGTGTGCCTCAGGCTATGGCATAGGGTATACCGTTACTGACTGCGTATATTTTATGCAGAAGTATAAATCAGCATGCACTTATGCCAGCAGGGGGCAGTCACATGGGATCACTGATCATCCCTGGCCTTTACCTCGGTGCCGGGGCCTCCCTGGGAACAGTGATAACATCATCTATACACTTCAAGTGACAATCAGTAGCATATGATGGAGCAGGATGTGATGCGTCACCTGTGAGCTGATCCTCTCATCTGGTCATGTCCCTTCCTGTATTGCCTTGCTCCTGTCCGATTCTGGACACACACTGGCATCCAGCATAGGAAGGGCAAATCCCAGGAACGGTGACTCCTGGGAATAACAGGAATAGAGGCCTGACAATATGACAGGATGAATAGAAACTCTTATGACGTGAAACACATGTATCCAGTTCGCTAACAAGCCTAGGACTGTCCAGCAGGGCTTACTGGCTGTGACACCTTAACACATATTCTTAATGCTATGGGGTGCCAGCTGGGTGCTGAAGGACCCTCAAAGATGCCCACAGTGCCCCCACTGCGAGAGCAGCTCATTAGCGATGCTCGTCCTCAGAAAGGTCACGGCTCCCCCTCTGCCATTGATTGGAGGCAGCGGATTCATTTCAGATTCCTGTTATACGCTTTGCCATTGATTTACCCTTCTCCTCTAATTAGCCGTTTGAAGCAAACACGTAGGCATAGCGGATCTGGTTGAAGGAGAGCATTTCCATGGACCAGAGAAAGTAAGAAAGGAAGAGATGATGGGCAGGAGAGGCGACAGTGGAAGAATGAGGACATTCACTCCCCCAAATAGAGACTGGAGAGGGACGGGCACAGGGACGGAGACATTCGCTCCCTCAAACACAGACAGGAGAGGGAACAGCAGATGGATGGGGTCGTTCATACAGGCACAGCTAGTCTATGACATCCAGCAGTAGCTCTATAGTCAGTAGGCGCTGAAACCCAGACTGGGTCTGTTTTACTCCCCTTTCATGCTTGGCTCTGTCAGGATATTATTTCTCTCTCTCTCACACACACACACACACACACAAACACACACACACACACACACACACACTCACACACACTGACAGTCACACATATACGCACACCCCTGCATCTGCTGAATTTCAGGGGAATGAAACGGCAGTTGAGAAATGGCCCACCCTGGGGGTTGAAAGCTTGCATCTCTGCCAGAGCAGAAAGCTGTTTCCACTCCAAACACTGTCAGCGTGCCCAGCCGCGTCTGAGGAAACGTTTCGTAACGAGCTGGGAGGGGGGTTGGGAATGGCACTCTATAGGGTGGGCAGGGAGCCTAGGAGAGCCAATCAGGCATTAGGAAGGAAATAAATAGGCAAGGCCACAAATAGTTCTCTGGGGTTAGCACCTTGTAAGGTAGCAGGATGCTATGGCAACAACACAGGTCATGAAAACTTCCCTAGTGCATGTGGAGTTATTAATAAATCCAGTCACCATGGCATTGATGGTAGGCTGGATGCCCTGTAATGGCACTGGTGGCTGGGTGGATGTACTGTAATGGCACTGGTGGTAGAGTGGATGTACTGTAATGGCACTGGTGGCTGGGTGGATGCCCTGTAATGGCACTGGTGGCTGGGTGGGTGCTCTGTAATGGCACTGGTGGCTGGGTGGGTGCCCTGTAATGGGACTTGTCGTAGGGTGGATGCCCTGTAATGGCACTGACAGTAGAGTGGATGCGTTGCTGTACTACCCAAGGTAGTACAGAAGGAGTAGCCTATAGAAAACCAGAGGGAGTACGTAAGGAGTGGTTTGGAGGAGAGCCAAGGGAGCACAGTAGGAGAGGTCTGGAGGAGAGTCGAGGGAGTACAGAAAGAGTGCTGTGGAGGAGACCCAAGGGAGCAGAGAAGGAGCAGCCTGGTGGAGACCTGAGGGAGCACAGAAAGAGCAGACTTGAGTAGAGCAGAGTGGCAACAAAAGGAATGGCCTGGAGGGGGCGGATGTGGCCATAGGGCGACAGAAGGAACAGTCTGGAGGAGACAGGCGGGGCCACAGAAGGAATGATGTGGTGGAGACAAGAGGGACTGCAGAAGGAACAGGATGAAGGAGAATGAGGGAGCTCAAAAGGATTGGCCTGGAGGGGCCTGGAGGGACTTCAGGGGCCTCAGAAGAAGCAGCCTGGAGACAGAAGGCAGTTAGTGCAGCCGTGACTTCCAGTGGCTTGCTCTGGGACACAGCCAGTCGAGGGAGGGGTCAGGGCCATTCCAGGGGGTGTCTGAAACACTGCTCTCAGGCTCCCCTAGCTCATCTGGGTGGTCCTCACGGTGACCCAGGATGCCCAAATAGACACACCACAGAGTCTCATGGCTGCCGAAGCTGCTCCATTCAGCAGAACATGGCCCCTGTTCCCCCCCCTCCCCCCCCCCCCCGAGTCAAATATTTTTATAGCAACTCCCCAACATGAGACAGACTTGCTTCACTTCAAGGGGGTTAGTCATGCTCACGGAAACAGGCAGGATAGCCAAAGAAAAACCTCAGCTACTTATAGAAGCTAGTGGGATTTTCCCCCTCAACCCGTCTGAGGAGGGCGCTGCAGATGGCGGCCTCTTCACCACTCAGTTGTGGTCATATGGAAAAACACAAACATTCCCCGTCTAAATGAAACTTCAGCAGCAGAGAAATACCAGCGGCCGCCTCCCAGTCGGGAAAAGGCATCGTGTACTGTTCCTCTGCTATTTTTGTTTGACAAAATATTTTCAGAAAGATTTGAAAACCCTACTTTTTAAGCTTCTACCCCTAGTTGAAAGAAGGGCATCATTTTTACTGATTAAGTAAGGCCCAGAGTGCCTGGTGACCTTGACACCTAACCCATGGAGATTTAGAGTCCCCATCAGAGCTAACAGGCAGTGTTTGTCCTCAGGATAGCATAAGGGTGTACAGCAGGGACACAAAGTTTAGAACAGGGTGTAAGGGCAGGAACACAGGATGTGAAGTATGGTTTAGAGCAGGGATAAAGGATGTAGGCAGGGTGGAGAGCTGGGAAACCAGGTGTAGAGCAAGGTATAATGCAGGGACACAGGGCGAAGAGCAGGGCGTAGGGCAGGGACATATGCTGTAGAGCAGGACAGCATGTGGAGCAGGCTGAATAGCAGAGACACAAGATGTACAGCAGGATGGATAGCAGGGACACAGGGGATAGCGCAGGGACATTGAGTGTCCAGCAGAGTGTAATGCAATGACATAGAGTGTAGAGCAGCCTGTAAAACAATTCAGAACAATTTTGCCTGTTTATTAAAAAGGCAGCCGTGCATTTCATTCTGAAAGATTTAATTACAACTGATTGAATAATCGTCAGGGACTCGACACCTCGTGAATGACCGTGGATGAGAGCAGCGTTTTGCCAGTGACATAGGGGACCTTGTCATGGTGCAAACTCACCTCCACAGGAAATGACACCGTTCGGCATTGGTGAAGACCAGGGGCCCTAGGTCGGCATGTGCCCCCATGCTGCAGCTCTGCATTGTGGGTAGTCACACTCCAGCCCCCTGTCCAGGATTGGTGGCTCCTTGGGAGCGTGCTAATACTGAGCTGTGGTTGAAGAAGCACTTAGGTGTGCACTCGTTTTCTATCGTGATTACCTCGACGATCCTGTTCTGGGGGGGGGTTCTGTCCTTTACAGACTTCCTGTAATGATCAATCATAAAGTTAAACGGACTGGGAGGGATCAGCGGAGAGACTGTAACCTCAAGCATCTTCTAATGCAGAAAAGCTTTTCGCTGAGAGCTCTTATGTAATAGGTAGTGGCATCAATAATTAAGCACAGATTGGGTTTAATATTTAATGCTGGCGACATGTAATTTACACTTATACCCGAGAAATCACTGGGCACAGACCAAAATAAACAAGTGTGTTTGTGCTCTAGCTTGAGCGTATCTCTGTCACGAAGCCCTCCCTGCGCGCTTCTGCCACCACTGCCAATGAAACTGGATGTCATAGTGTGACATACAGCACGTGGGGACACCATGTAAGGGGACCTCGGTGGACTGGCCAAGTGTCTTTAGGTTGCCTTGAAACCCCAGCTACAGAGGGTGAGCATTTCATTTCCCACAATGCTGTGCCTGCACAGCAGTGTCACCACAGGAAAAGGGCCTTCGTACAGTTGCTGTTTCACCATCTGTGTCTTTGTGAGCCTGTTATGCTGTGTGTGTGTGTGTGTGTGTGTGTGTATATATATATATGTGTGTGAGAGAGTGGGGATCCTGCTGTCTTTAATGGTGACAGAAGTACCCTCACACTCTGTGAAAGACATCTCCTTTTTGCTTAATCCAGCCGGGAGGGGGCTGAGCCTTGTGATTGGTGTGGTAGGAATGGTGGGGGGGGGGTCAGCAGGAGCAGAGAGGCGGGGTCAACTCTCATTCAAATGGGATGGTCTGGATGGTAGACAGCCAGCAAAGACTGAGCAGCATGTGAGTGTCTGGCTGGGAAGCTTTCCTCAGGCTGAATTGGAGCACTGTCAGAAGGCCTGTGGTGAGAAACATGCAGACTAGCAGGGAGAGGCAGCATCTACTTCAAGCAGGCGATCAGAGGAAGTGGACAGCAGGAGAATCTGTCAAGCTGTCAAGAAATTCCTACAGTTCACCTTGAACTCACCTCGCTATAGACTGCTGACCTCAAACCCTATAGGCCGTTGACCTCAAACCCTATAAACTTCTCACCTCAAACCCTATGAACCACTCACCTTAAACCCTATAGGCCGTTGACCTCAAACCCTATGAGCCACTCACCTCAAGCCCTATAGATTGTTGATCGCAAACGCTATAGACCGCTCACCTCAAACTCTATATACCGTTGACCATAAATCCTATAAACCTCTCACCTCAAACCCTATGAACCACTCACCTCAAACTCTTTAGACTGCTGACCTCAAACCTTATGAACTGCTCACCTTTAACCCAACAGACCACTCACCTTGAAGCATATAGACCGCTCACCTCAAACTGTGTAGGCCATCGAGCTTTTAAACAGGGATATCCAAGCACACATTACCACTGCTAGCTTCAGGAGGTTTTCAGTGAGCCAGACAATTTGGAGGTGCTGCATAGTGGCACCTGTAGCGCTGGGGTTACCCCTGGATTGGGGCTGATTGAAAGCTTCATGAGAGGAAAGGCGGCGCACACTGCGGCCAGGCTGACCTGGAGCTGCCCAGCATGCACAGCAGGCAGCATGATTCACGAGCAGCATAATTAACAAGAAGCAGGTCAAGTGTTTATCTATAGTGCAGGGAAGCGTGAGACCTCCAGGGAAGAGGAGGTGGAGACTGGCACGGCGACGGTCACGGTCATCATCTGGTCACATTACTGCTACCGCCCCCCTCCACATGCTCTAATTGGTATTGAGTGGAGTTAACGAGATCTGCCGGGGGGTGGGAGGGGGGTCATAAAGCCATTAACGGGTGCTTTGGGGTCCAAGCTCACGTTAACACCTCCCTGAAAGGGCAGAATGCAGCTCCTCTCCTTTCATGATGGGTGCCCCTGGGTCTTTTATTACTACATCATAAAAGTATTACTCCAGGTCACGTTTAGAAACAAAGGGGAGACTGATATTCCACAAGGCATGGAGGGAAAGTGGGGACAGGCTGGGAGTAATAAGAGCGTCTATCCCACACAGGTGCTGGACCCTGAGAGAGCTGCACAGAAGGAGAGGAAGCCCACACCTCGTATCGGGAAACGAGTGTGTGAAAAGGTATCCCCCAGGCATGGAGAGGGAGAATGAGAGGGAGAGGGAGAGGCAGAGGGAGGGAGCAGGCCCATCTGCATCAGCAGACTACTGATGGCCCGTTCTCATCCATTGTCACGTTCCACCTGAAGACACTAGAGGGCAGTGTTTGGTCTGCATCAGAGCAGCTATGTGTCACATTCAACCAGTGATGGATGTGAAAGGATCCACATCACTCCACTCATCCTCTACATGACGCCTATGTGGGTCCCGGTCCGAATGGAGTAGCTGCTTGATCACAAAGCTAGGCCTGTTACATGCTAAATCACTCCCTCAATGCACTGGAGTGTCTGTCAGGATGTTAGGTTATGCGTCCTGTTAAAATATAAAGCCAATCAACATCTTTAATGGAAAGTTGATTAAAGTGATTGACACGCAGGGCTGATCGACTGAGCTGTCCATTAAATGCTATATTTAGCTTTAATACACATATTTACATTCCCATAAATAGATCAGAACACATCTGTCTTGTTTAATCACTTCACATACATTAAATAACCAGTTTTTCACAGCAATAATTAAGAAACATTTCAGAGATGCAGAACACTGGGGTCAGAACTGGGCCCAGAACAGAGACTGTCAGGCTGTACAAACTCTCCTTATAGTGACACCGTACCGGATCAGAACTGGGCCCAGAACACAGAGTGTCAGGCTGTACAAACCCTCCTCATAGTGACATCATACCAGATCAGAACTGGACCCCGAACAGAGACTGTTAGGCTGTACAAAGTCTTCTCATAGTGACACTGTACCAGATCAGAACTGACTGAACCCAAAATATAGACTGTCTGGCTGTACAAAGCCTCCGCATAGTTACCCTGTACTGGGTCAGAACTTGGCTCAGATGGATCTCTCCATGTTCCATTCAGTGTCGTCGCCCCTCCCCCACCCGCTGACACCTTGGCTCTCTTGGCAGTAAAAATAAGATGTGAGTGAAAAACAGGCAGAGCTGTGAACTTCCTGTGACGTGCCGAACTGCCAAGCCTGATGTGTCAACCACAGCCCAACACCTCCTGGGAAGGACCACGTAAAGCACACACACACACACACACACACACACACACACACACACACACACACACACACACACACACACACACACACACACACCCACACACACACACACACACACACACACACACAGACACACACAAACATGCACACAGACTCGTACACACACACACACAAACACGCGCACACACACACACGCACGCACACACAGACACACTCAAACACACACACTCACACACACATACATGCACACACACGCACACACTCATCTAGACACACAAATCTTTGTGGGGACTTTCTATTCATGTCTATGAGCAATACCCTAATCCTAACTATGCTAACTATGATAACCCTAACCCAACCCTAGCTTAATCCAAAATTACACTTTTGCACTGGCATACAGGAACCCTGCAAGGAGAGACTAGTTACAGCACGTGTCCATTTTCACTGTAGATCGGTCGGGTCGGTACAAGTGTTGCCAGATTTGGAGAGTGACAGTGACATAAAACCGTAGACACGCTTATTTACTGTTCACACGGTGTATATCATGATTTATTATGTGTTAATTTCTGCTAGCACGTCTGCTAGAAATACCATCTTATGTTAGTGTCACACTCTAGCGGAATTTCCACTAGGTTGCGTAAATTTGCATTAGAAATCCATTCTGTTTAGCCATTCCACAGCAATTTTTAAAAATAGGATACTGCTAATAATGAAAAATATAAAAAATATGCCCCTTTTCCTTCAGATAATCCATGCACAGAGCACCGATATCTCCATGCATTTTGACCAGTCAGATGGTTGTTTGGTCAAGCACGGGTACAACTTGCATAATTTACAATGGAAAACAGCTTGTGGTACAATGTAGGTACGGCTCGGTTCTCAGTAGCAAACAAAATACAAGACTTTTGGCTTTTTTCAGTTTTTAATCATATTCAGATTTTTATAAAATTTGTATAAAAAAATATTATTATTACCTGAAAAATGTCCATGCACACATATTGGGGGTGACAGAGCCATGATGTGCTGGATCAGATCACTGTGTTCGCGGTGTACATGGTTGCTATAGTGACCTCTGCGATAGGTGGGTTCCCGCAGCCACAGAGTCATGGTAGCTGGAGATGAGCCACCATTCAGAGAGGCTGAGTGTCTGAGGCGCACGCGACACGTCACTAATGTGGAGCTGTTTCTTAGCAGCTCGACTCAGCTGACCTGCCACAGAGGCTCAGAGATGACGAGCCCTGAATGCAGCTGGGGATATGCGGGGTCAGGGAGGTGTGAGGCATGCTGTCCTCACAGAGGGTGACCGGTGTGAGGCTTGCTGTCCTCACAGAGGGTGACCGGTGTGAGGCTTGCTGTCCCGGCAGAGGGTGACCGGTGTGAGGCGTGCTGTCCTCACAGAGGGTGACCGGTGTGAGGCATGCTGTCCTCACAGAGGGTGACCGGTGTGAGGCTTGCTGTCCCGGCAGAGGGTGACCGGTGTGAGGTGTGCTGTCCCGGCAGAGGGTGACCGGTGTGAGGTGTGCTGTCCCGGCAGAGGGTGACCGGTGTGAGGCGTGCTGTCCCGGCAGAGGGTGACCGGTGTGAGGCGTGCTGTCCTCACAGAGGGTGACCGGTGTGAGGCGTGCTGTCCCGGCAGAGGGTGACCGGTGTGAGGCGTGCTGTCCCGGCACAATCATACCCACAACCCGTCACTCAGAGTTCCTGTGAGAAAATGAGTGAAACGGCTGTGGACCCGAGCATGGCAGCGCATGTTGTCTACTCGTGGGGGGGGGGGGGGAGCCAAGCTTCCAGACGCACACGAGGCCTTGGAGGCAGGAAACGCTGACAGGGGCCAGACAGACCCCACCCACCAGGGGCCTTCCCCGTACTCACCCCGAGCGCGGTGCGGTGCGGTCGGCGTTGGCTGGGCCATGGAGCCCTCACACAGCCCTGTCACGCCGCCGCACTTCTTCCAGCTCTTTCCTTTTCATTATGCATCCCGGGGGCCCGGCGGCGCTGCTGGCACACTCTTCGGGAGATGTGGTTTTCCCCAGATGCTCTGAAGCTCGTCGCCAGTTCCACACGAAGCCACGCTTAATTTGTGCGGTGGAGTCGGAGTAGCCCCACACCCCCATCCCTGCTGTGGCTGGCCGCCTCCCCCGCCACTGCGGTCGCCCACATCTCAGAGCCTGGCGCCCATGCCGGGAGGGTGGGCGGGCAGCAGCGCCGAGCTCATCCAGGGCGACCCTGTGCCCCCCCCCCCCCCCCCCCCTCCCCCCCC
>JAABNY020000010.1:366182-379384 GCA_015164015.2 Brevimyrus niger
CAAAGCGGGGTTCCCAACGGAGAAAGAGGCTGAGGCAGGGAGGGGCAGACAGAGGAGGCTCACAAAGCGGGGTTCCCAACGGAGAAAGAGGCTGAGGCAGGGAGGGGCAGACAGAGGAGGCTCACAAAGCGGGGTTCCCCACAGTGAAAGAGGTCAAGGCAGGGTAGATGGAATAGGTTCACAGAGCACAGTTCCCCAAGGCTCGTGCTCTCTTGGGTGTATCTAGGCCGACAGTGAGACCCACAGCTGTGGTCAGCTTTGGGATTTGTTCTCCTAGAACACAAACCCAGAAAGTTGACTTTAAACCCTTTATCTTCTCTCTTTCCCTCCCCCTAGCCACCCCTGAGCTGGGCTGGCAGCCACTCAGATACTGTGTTTACAGTCCTTGCCCACCGCAGGCCTGCATGCCGGTTTTGACTCCTGAAACCTGGCCCTGTTCCTCTGGGTTTGGGGTATTTACTGTGGGGCAGTCAGCTCCTGGGGCCTGGAGCTAACCACGCCCACCCTATACTTAACATCACCTGAAGATAACCACGCCTGCTCTGCTTTTAACACTCAGTTAGAGTTAGCCACACCCACCCTATACTTAACATCACCTGGAGATAACCACACCCACCCTGCTCTTAACACTCAGATGGAGTTACATACACCCACACTGTACTTAACACTCTGCTGCAAACAATATTTGATAATCAATAAAGCACCCAAACCTTAACACTGCTACAAAAATGAGAAAAAATAAGGAAGTTTATGGTCCCTCGTCAGCAGATGAGACCAGACACAGTTATCTCCATGACAACAGACGATCACATCAGATAATGTGGTCAGCCGGCGTCTCTGGCCACTGTCTCTCCCATGACCTCAGCAAAAAAAAACCCTCCAGACAGCAACTCATAGACAAGTACTTTTTTTGCCAGCAGATGGCGTAGCAGTTAAGGAGCTGAACTGTGCTGGTGTATCCTTCAATCAAGTGGGCTGATCCTTGGGTGGAGGTTAGCTAGGTAAAAGGGTGAAGCTTAAGGTGGTTTGGCACCCAAGTAATATAACAATCCTTCCCCATGATTGTAGACCTGTACCTACATGGCTTGGATGTCTGTAATAGGTTCTTACAAATATCTACAAGCCATTTCAGATGCCCAGTGTAGGGATGCCTGTGGCCCACGCTCACCACAGCGACCCACGGCACCCCAGTGAGCTGGGACTCTGGGAGGGACCCGCCCTCCTAAGAGGACTGGGAAACCACAGCAATGGCCATCAAAAAACCAGTGACTTCCTCAGCCGCCTGCTCACTTCCGCTTCACTGCCACGGTTGCCATGGCAGCCGGAGCGGCCCTTGCGTGCGAATGAGCCTGGGCCGGGGGGCTGTTCACACACCGGAAAGTGGCGGCTGCGTTCTGGCCCATTTCTCACTTCTGCCTTTGCACATGCGGAGCTCCCTGCAGCTCGACTCAGCAGACTGCCGCCCGTCACATTTCACCCCTCGTTCTTTGTCTTGCCTCGTCATGCCTGGGAAAGCGGTCGGCCATCGTTGCCTCACTAAATGTCAGAAGTCTCCATTTCGGTGTCCCACGGAATAAATGTGACCACAAACTGAAATAAACACAAGGTTTTTTTTGTTACATAAATGACCAGTCTGTGGTCAGGGCTAATCAGACGAAGCGGGAGGCTCGTGGGGGTCTCATAGTGGGGTGCGTCGGCATTTCACAAAAGAAAGGAAGGCTGGAGTGGGGGGGGGGGTTGTACAAAAATAAGTAAATTTACATGAAAAATAGTTAGAAACAGCAAGATATAGAATAGAGAGACAGAAAGAAGGAGCTGCATGGTGGTGTGAGATCAGATATAGTGCTGCGTCAGACAGGGACACCCAGGGAAAGAGGGTGGTTATTTCAGCACCTCAGAACCACAGTTGTTTAAAGTGTCTTAGCCAGTTAACACACAGTAACAGATGCAGAGTAGCATTCAGTAATAATCACAGAGTAAAAGATGTAGAGTAATAGACACAGAAAAACATGCAGAATAACACAGAGAATCATGAACACAGAGTAACAGATGCAGAGTAACATCTATCCATTCTTCCATATAACCATCCATTTTCTGTAACTGCTTGTCCTATTCAGGGTCACAGTGGGTCCAGAACCTACCCTGGAGGCTACAGGTGCAAGGCAGGGAACAACCCAGGACAGGACGCCAACCCATCGCATGACATTTACTCACACATGCATGCTGCAGACACAGAGCAAAACATCAAGAATTACAGATACAGAGTAACTGATGCAAAGTAACAGATACCGAGTAACAAACACCAAGTAAAAATGATGCTGAATAACAAATGCAGAATAACAGTAACAGATCCTGAAACAGGCGCAGAAGCACAGACACAATAGCAGACACAGAATGAAAGATGCCTGCTACCTGGCGACAATCAGCACAGACATGCCTTGTGCCTGTTGGGGTGGTTAGGATGCTGTACTTGTGACTGGAAGGCCATGGGTTCAAATCCCACAGTGATGTCACCATTGCATCCCTGAGCAAGGCCATTAACCCTAGTTACTCCAGGCGCTGTCTGACTCTGCCTCCTCAACTGTATGTCGATTTGGATAAAAGCATATACTAAATATGTGTAACTTGTACACTTGTGGCTCTGCAGACATTACGAATGAAGAGAGAGAGACCGGTCAAGCAAAATCTGAGAAACACCGGTCAAAAAAAAACAAAACTGTCTGATCAGGGATTTTGATTGCACAAAAGAGTCTGCTAAAGGGGTAGAATACAAATATAGAAATATCACTATAGTCTTTCATTACTTGGGGCACACAGACACACACAATGACACAGGTAAGTACACAACTTCACATGGTCTGAAGCTACATCCCTAACCAGCGTAACTGATAGGAATCTGGATGCTGTCCTATTTCTGACTGTGCGTCTTACACAGTAAAAATGGGGGGAACAAACATTTCATCAAGTTCCTATTACACACAAATATAGCCTCAAATATTTAAGGGCTGAGCTCGCTGGGCTTGCCCATATCTTTCAGTAACACGGACCTCTCCCATGTAGGGCGTCTGACTTAGTCTTTTTGTGGAAACACACGTTGTGGGTGACGTTCATTAACAACCACAAACTGTGGAATGAGCCACTCAGCGTGGCCTCTTTTTGAAGACAACGCTGACCGTCTCACGGAGGCATGCGTGTGACACGCAACACGCACTTACATGCACTTGTTTCATCCATGTGTAGAAAAATCTGGGGGATCATTTCCTGGGGACAGTTTCACTGTCACTGCTGTGACCAGCGAAACTCTGGCCTGACTGCTGGTTTCCTGACTCCCTGTCTTTAAAGGTGACAGTAGCCAGTGCTCAGAGGAGCTTGTCACGCCATCGGCAGACATCCCGCTCGGATCGTACCGGATCAACGACGGCCAGGTCACATGACCAAAGAACCCACACGAGGATGAGCCTCCGCCACGTACCAAAAGTGAAAGTGGCCCTCTCACCACTGCGTGATGCTTCACATCAAACCAACATCAGCAGCTGGAAATTCACACACCCGCTTCCTCCTTTTCAGAATCTGAGTTCCCTAGAGGCCAACAAGAAGCCAGGAGAAACCATGCAGATGCCCATGCCTCCCAACTTCCGCTGTCGCCATAGAGATGCCCCTCCCCTCACTTCCCGCCTTTGGCTTGGAAATGCCTGAACCTCCCACTTCTTGCCATTGCTGTAGAGATGCCCCTCCCGCCACCTTGCATCATAGCTGTGGAGATGCCCATATCCCTCCTTCTTGTAGATTCCTCGGAGATGCCCATCACCTTAAGTACTCATTAACTCCAATATGTTTCTAAGCCCTCCCTCCCTCTGCTGGGATGCATTGTCTGCCCCCCACTAGTGCCCGTGGCTCCCCTTTGCCCCCTATGTGGGTCTGTGTCGGCCATGCTAGCCAATGCCCGTGGCTCCCCTCCCTCTCCAGCGTGGGTCTGTGTTGGTCATGATAGGCGGTGACCGTGGCTCCCCTCTGCTTCCTGTGTGGATCAGCATCAGCCCCGCCAACTGGTGCCCGCGGTTCCCCTTCGCCCCCTATGTGGGTCTGTGTCAGCCATACCAGCCAGTGCCCATGGCTCCTCTCATCCTTCCGTGTGGGTCGGTGTCATGTATGGCAGCCGGTACTTCTCCGTATACACGGCTCCCTCTCTCCCTCTCGTTTGCGTCCGCGTCGGCCAAACCAGGGGTTTGCGGGCTTTGACTCACACTCTCCTTGCTTGAGGCCTCTGACTCATTCTTACAAGAAGCAGCACAGGGTTTCTGAGCACCGCATCTTCTGCGGGGTGCATGTGACCGTGGGTAGGCGCCGTGCGCACGTGTGTGGGAACAGGCTCCTGTCGGCGTGAGCGCTGCGGTGATGTGCGGCCCTGCACTAGCTCTTCCACAGAACTCGTAGGCTGTTACTGGCCCCAGGGGGCAGATCACACTCATGATAGACTCCAGGTAGGACCCTGGGGGCCCAGTAGCCTGTGCAGAAAGTCTCGGTAATTTCCAACAGGACAGTTTGGAGAAACACCACCTGATCTCAGATCACACTGCACTTCTGTATGCCACAGTGGTCAAATAGAGCCGGTCTGATCCCAGGTCTGGTCTGTCTGCATCTGATGTACCTGTTAACTATTTTGCAGTCTCCCTTTGTAGGGTACCTGGGGAGAATGCTCACCCTCCTGACCTTTGACCCCCCAGCCCTATCCTTCTTACACCTGAATATACACCAATCTGCCATAATATGAAGACCCCCACCCAATACAGTGTAGGTCCCCCTCCTGCCGCCAAATCAGCTCTGACCTGTCCAGACATGGTCTCCACGAGACTCTGAAGGTTAATGTATCTGGCAAGAAGAGGTTAGCAGCAGATCCTGTAACTCCTGTAAGTGGTGAGATTGGACTTGTTTGTCCAGAACATCCCACATATGTATGATTGGACTGAGATCTGGGGAGTTGAAAGGCCTAATTAATAGAGTTTTACCTTTGTGAAGCAGTTTGAATTGCCTTGTGTCTGAATTGTACTATATAACTAAACTTGCCTTGTCAAATCAACACCCTAAACCGTTTTTAATGTTTCTCAAGCCATTTGTGAACAGTTTCTGGAGTATGGCAGGGTGCATTATCCTGCTGAAAGAAGCCACTGTCACTGGGGAATACCGTTGCCATGAAGGGGTGTATTTGGTCTGCCACAATGTTTAGGTAGGCGGTACGTGTCAAAGTGACATCCACATGAAAGTCAAGACCCAAGGTTTCCCAGCAAAACATTGCCCAGAGCATCACACTACTTCCACTGGCTTGCCATAGTGTGTCCTGGTACCATCTCTTCCAAGCGTGTTCCCTGGGACTCGCTATGCCAGCGTGACCTCCACCTCGCAGTGTCCGAGTGTGGCGTCAACCCGATGGGGGTATGGAACAACCCTATGACAGGAATCATGATGTTCCTTTGATCTTTTGCTATCTAGCTGTGTATCTGCAGGTGTCTGTGTGAAGAGCTGGTCAGTGAAGCTCAGCTCTGGTTTTATCCAAACCGATGTACAAATGGGCATCAGAGAGCAGAATCTGCCTGGCCTACTGGAGAAACTGAGGATAATGCTTTCCTCACGGTCTTGGTATTGATATAATTAAATGTAGTATTGTGTGATGACCTTTTTTGTTTCTTTGGGGCAGTGGATTAATCTGGTGTCTAGTTACCCTCTCAAACTCACTGCAACGGCTCACTCAGTGACACCACTACAACTTATTGTTGTTTTTCTAGTTATCTGCTATGTAGTTATTCCTTTATGAAGTCCATAGACCTTGGTAATTTAACTTCTGTCTTGCTACCTGACGATGCCGATGTCATTTTAAAAGCGCGCGCTCCCGACGGGCGTGCCCGTCTCTACATCGCAGCATATTCTGTCTCCGCGTGCGCTGCAAGAGGCGCGCTCTTCGCCTGAAATAGCCCATCGCCTAAATAGCCGCTTCGGGAAGCGTGGCGACGCCGGAGGGATCCCTGCGGTAGGCTGCCCTCCGTGCGACGCCGCGCTGTCGGCTTCTTTTTGCGTTATTGTCGGAGAGACGCTTCGCATCGGACGCCCGGCGGCCGTGTCGCCGCTTTACCGTTACAATAAAACTGCTACTGTTGGTCGGAGGCTGTCCGGACCCCGGCGTCGTTGCACGCCGGGTGTTTGTTAGCTAGCTTCCTGAGGTAGTGTGTAGTGCTAGCTAGCTTCCCAGGGTAATGCTAACTAGCTTTCCTGGGTAATGGTAGTGCTCGCTAGCTTCCTTGTTATTGTTAACAAGCTTTCCATGGTAGTGCTAGCTAGCTTCCCAGGGTAATGTTAACTAGCTTCCCGGGGTAATGTTAACTAGCTTCCCTTGGTAGTGTTAACTAGCTTCTCTGAGTAGTGGTAGTGATAGCTAGCTTCACTGGGTAATGCAGTCTAGCTTCCCACTGTAGTGCCAGTTAGCCAGTCCCTGTGTACTTCAGTTCTTGGATCTCCGACACGGCGGGAAGGGCTCGGTATTAAGCGGCGGGCCAAACCGAGCCAATGACTCGGCGCTCTGACGGGGCCTGATCTCTGTCGCCCGGCTAGGTGGTGGAGCAGCTAACCTGCACCTGCAGCTTGACGGACGCGCCGGCACCTGGCATGGCGGGCGGACGCAGAGGGGGCAACCGCACCTCGTACTGCCGCTCGCCACTGGGAGGCGAGTCCGGCTCCGTGGGCAGCGGCGGCCACTCCAGCAGCTCGCCAATGACGGGCGTGCGGTCGCGGACCAGGTGAGAGGGGATGCTGGCCACT
Organism: Brevimyrus niger; assembly: GCA_015164015.2. Classification (NCBI taxonomy): domain Eukaryota; kingdom Metazoa; phylum Chordata; class Actinopteri; order Osteoglossiformes; family Mormyridae; genus Brevimyrus; species Brevimyrus niger. Next base: position 372,990 of record JAABNY020000010.1, read on the forward strand.
TCGCAGCCTTTATGTCAGTCTCCGGTGGTGCCTGTCGGGCTACCCAGCCTGCCCAGATGCCTGCCCGTGCCATCCTCGCTGAACACCACAGTAGACGGTGTCAGGTGGCTTTGATTTACACGGTATCAGGTATCGAGCTCCTTTTGGACATGCAGGTTTTGTGCTTAGGAGCAGCTCTGGCACTGGCATGAGCAGTCCCCCACTGGCGGCCCAGACCGTGGTGCCTCTCAAGCACTATAAGATCCCGGATCTGTCAATGGAGCGCCACCTGCTATTTGAACTGCACCTGCTCCTGTGCCACCTCATCGCCCTGTTCGTCCACTACATTAATATCTACCGGACGGTGTGGTGGTATCCGCCCTCGCACCCACCCTCACACACCTCTTTGGTGAGTACTGTGCTGCTGGGCTGCAGAGTGTGTGTGTGTGTGTGTGGGCTGTGTGACCAACATTTACCTGCTGCTCTTCAGAACTTCCATCTCATCGATTACAACATGCTGGTCTTCACCGTCATCGTCCTGGCGCGTCGCCTCATCGCTGCCGTGGTGAAAGAGGTCAGTGTTTGAGGAGGTTTTGTGGCCGACGAGTTCTGTGACACATAAGGAAAGCGTGACCTTAACTTTCCCTCCCTCACCAGGCCTCTCAGAGCGGCAAGCTGTCCTTCCCCCACTCCGTGGTGCTGGTGACAGGCCGCTTCGCCGTTCTCACGCTCACGGGCTGGAGTCTCTGCCGCTGCTTCATCCATCTTTTCAGGACGTACTCCGCCCTAAGCTTGCTCTTCCTCTGCTACCCGTAAGTGGGGCTCATCCTGGGCGATTCCTGCTTAACATCAGCAGCTGGGCAATGTCAGAGCTTTAGCTGTAGAGTTGAGGGATGGGCCACAGTTTCAGGCTGACTGCAGCTCTTCTGTGCAGATGGCTGGTCTTGCACTGAACTCTGAAGTGTAAGTGCAGCACTGTAATGTGTGAGTGTGCGAAGGAGCCCTCGGGGTTTGGCTGCTGCGAGCCTTGGCTGACTCTGTGCTCGATGCCCCTCTTCTCGGCAGCTTTGGCATGTACATTCCCTTCTTCCGGCTGAGCTGCGACACGCGCCGAGGCGGGGGCGGCTCGCTGTCGTCGGGCACCAGCGTTGGGGGCCGAGACTACCTGAGCATACTGAAAGACACCTGGAAGCAGCACACGAGCCAGCTGTACGGGGTGCAGGCCACGCCCACGCACGCCTGCTGCCTGTCCCCAGACCTGGTCCGCAAGGAGGTCGAGTACCTTAAGATGGACTTCAACTGGAGGATGAAGGACGTGCTGCTCAGCTCCATGCTGAGCGCCTACTATGTGGCCTTTGTGCCCGTCTGGTTTCTTAAGGTACGTGCCCGTCTGGTTCCTTGAGGTGCATGGGCAGGGCTTACTGAGGGCGGTGGCTGTGTGACTTGTCCTCTGTCCTGCCCCTCAGAGCACGCAGTATGTGGACAAACGCTGGTCCTGTGAGCTGTTCCTTCTGGTGGCCATCAGCACCTCCGTCATCCTCATGCGACACCTGCTGCCCCCCCGCTACTGCGACCTCCTGCACAAGGCGGCCTCCCACCTGGGCTGCTGGCAGAGGGTGGACCCGGCGCTCTGCTCCAACGTCCTGCAGCACGTGTAGGTAGTGCAGCCTGCTTGCACACCATTTTACTGCAGTCAGCCTTGGATGCTGATGGTCAGGATGGTTCCCCCCCCCCGGCCTTGCTGCATCCTGCTGTCTTTCTTTTCCTGCCGAGCCTCCTGTGGTCACCTTTGTGTGCTCCTACCCACATGCTCCCTTCTGTCATTCCTAAGAGTCCCTCCCTACCTCTCTGTCTCCCCCCTGCAGGTGGACCGAGGAATACATGTGGCCACAGGGTGTGCTGGTAAAACACAACAGGAACGTGTACAAGGCCGTGGGCCACTACAATGTAGCAGTGCCTTCAGACGTCTCACACTACCGCTTCTATGTGAGTGCTGCTGGGGCGGGGCTGATGCCTGTTTTCCTCCAAAGCCATGAACTGTTCAGTCCAGCAGTGTAACCTGTAACATGCTTGGCTGTGGCTTCTAGCTGAGTTTTTTTCAGGCTGAAGGCAGTTAATTAAGTCTCTCGCTTTATTCTTTTCCTTCCGCAGTTTTTCTTTAACAAGCCTCTGAGGATTTTGAACATCCTCATCATCCTGGAGGGGGCCATGATCTTCTACCAGCTGTACTCCCTGATCTGCTCAGAGAAATGGCACCAGACCATATCACTGGCATTGATTCTCTTTAGTAACTACTATGCGTTCTTCAAGCTGCTGAGGGACAGAATCGTCCTTGGCAAAGCTTACTCCTACTCACACACCTCTGCGGATCCCAAGGCCACTTAAGCTGTCCGCTCTGCCTCGGCCAGCCAGTCTGCATAGGAGCTTTGTCATTATTTTTTTTACACTTGCATTTTTGTGTTTTTGTTTTGGATCTTATAAAGAATCATATTTTTGTATTCTTTAATGTTGTCCTCCTTTTCTCCTTGTCACTAATTCTCGTGGTTTGACCTCAGCTTACAGTCAGTCTCACTGAACAAGAGGGGATATTGAGCAAATGTGTTATGTTGCAGTACTTAAAAACACAACACCCCAGTCGTGTATGAAATGTAACCACCATTCTTATTAACCTAAATATTATTGCCAAAGTCCCCTAATGTGATGGTCGTGCATCTACTCGGAAAACACGTAAGCGTTCGAATACATATTACGGGTAGTGGGTAATGGATGCGAAGGTTATGAGATACAGGGTAGAAATTTCTGTTTAAATTACTAAAGAGTCAGAAGAGTGAGTATTCTAACTTCTTGCGGTTGTAATACTTAAAGAAAGTGCATAAACAACGAAATGTAAAAATATGGAAGGTGTTCTAGTGCGCGTTTTGATCCTTTGCCATGTAAAACAGCAATCGGCGACTCGGGCGAAACACTTTGAATGGTGACGACGACAAATTTGATCTCTTACGGCTGCCGTTGTTTTGCGCTGTTTCGCTTTCGGGGTGGCGTCTTTCTCAAGAGAGTCGGGTGATAAACGCGGCGTTACATAACGTTTATGTTAATATGTATAAATAAGTTTGCAACGTAGAGCGGTGCGAATTTATTTATAGCCAACATTTAGATGTAAAGCGGTACAATCGCGGTTTGGTTTAGATCGGGACATGGTCGGAAGCGGTGCACTGATTTAAAAGGCTATAAATGGCAGTTATATTAGGGGCATTTTGGGTTTATGATGCGATCTGGCTCACAAAGGCAAACAGACACCAGACATACCGGTTTGAGGCTGAGATCCAATAAATAACAATGTCCCCGTTTTATCACACTGCCCATGTAAAAAAGTTTTGTTGTCCGACAACATAGGTCAGTCTCCACACCTCCAATCGATGTCGGAAGATTACATACACTTTGGTTGGAGTCATTAAAATAACTTTTTAACCATTCCATAGATTTCATGTTAGCAAGTTATAGTTTAGGCAAGTCGGTTAGGACATCTGCTTTGTGTATGACGCAACAGTTGTTTATGAACAGATTATTTCCCTGTTAATTGATTACATCACAATTCCAGTGGGTGCATACACTCTGTAAGTATTTGGTAGCATTGCCTTTAAACAGTATAACTTGGGATAAACATTTTTGGCAGCTTTCTGCAAGTATCTTAAAATAAGGTGCTGGGATTTTGACCCATTACTCATGACAAGTAGTGTAACTGCATCAGGTTTGCAGGCCTCTTTATCTCAATAAAAGAGGCAGTGTGGACATGTTGGGTAATGCTGCCAAGCAGAACAGGTAAGGAGAGATCTGGGCTTTGAGTGCCCCCGTGTGGCTGCTCTGCGGCTCTGCTGGGCAGTGGAAAGGAGAGTGCTTCCACTGCATATTATGACATGCTGAACTGGAGGATGGAGCAGTTACTGGGGTGTAGTACGCAGGTGTGGTGCTGAAAGTCAGCCTGATAACCAGAGTGACCCTGGACGACAGAATTTGGATTTTGGTGGCTCTCTTGCTCTCTCATGGACCATTTCTTCTTGCAGGTACCTGCTGGAGTTGGGCTGCATCAAGCCTCTGTGTGACCTGCTCACAGTAAGAGATGCTCTGAAATGGTTGGAGAGATCCTGTCTCAGGGCGGGCAGGAGGGGAGGCCAGAGAAAGTCAAGGTAGGCAGGAGGCCAGGGGGAATCATCAGGGCTGGCAGGTGGCCAGGGGGAGACCCTGGCTCTACTCCTACAGTGGCCTCAGCATGGCTGAAAGTACAATTAGCAAACCCTAGCTGTAACATTGAGTACAGCTGCAACTTATCACCCAAACACTTTGGTGAAACCCTGTGGCCTGCATTTTTTTCCACTGCTGATCTGACCAAGAAATGTCTGGCTGCAGATCCACTATGAGGCACAATCACTGACACAGTGACTGACAGAATCTTAGTCCACCTTGGTGCTTGTAGATTTTTTTTTGTTTATTCAGTATGGTGGATTTTTTTCTGTCTCCTACATTTGAATCGATAATGCATACTATTTAAAAACTTATTTTTGTAATTACTGTGTTGATTATATTGGAAAAACAACACCCTCTCCTAAATAATATTGTAACATTAAGGAAAAGGGTGTTCTTTCTGTATAAGTAATGCTACTGTACATAATGTCTGTTTAACTTAAATTTCTGTTAGACTGCTAAATCTTAAAGGGTTAAGATAATCAAGCACTGCTCTGATATCTGTCTTGTTCATTGCGATTACTCTGTTACTGACACAGTACTTTTAGTGCTCCCAGGATTACTGGTTTACTGTTGCTCGGTTGCGATTAGTGTTCATGTGCATTTATTTTTTATACCACTTATAATTTATCAACAGTCATGCATTTGTATCTGGTAAGCTGAAATACAGCCTTGCAGTGCATCTTAAGTGTCCGGTAGGCTGACATTCAGCCCTGCAGTGTATCGTGTCCGGTAGGCTGACATACTGCCTTGCAGTATGTATTTACATGTAACATACAGCACCGTTTTACATTATAGCTTTGTGATTCTGTAAGAACGTGGTTATATGCAACACACACCAACACATTTTACCGTTTGCGGCAAGTATTCTGCCCTCACACCTTCTTCTGTAAAACCATATTCATGTAGTAATGACCATCAAAGCTGCACATATTTATTATGAATTAATTTGTTATATTTAATTATTTACATTAGTTCAATATTTTTACATTTGTATAGCTTACGAAGTGGATGTACTCCTCCTAAGCAGAGTTAGGTTCAGGATTGTGCCGAGTCTCCGTTTCTGCGGGACTTTCAACCCGCATCCTTTCGAGCGATTTAATTTGACAGTAGAAAAGCTTTCACTCTTTACTGAAGCCTTACTGTCCCGCTTTCCAGTGCGGATTCATAGTGGAGGGAGCAGCTACCAGAATCGCTGCTCTGTCTCTTTAAAAACAGCGGCCACTGTCCGGCCCACCGACCATCAGTGAGCACCGAGGGGGGACGGGGTGACACTACGGGTTCCGAAAGCGGCGCTGGGACAACACTCGGCGCTAAAAGACGTAACCGCAAGGGTAAGGTCACAGGCACGGGCAACAACAGGGACACCGGAGCGCGCACCGCCGCGGCCGCGCGCCACCCTTCTCGGTAGCAACCGCGAAGCTTTTGTGCTGCAGAATAACAGTTTATTGTTAACGCTGCTAACCAGCGCGGGCAGCACCGTGTGGTGTGTCGCAGGATCTTACCGACACACGCTTGATCTTTCAGGTATGATATATATATATTTAATTTTATTGCAATAATAATAACCGCTTAATAAAACACAGCAGACATGTTTATCGATCGATACGTACCATTCAGAGACTGGGGGCGGGTGCTCGACGGGCTAGGTTCACGGTAAATGTTGTCGACCGGACTTGGGACTTGAGGGCTGGGGGTTTGGTAAAATTCGAAAAGGGACTCTCGGAAGTCAGAACAGGGGCACGTCTGTATGAAAGAGGCATTAGCTCAGCCCCCCCCCAGCCGCTACTGCTCGTCCCTGCTGTGGATATGTGAGCAGCGATGCCCGTCACACTCAGTAACGCTCGATTTTTACTGTTATTTTGTTACTATATATTATTTTATTGATAAATACGAATGCGCAAATTTTATTAATAAATATGCATATATATATAGTGCATTTAATGCATCATGTCCCGGGATATCTGAGCTGTGCTCACTGAATCTTTTTCGTGGTTGTAACACTGTTGTTTCATTTCATTGCTCGGACCGCCGTGTAAAAGTCTCGATTTTACCGGCTAACTAGAGCAAATGTCGAACAGGTCTTTGGCATGTAGAAGGAAGGTACCGAGCGGGGGGGGGGGGTGGCCAGGAAATTCTCCAGGGCCGCGCTGTGAACCGCTTCTGATCCACCGCAC
>JAABNY020000010.1:395187-413163 GCA_015164015.2 Brevimyrus niger
ACTCCCTCATCCCTTCCCGCTGCCCTTTAAACCAGCCTCTGCACTGCTTCCTCGTACCCCCCCCCCCACTGCTCCCTCCTACCCCTTCCCTGCTCCCTCATCCTCCCCACTACTCCCTCGTACCCCCTCCCCACTGCTCCCTAAACCCGTCTCTGGGCTGCTACCTCCAGTTGCTCCTTAAACCTGCCTCTGTGCTGTACCCTCGCATCCTCCCCGCTGCTCCCCTCCATCCCCACCCCTGGGCTGTTTTTATGCTGTTTCTATATCGGTTTTATCAGCCGCCCTCTGCCAGTGCAGCTTTGGTTTTGCTCGGCTTTTCGCAGTCCGGCACGTTCTTCGGAAGCAGCGCGGTGACCAGCTTCCACTCCTGCCTGAAATCGATATCCTCCTTCAAAGGGGCCTGTGTTTCATCTCTGTGCACGCTTAACACTGACGGGGCAGATTGATGAGCCCTGGCCAAAGCGTAAAAGTATCTCTGAAAAGTTAAGGTTCAGAAGATGAGGGGCGGGGGGGGTATCTCTGGGTGATCCGAGCATTTGCAAAAATGGGGGGGGGTATTCATGCAATTTTTCATGTGACTCACAGCTTCTGACAGCCAATCAGCTGAGGATCCATCTCCCCTCAAACAGTGAGCGAGGTGCCGGTCACACACACATACACACACACACACAAACACACCAATGTGTCCCTAGGCTTACCGCTGACATGCTGACATGTAGCCAGGAAGCAGAGGTCCCCTCCCTCATCGTCACTGAGCCACGCTTTCAGGTGGAGGTGCTTTACCGAAACACCATGACCAGCCTGTGTTTCTGTGGGTGCAAGTCTCCCACATTCCTAGACGCAGTCAGCCCACAGCCTGGCGAGTCGCTTTGGCCCCACGTTCGTGCTGATCCTCTGACGTGACCCTGAGCAATGGACTGTATGGCCAGTAGCTGTTCGCTGCTTAGAAATTCACTGCAAGATGTTTCAGGGAGAGGAGATCAGTCTGGGATTTACTTTCATGCCTTACGATTCAAAGTATTCATTTCAGCCATGGACTGGATATCACTGTTTTATAAATAATGGTACTCATATGTATTCATGAATCATTTTTAAGTATCACTGTTGGAAAATGACTTCAAAAGTATCTGAAAGTAGTTTGCTGCAAGATTTGGGAAACACAGGATTCCCAAGAAGCCCGGAATGGGCTCCGCTTTTGAGTGAGGGTGGGCTCCTGGTCCCTCTGAGGGGCTCTGGAAGCTGGATCTTTTTCCTGATAAAGCCAGGAGTGAAACACAAGCCTCGCCAGACACTGAGGATGGCATTTCCCTCACACTCAGCTCCATCAGGCCAAAAACCAGACATTTTGACTTCAGCAGCGGTGGGTCAAGCCCTCTTGGCCCATCCCTGGAAGAAGCCGGCGGCAATAAATGGCTCTGTATGCGATGAACAGAATGAGTAAATGCGTTTGGCCAGCCGGGTGGGGAGGGGGGTAACTGTCACTGGCAACGCTGAGCAACATCTTGTAGCGATTATCGCAGCGGAAAAATGTTTTTCTGCAACATGCAATTACTATAGATTACAGATTGCGTTCATGGCATCAGAAGCCATGACCAGAGACAGACAGAGACAGTCAGATGCAGACGGGGGAGAGAGTAACTGCGATTCCTCCTTGGGCTCGCCTGATTGGATCCAGAGCCACAAACCCTGTGGTGACAAGTCACCAACAGCTCGCCAGCACCACACCAGTGTTGATTGGCCAGCTGCACTGACGGCTCAGCCTGCTGCCGGGCAAAGGTCAGGGGTCACGGGGCGACTCTGCGCCGTCTCCGGCTCGCATGGTGCCAAGTGAGCTGGCAGCGCCGTGCCAGTTGCTCATTGTCCATCCATCCATGCAGGTGACACAGTGACAAAGGGCCTCTCCGGCCCTCAGCCTCCCTCCTGTTCAGGATGCACATGCAGCAGCAGGATGCCTGAGTAAAGATCAACTCTTAGCGTGAACAAAGTGAGAAGCAGCTTGATGTGAAGGGGGTCCCTCCTCTAGGGGGTGCTGTGCCTTAAGGTTAGGGCTCTGCATCACTGTGTTCCTGGTGAGGACATGGGCCTGCTCAGGATGTATGTTTCCTCTCCACTGTTCACCTCCCACGGCTCCTGCAAAGGGTCTCTGTCTGCCGGCACCTGCACCCCCCTTACAGGCCAGTGCGGCTCCAGTGACTTCAGCAACCATTAACAGGGTAGCCATCAGCAGCATAGTCAGCCAGCAGAGACTCAGTAGCCCCCTCTAGAGTTTAAGTGTGGATACATCATGCTCTGGCCTCTGAGGCACCATATTCACATATTTCCTTGTATTTGTCTTGAGGACACGTTTGTCCAAAGCACTGTGGCTTCAGATCAGTTACTGTGAAAAAAAAATGCGAAATTTACCCTGAATAGAATCGTGACTGTTGACGGGGGAATGGTACGGAAATAATGAAGAGCACATAGTGTGTGACAAACGGACATGCTCAGTATGAACAAAAAAAACATCCCACATACAGCTAGAATATTTCTTATGGTCTTTGGTGGTGGCGTGGCAGTCACTGGAGGGGGAGGTCCAGAGACAGCGCGCAGGTCCCTGCCGCAGTCTCCAGTTTAGACTGGCTAGCCCGCTTTTACCCAATCATAAATAGATTATCTAATCCGTGAAGCGACTTGGCGCACAGACAGGAAAGCCATTCCCACATGCGAAGGTGCATTACGATGCAACGGTATTAAAACGTCGGGGAGGTATAAGTATGTCGTGAAAGCTCCCGGTCTGCTCACAGTCACTGCAGTATTTTAGCCGGTCACGTCTTTAACACGATAATTAGTTTCGGGTCTGGAGCATGTCAAGGTCTCGTTCATCATTTTATGTAATATATGCATAAATTGCAAAATCTAAATAACGATATTTAAACACTAAAAAACGGAGTGGAGCACAAAGGGGCCCATTCTGCCTCTTGCAGATAAGAGACACCCTCACTGAGTCACCTCTGAGACGAGACATGTCCGTTAAAAAGCAGGAAATTACAGACACACGGCCGCACGCCAGCGTCGCATCTGCGGTGACATGCCAGTGACAGTGTGACACTGCTCCACATGACAGCAGAGGAAGCGACTTTGAAATTTCACAAAGAAAACATGCCGTGTGTAAAATTGCCTTTTTTGCACTCAATGTTTTAGCCGTCTCATTTTAGACAGAACCGCGAAAAAGCAACATCGCTGAAAGCCACGTTAATTCTTGAATTCTTAACTCTTAAATGCCACAGCTTTTATTTAGTCAGTTATATCGTTTTACTGCCATTAAATTTGGTTACATGTATAAATGGAGGCATATTTGTAATAACTGTTCATTGTACTCGATATTGATCATCCTTTTTTGGTAAAGGTATTCCTTGTTCGGTCACCTATAAAAAAAATCTAATTTTACGTATTATTCTGAAAAGTATATTTTGAAAAGAATATTTAATATAAATATAGGCCTATATATGTTAGTTTTTTTTCTTAATTTGGGAATACCAACTGCTCGCGGAAGAAACGAGCCGCTCCGGCCCTCTGATTAGCACAGGCGTAGCACTAATAATAGGCATCTTCATCTTATGTCATCCGTTAGCTTCAAACTAGTTCTAATTTCCGTTGTGCCGGTTTTAAATTAATACGTCACCGGAATGTGCCTGTTTGTACAAACTGGAAATGGCTCATTGGTGTAGGCCTATATGATCAATCTGATTCATACTTCCATAAAAATAGTAGGCCTATGTTTCGCTAAGAAACAAAGCCATCATAACAAAATAAGATGCAGTCACATGATATCTGCACACGCCAAATTGTGAACAAATGGGGCGAATAAAGGAAATCACTCGTCATAAGTGAATACCGGTCTCTCAAGACGGCAAAGCATTAATATAAAAAAATATTCCGGGCACCGGTCCCGGTCCTCCAGGCCGGACGGAAGGACGAAGATAACAGCTCAGCTACAGCCGGCGTTACGTGTACCGCCGGACTATCACTTAGTTAAGCGGTGAAGAAATAGTAAGTAGATGAGGCGAAAGCCGCCTACCTATTTCCCAACGACCCCCAACCCCCTTGCCCACAACCTGATTTCTTCACGCGTTATTGGCTTCCACAGGTTTTAACCGGAGTTGGTAAAATTATGTAATTATTTAAAATAATTTCTAAATGTGAGAAGTCTGTGACCCTATCAAAATAAGCGAACTCTGTGTGTTTAATAAGTTTCTTCTAATTATTTAGTGGGCGTCAAAGCCTCAGAGGAAAAGCTGTATATTTGGACTTTCTAGAGACAGAAAATGGTTAGCGTGTATAACCACAATCTAAGAGCCACATAACATTCACAACATTGCTAATAGTACTGCGTTCCCTTTTAGAGCGAAAAGCCGAAAAGATAACGGCATCTGACGAGTCCAGATGACAAGCGACGTGAGCGTAGAGACCCCTGTATTCTCCCGGTAAACGACTGTAAAACATCAGAGCAAATAAAAGGGCAGAAGCTGAGTATATGTTCAAATAAGGCGCACGCTGCTCTGTTCATCGGATTTTAAAGAAAGGGATAGTAGTCGAAGTCCACGATAGCCTAAATACTGTATTAAATATCAGTGGGGTATCTCATCGGAACCCAGCGCGGATCATTAAAAATCGTTCAGCACACGGATCCGTGCGGCTGAAACCGAATAAACTGCTGTTGAAATGCTGGAGTCTAAGTATGACAGGTTCATATGACTGGTGTGCAGCTTCGTTTCGCCTGCGGTTTGACATTAATAATGGAGGGAGGCAGGACGGGATGACGGGCTGAAATATCAGCGATGTCGTGGCCACGGCGGACCTTTTCTGGGCCTACAAATAGATCAAATTCATAGCTGATATTACTAGAGGAGCCACAAGGGTCTCGAACAGTTGGATAAAGCAGATAAACTTTCCGAAAGACAAGGCATCTTTAATGATCATATACATAGTCTATTTAAAAATCACTTTCCAGCAGAATAATTTTAAACCAGGTTTATACGGGTATGCCTGTCATGTCGCAAGTTGTTTGCAAATTATCGGAATTAGACTGCTGATATTACAGAAAACAATAACGCATCTCTCTCTCTACACACACACACACACACACACAATATATAATAAGCCTATATATTAGTGTGAATAACGGCCAGCGCATAGCGCTCCCGTTGTCCACTTTCCCCCAACACCGGACACCCCAATGAAAAGCTCCGCATCCTTCAGCATTAAAGTTTTTGCTAATCTTAGCTGATGTTATTTTGGCGGCAGACCGCGCGATTACAAATAACTATAGGCCTATTTAATTATTGCACAGTGTCTCTCATCACGCCCATTTTCTTCGCCTAGGGTTCTGTTTACGAGGTATCACCATCTTTTAAATTCTTCTGCGTTAGTCATCTGTGTGTCTACACATACCTTCCAGCTAAGAAGTTGCTGATTAAAATGTTTGTTGGTGTTTCCCTTATAAAATCTGGAGGGGTGGAGGGGGCGTGCTTGGCCACTCTGGAGAGTCATCATGTCGAAAAGAGTGATTCTAAATTTAGTGGGCGTCCCCAAGTTTTCTGAGGGAAATGAAGCGAGCGAAATAACGTCACGATGTTTTGTAGAATTTAATGTAATCTATCATACTACTTACGAACGATGGTAATCAAAAATGATTGTAATTGTTATTACTACTACGCTGGACTGTTTATCCATTTCTATAATGAATAAACAGCTTAGAAAACGTCACCAGTTATATTACTTTGTTTTAAATGACTAATTTATGACTAGCCCTCGGCACGCGTGAAAAGGGGTTATCTGCCCATTTCACCGCCAATCCCACAAACCGACAGACCGCTCAGAGTCGGTCGGTCAAAAATAAACCCGCAGTGCCTACCTACCCTGCAAGGCAATAAAAACACACAGAACACATCTAAACTGCTCCAGCACTGCTGGATCTGCACCCATCTCCGCAGGGGATCCAGACAAGCGCGAGGCCAGGCACCCGGTGGCGCGGTACGCTTCCCCTAGCTCGTGCGGTGAGCGCAGCCGGCCCGGGGCTCCTTTTATTTTCAGTCTAGGACCCCACGTGATATAAAGCGCATTTTACTTACAAAGAAAACAAATAAATCTTGCTAACCTCCGACTTCGAAGAATTCGTTTTTCTTTAACTGTTTTCCTCTAACTGTGCTTTTCATTGAATCATATTCAATATGTTTAAAAGAAATATATAATTATTATACAAACGGAAAGGGAAGAGTTACTTGTCAGTATTTTAAAACACTGAACTTAACGCTTAAATATTTTGTATTTTTATATTTGCATATCAGGAACGTAACTTAAATATAAATATGATTGAAATATTTATGAACTCCATAATACCATGAGAAACAAGGGGAATTAAAAAATCAAAATAAAGAAGAGGAAAGTGGAAAATCTGTCTGAGTCAGACATGCAGTCTGTTGCTATGACCTAAAGTTCTAAACGGTTCATCTCGCAACCTTAGCGGCTATCCCGGCTGACTCATTTAACTCCTGTTTGATCTTTAAGAGAAGCACGTCGCCTGTATTTCCCTGGTTTTATCCCAGACCGACACGGATGTATCTGTTCAAGATACATTTTTCATTTCACACTATAGGGAGCTCCTGAAGAATAACTAATTATTGGTTTTAAATGAGAATTTGACCGCGCGAGGCTGAAGTCGCAAACACAATCTTCGCTGCCTTTTGAAATGTTTTATTTTCTACTACTGATTTACGTTTTACTGAGCTGTATACAACAAAATATTCGTCTGTGATTATCTGGCGTTTTCAAAACGTTTTTTTGAGGGAAAGCACAATATTTGTAATGAGAGTAACCTTAATTTTAAATATTCGATTAATAGCTAAACTGACAAACGATTCTACCATGCAGTCTAAAACGAAATTTACTGTATAAATGTATTTTTAATTTATTTTTATGTCTGTTAATTAGCAGATGGTGACGTTTTTTTGGCGCAGCCTCATTAATTTAAATTCATAATATGAATTAATAGAAAAAAGTATTCGCCATATGTACTTTGTTAAAATTTTCATCCATTTTACGAGATGTATTTACGCAATGTTAACGATACATTTAATGTATAAATTATTGTAGAGAATTAATTAAAAATCTAGGCATACATTCGGTATCATTTTGTATATGATCAACACTATTGCATTTACGTGTGTTTTTGTAACATTTTGGTCATATTTACTTTATGCTACAAACGAAATTTTAAAAATAAATATCTTTAGCTCTTTGTTTAAAATGTTTCGCCCCAAATTCTTTCCGACGCCGAAGTGCGCGAACGTACGGAGGGAATCCGCGCTTTAAACTGCTGACTTCTTTCAAACGACAAACGCGCCAACTAGCGTCCAACCCCCCGCATGGCCACGCGGTTCGCTTTCACGCGCCAGGGCGTGGTGCTCGGCACAGGATACCGTCTTAATAACAGAATTCCCATTAATAATTATGCTAACATTCACGGCAAATTATTGAATTTTGAATTTTAAAATTATTTTACATGATATCATGTTTGATGTATCGATACAAAATTACAAGCAATGCCCTTTGAAAATGAAATATTACTAATCTTTATATAAGTAATACAATAAATACAAGAAGATCAAACTTAAGGATGCGATTGTTTAATTAGGAGGTTTTGGTGTGACTTACTCATTATTGTAATCACTTTTAATCGGTAAATAACGCGATTCTATGAGGGCACAGAGAGCCACAGAGATTTAATTACATTGTAATCAGTGCACACAAAGTAACTATAGTAAACTATAAATAGTAAATAGTAAATACATATCTGAGAACCTTGGTGGATGCTGTACAGAAATACTGTTGATGTATTTATACTCTATATTTAAAATATAAAACCCTGAAGATACGCTGCAGTTGTTGCGCTCTTTTGAATCTTAACGCTTCGGTTTTATTGATAATAAACGAAAATATCTACAAATTTAGCCTAAACGTCACGAAAATACACGAAATCCTAATAATTAATATGAAAAGTATTCTTCCGTGTGTGTGTGTGTGTGTGTGTGTGTTATTAAATAATTTTGATGAGGATCTACCCATAAATCCACCCGTAAATGAAACTCCTTGACCAGGATGTCACTGGTCACGAAATACACACAAACAAATCTACACAGATAATTAATGTGTTTGATCTTAAATATCGCAGATGTCAAAGCTTTGTGATGTAACACACAAAGCATCGGCCGAAACTCAAAACGCTAGATTTCAGCAGCAAGTAACGGTACACTTAAGAGAAAAGCATCGTCCTTAAGTAAGGTTTGCTGTCATTCGTGGTACAACTTTATATGACATTTACTGCGACGCTTACTACACCTAAATTAGCTAAAAGTAAAGGCTAAATTAACCATATAATGTAAGATATACGAATCGGGAACATAATTAAATCATAGGATAAAGATTAAACATCTGATTGAACTTCCCTCAAAAATGCGCCTAATACACTATTTAATTTAAAAAGTGAGTGTTTTTAATCAAATAAACAGCAGTATATTACGCAAAGAGCAAAGCGAAGAGCGGTTGGTAAGAATAAATGAAAATAAATGTGATAAGCGAAGAGTTATCAGCGCACGACTGAATGGGCTCGCATTTGAAAGCGTATGATTGGCTTGTGATAGCCCGGCCCAGGCGACCCATTGGCGGAAGGCGTCGCCAATCTGCGGCCGCCACAAACTCCGCTCACTTGAGTAAATAATATTACGGCACTTTTCCCTCTTGCACCACCTTACAGCGAAGCGCAAAAAGAGAGCGCGTCTTTGTTGGCTTCCCCAGCAAACGCTGCGAAACGGAATTACGCTTCTCGCAAATTGCAGAACAAAGACCTCTATTGGATACGGAAGAGGGCAAGAATTTAGACGAGACCTGTAGTCATTTTTGACCTTGTCTGAATTTACAATCAGATAAGGAACTCGTCGCTGACTGTCAAGATAGTTGTATTCGTCGCGGAAGAAGACAAAAAGACGACTGAACAAACATATACGTGTATTACTAAGCATCGTGGTTTTAAATTAATCATGAAATAGCGCTCGAGACGGCTGCAATTTGAGGATTTCCACAGGGAAGAGTGTCGGGAGGCAGAGAGCGTCTCCCTGCGTTTTGTAGAAAGACTGACAGAAGCGCGTCGCAGAGCGATAAGCGTTGGTGTGAACTCAGCGATAAGGCGCGCCGGCAGCCATCCGATACAATTGTTTCTAAACGTGTTGCAAGACTGGTGGACTACACGTTGTTTGCGTTTTCAATGGAAATTAAATAAAAAGAAGCTAATAGTGGCTGTTCAGCAGAACGAGTCATAAAACTGGACTTTCGTTTTAAAGCGACTATTTTAAAAGTGTGGTATTTTGTAGCTTTTGCTCTTATATATGCATCAGTCTAGAAACATTTGACTAGCAATATAATGTTTTGTAAAAGAGTAGCATCAGGTGCAGAATAGAAAGTGCACACGATTTGCATAGGCAACAAGATTAAAAAACCGCTGCGGAAAAGGGTCGGAGTTGCGGTTTTCTACTTGCGCTGCAGACTGTGAGAAAAGCAAGAAGGCAGAGCGATGCTGCTCGCGCTTTAACACCCCAAGCTGTAAGCGGAGCGCCGGAGACCGAGCGTTTTTCCCCCTTTTATTGGCGTCTCAGTAACTCTACATCCGCACAGAAAGCACCGAGAGACAATTCGGCGCACTGCTGAGCACTAGGCACAGCAGCACGGTCAACAGCGCCGCGATCTCGATTCCAACGCTGCAAGCCCGCTGGACTATACGGGAACTTTCCAAAAAAGCGGACCACCAGATTGGAGCAGAGAGTCCGTACGGGGACAAGGAACCGGCCTTTGAAAGCGCACAAGACAACATATAAAGGCCAGTTTCAGAAGGACTGACCGAGTTGTTGTGATGCATATTCCCGTAGACCCAACAACTACCAGACGGTTCACACCGCCTTCGACGTCGTTCCCCTGCAGCAAGATCGGAGACGGCACCGGGCCCATGGGCACTCCGGGACCGGTGAGAGCTCGTAACGAATCCCGTACTGTGGTTGACGTGCTGGCGGACCACGCAGGAGAGCTGGTTCGCACGGACAGCCCGAACTTTCTCTGCTCTGTGCTGCCGTCGCATTGGCGGTGTAACAAAACGCTGCCTGTGGCATTCAAGGTAAGGAAAATGCGCGTTTTTTTTCCCGTTTTCTAACACATTGATGGTTTTCTTATATAAAGAAAAATACAAATAACTGTTTCACGTGGGCATTTGGCCTGAAATGGCTCGACCAATTCATTATCGCACTTACTTCCAAAGTGGATATGAGATCTTAAAAGTGCATAAAATTTCAGATTTGAGTTAGTAAATTCCGCTTGACTGACCGTGGTACAGTAACAGCAGATATTACAGTGCATAATGGGATTTGATCAGAAACGTATTATACAGAGAATGTCGTATTTTACACATGCTTATACTATAACCGGGGCCTAAAATCCTTTAATAACATAATTATTAACATTATGAAAGTGCAGTCATCCAGCAAAATTCCCTTTACCATGCAACCATGTTACTGGCGTGATGCTGATCAGATGCATTTTCCGGATAAGCATTAAAGAAATTTTAAAGTGAAACACTTAATTAAATGCCACTGATCTATGTATGTGTTTGTGCGTGCATATATATATATATATATATATATATATATATATATATATATACACACACACACACACACACACACACACAACTTTTATGATAAATTGGCGCTTAATAAGTAATACAATGGTCGGCGAATCTTTGCATAAACATACTGGTAAGTCACTACCTCAAAAAGTACAAAAGCACTAAACATCAGTCATTTCATTATTTGAAAAATATCACGTCGAAGAAAATTATTGAATAAATGTAAAGGTGGAGGTAAGCCGTGCTGCGTTGGCGTGCTAACCGTGTCGGGATGTGGAGAGAAAGGCTTCATCAAACAGCTTATGTTCTTCAAATGAGAATTTTTGCGGGTAGCGGTGTGGGTCACAGAATGAAATTTGCTATGTGGGTAAAGTCAACTAAAATAATTTGATTGCGGTCTTCTTGATAGACGTGGAAGCGCAACACCGCCGCCGACGAGTCGTGCCCTCGCGCAGTATTTTGTACTATGGTTCAGCAAAGTGATAAAGGCGCCCTTTAAATTATTTGTTATAAAAACCTTTCTTTTCGATTGTTAACTTTCGGTTAAATTAATCAGAGCGAGCCGTGTATATACGTGTCGGTCATGGTGTTTTAAAAGCTATTCATTCATAGATATTACAATTTAACGTCCGCATTTTAATAACAGTTTGTTAATAGTAGGATCAATTTCTGATTCGTTCACTTCTTACAAACTACATAGGAAATCCCTTCAATTCCTCGTAAAAATAATACGCATACTTTATGCGTTTTTGTGCCTCAATATATTACCTGCATGCGAAAGGTTTTTTAGTTAGTTGTTTGTTTAAATTAAGTAAACTAATATTTATCTGGGTTTAATCTGTAAGCAACGCTAATCATTTTAAATATTTTCAGATATGCCTACATGAAAATATCATGGTAGAACAATTACATTTATGAGCATGATTGTAAATGACCTGTGATGTTCGTTGGTCCGTGATTCGGGGCACTGACAGCTGGATCCGCCTTCAGGTGGTGGCGCTCGGCGATGTTCCTGACGGGACGCTGGTCACGGTGATGGCCGGTAATGATGAGAACTACTCGGCGGAGTTGAGGAACGCCTCCGCCGTCATGAAGAACCAGGTCGCCAGATTCAACGACCTGCGGTTCGTGGGAAGGAGCGGCCGAGGTGTGCAAAATATCGCTCAGTTATTCTCTTCTTTCATCGTAATGATCGGTTACTGTAAGAGAAATTTAAGCACAATAATTATTTTCATTGAAATACACAATAAAAGAAGTGTTTGTCACACGGATAAAATATTTACTAGGGACAAATATTTTTTAGATTCTGAAATTTGGCATACTAATTTAGAGAATTTGACACGCGCACACAAGAAGGTGGTACGCGTCACGGTGACGCAAAATTAAAATCTTGGCGTTTCTGAGTAATGAGTAATAATAAAACATTTATAATTGCACTTTTAAATATTGATTGTATTTAAACGTCAAACTATTTTACTTAAACATTACTTAATTGCCACTATAGTTTTACAACAAAATTTCTTTATCCATCAACGCTTTTAAGTATAAATATTTAAATACCTTTCAGACAAAAAAAAATTGTTTACATCTTTATCTACAAAGTAAAAATTGCCACGTTTAGTTTTTGCTTTATGTTTTAAGGACACGTTTTCCCGTTGAAATAGTTCGGATTCCTTCACGTGTTTATTTTCCTCTCTTCCCTCCTGGCTTCGGTCCTGCCCCGCAGTTTTTCTTTTAATGTTATACTCGTATAGTTGCAGACTGATGAATGGAAAATGTTCCCCTCTCTGAATTAAAAGTACCTTTCATTTCTGCATTCAATTACTCCGCTGCAGGATCTCTTTGCAGTTTCTTAACAAGAGATCCTTTTTATAAAGGCGCCATATGCGTGCTGAGCGGGGTACCCTCTGCAGTGACTGGGGGGCGGGGGGCGGCAGAGTGTCCCGCCAGCCTCGCATTAACCGGAGCTCCAGTACGTAAAATAGACGGCATTATTCGCGTTTCTCTTGACTCTCGCAAATTCGACGTGGTTTTTAGGTGTCTTTCACTTTATCTGTCTTTACTATGGCAATTGTTAATTTCCCACTAATTACGGAGTTAATGTGAAGCCTGTTAGGATGTGATGAAATCTGAATTTGGAGCGGCCGGTATTGGACGCCGTGCAGCTCTGGAGTAGGTGATCGATGTCGGACCAGTAACTGATCCAATGGTTTTCATTTAAATTTTCGCGGCTTTAGGAAAGAGCTTCACCCTGACGATCACAGTATTCACCAGTCCACCGCAAGTGGCCACTTACCATCGCGCCATCAAGGTGACCGTGGATGGACCTAGAGAGCCCAGGCGTGAGTACCCACAATCCCTCTGACAGGCGTGGGCCAGGAACATGTCATGTGATTATAAATCCCAGGAAACCAGACCAGTTGCAAAGGCTGCAAAGGGGCGAGATTCCCGTGAGTGGGGAGCAGGGACCTGGAAGATCCGAGTCCAGACTGGTGATGTTATTGATGGAGCACAAAGTAATCTCTCAAATCCATGAAGGATTATCCCGGCTGCCCACAAGCACTAAGCAGGCCAAGTGTCACTAAGCCACAAATGCGGAGGGGGGCTGAAGAGGGCAGGCCGCCGACCCAGAGTGTTAACTCACCAGCTGCCTGTCCCTCCTTGACTGTTCATGTAGATCCAGCTGAGGGTGGTACCTGTTACTGTGGTGCTGATGGAGTGGGGGGGGGGTGTTAATTAAGGTGAATCATTAAGTAAATCAGAGTCACAGCAAGTAGGGGTCTGGCGTGGACTGTGGCCCATGTGCAGGGAGAAACTGTCCTGCTGAATCATCACTGGCACTAAGCAGGCAGTGAGAGACACACCCAGCATACCCTGCGGGCTGTCTGCAAACAGGGCCCCTGGAGGGGGGGGGGCACAGCAATCCTGCCCACTCAGGTGAAGAAACCTGACGGGGTGCCTGGGAATCCTGTGGCAAGCAGAATGTTCTGTCAGGCTCGGCGCCTCACAGGGCAAGACCGGATTCGCCTGTCTGACACGCACGCGCACACACATACACACACATACACACACATACACACACACACACACATATACATACACGCACAGAGTGCCAGGCTGATCACTCAGAGACAGCCAAACCAGGTCCTGCAGAGGCAAAGGGGAAAGGCGTGTTTGTGTGTGTCTGTGTGTGGCTGTCCATGTGTGTCTGTCTGCCCGTGTCTGTGTCTGTCCATGTGTGTCTGTCTGTCCGTGTCTGTGTCTGTCCGTGTCTGTCTGTCTGTGTCTGTGTCTATATCTGTGTGTCTGTCTGTGTGTGTTGAGGACAGGGGAGGGATGGCAGTCGTAGGAGGTGCTAGGACGTCATCTTTAAACTTACCATAGACTACAGCCTGCGGTGCTACCGGGCCTGGTCACATGGTCACAAGCAGCCAATCCAGTGCCAGTCAGCTGCCACAGCTTGTGAAGGTTCTGTGTGAAACCACAAAACAGAAACAGAAAGAACAGCGGGAGGAGAGCTAAAAGCGAGGGAAAGAGGGATGGGGGAGGGGTCAGAGGAGAGGCCGGGTCCCAGCGGCTCTGGATCCCATACCGATTCGTGTGCCACATGTAGTGGAGGAGAAGCCAGAAGAGCAGCTGTTTGTGAGGCACTTTCCCGGCACAGAGATGCTCTGAGCTGACAAATACTTAGAAGATAGATCAAGTTATACAGTATTGGGTACTTACAGCCTGTATCTAGTACTCTGAACTAATATTGGGTACGCACAGCTGGTATTGGATATTTGCTGCAAATATCTGGAGCATACCCAATATCAAACACTCACAACCAGTACTGGATACTCACAGCTGTTATCTGGAACCCGGAACTGGTATCTGGTACATGCAGCCAGTTTAGCATATGCACAACTGGTTGTATATGTGCAGTTGGTATCAGATACTCGCAGGCAGTATCAGGTATGCATGGCCGGTATCAGATACTCACAATCAGGATAGGGTATGACAAACAATATCAGATACTCACAGGCAGCATCAGGAATACACAGTCAGTATCAGATACTCACAGGCAGCATCGGGAATACATAGTCAGTATCACAAACTCACAGGCAGCATCGGGAATACAGTCAGTATCACAAACTCACAGGCAACATCGGGAATGCACGGTCAATGTCAGATACTCACTGGCAGCATCGGGAATACATAGTATCAGATACTCACAACCAGTATCGGGAATACATAGTATCTGATACTCACAGGCAGCATCGGGAATACACAGTCAGTATCAGATACTCACAACCAGTATCAGATATGTGCAGCTACCATTGGGAAAATGTAATGACGTGGTCTCACCAGAGGGTGTGTAATGTGACCTATTCTGGCCTTTACTGGCACTTAGTGGTTTACGGCCGGGGGGGGGGGGGGTGGACGCGGGGGGCGGGGGGGGGTTTTTGGTGGTGGCTTCAGCTGATTTTCATTTCACACAGAGGCTCCACGCGATATGCAAAGTCCAGGGAGGCACACAAAGGCTGTGCTGTCTCAAGCTGGGGGCGGGGAGCTTCCTACCCCAGTCAACAGGCATGAGCGTACGTTGGAAATGAAGAGGGGCGGGGGTAACCTGACAGGTGTGATCCCCCCCCCCTTTGATGCTGTAAATGAAGACGCTGCTTCTGGGGGACACTTTAAACACAGAATGACGGCAGTGACAGTGGGAAAGCAGCCCCCCTCCACTGGGTATGGCTCATCTTTGATCTGCCCCCAGTGTTCATATGACCCAGCGGACCCAGGCATGATGTGTGATGTGCATGACGCCAAGCAGCCGCCTGATTCATTCAGAGAAACGGCATGGCAACGGCATGGACCACAGGTCCCATTTCAATGGGGGGTCCAGGGGCCTGCCTGGCCAGTCTGAATCTAATGGGGGGGGGGCAGTTGGGAGTTGCTGGATTCTGATAGCAGGTGTTAGTATGAGATAGCGATGGGTGGTCAGACAGCCAGGCTGGGACCCCCTCACACCCTCGCAGTGGTAGGGTGGTCAAGGTTAGGGTCCCATGCAGAGCTCCACATTAGGACAGCCCAGATCTTCAGAGAACAAGCCAGCAAACAAAAGAGTAGTTCAGTAGCTTCGTGCGTCTGCCCCCGGGACACCAACCCTCTGAGCCCCTGCCCTGGCGGAGCAGTGATAAGCTGACGAATGTGTGACGTGAGAATGCTCAGCGCGTGAGGGAAGCTGCAGGCCCTGGTGCGTACTGCCTGCTGTTCCAGCCCCCACACCCCTGGGGTAGATCGCAGGGGCCGTGCTGCCCCAGTTAAGGCGCACTAACTGCAGTCCTTTTCCAGAAAAGGAAAGCGCATGGCCCAGTCCACGCAGCCAAACTGCTTCCTGTTTACCCAGCGCTGGCAGGCAGTAACCGGGCGTCCCCATCTCCCTCCAGCTGCAGTGTTTTTCCCGAAAGCTTCTTACGATAATAAATCTTTTTCATCTTTTTTCACTTGGGGTGGGGCTGGCCAGATCAGCGGGCCCTGGGCTGGAGGGGGCGTTTTCCAAAGATTGCGGGAAAATCCAGATGTGGGATCAACTTACATTTTTCTGCCGTTGCAATATACAGGAGTGAGAGGCTTGTGTTTACACTCCACTTTAGGGTGAACAGGCGCATTGAGAACAGGACACCTCTCTCATCCAGCAAACATCCCAAAAACATTCCTGCCCTGGGGTCAGTGTAGCTACGCATGACATGCCCCCCCTCCCACAAAGACGTGCAGCCCGAGTGGCTCAGTCGCGGCACCTGGCATCCCAGGGTGCTGGGTGTGTGTCCTCAACACACACACACAGACACACAGATATAGACACAGACACAGACAGACAGAGACACAGCCAGACAGATACACACAGACACAGACAGACAGACACGGACAGACACAGACACGGGCAGACAGACACACACAGACAGACAGACACGGACAGACACACACACATAGAGCTTGTCTTCATGTCAAGTCGGCAGTCAGAGAGCTGTCATGTCTCACCTCGGTACGCGGCCACACCCTCCCAACTCTGTGTCAAAAGCACTCATTACCGCAAGTCGTCGTGGTGATGCATCCTTCCCCTTGAGTGCCGGGGAGGTGTTTGGTCAGTCAGCCCAGCACTCCCCCAGCAGGTGTCCACCTGAGCCATGTTTCAGTCGGCACAGAGGTTGTGCCTGTGACCCCCACCTGCCCCTGTGGTCCCCACCCCCCACTTAAGCTGCGGTTCAGGTTTCGTTGACGTTTGAGCTGGGGGGCGACTCCTGATATCGACAGGTGTCACATCCTGTTGTGCAGTTAGCGGCACCCCCCCCTCAGCCAGCCCGGCAGAGCACACGTCAGCGTCACTTTCCTGTTCCCTTTTCATTCCCGTAATGAGTTGGACAGCAACACAGCATCTCCTTGAGGTTTCAGAGCCCCAGGTGTTGACCCCTGCTGGTGGAGAGTGTTTGAGAACGGCCAGAAGTCCCTCTTCTATTCCAAGGTTGTGAGACTGAGGTTGAGGCTTGTTTTGTGTGACAGAGCGTCACGGAACCTGCAGCTCGCGGTGCTGTTTCGGCACCTGTGACGAGTCAGGAACATGCTTCATGGTCGCTTGTTTAGGGTGAGGAGAGCTTGGGCTGGACATAGGAGATGCACAGGATGTATGCACACCTCACAGATCAATCAGGTGTGACATCTCCATGCTGCTCCACCAGTGGTAGGGCTCAGACCCACCCTTTACGGGAGGAAATGGGTTTGCCACAGAGAGAACTGTGCTCACCAGGGCGCAACGCCAGGCTGCTGCGCCAACCTGGCGTCACACACACGTCTAGACTGGGTGCTCCACTCAACAAGAAAAGCCACTTCCTTCCATGTGGCCCACACCTGGTCTTCTGCCAGCTCCCTCATTGGTCCATTGTCACAGAGAAGGTACCACTGATTGGCTTTTTGCTGGGCTGGCATGACCGGGAAAAAGGAGAAGTTCCCCAGATGTCTGATCTTCCAATGGGAGGAAAAGGAAGATGAAGGACTAAGGGGAGGCAGTGAGAGTCAGGGAAGGCTGACAAGAGCAGCCCCACCACATCCACAGAGCCCCTCCACATCCATACACCCCCATATTCACACAGCCCCACATCCATATTGCCCCTCTCAGCGTATACACAGCCCCCCACATAACCTCCCATATCTAAACAGCCCCCCCCCCCCACATTCATATAGCCCGCATGTCTATGCAGCCCCTTGCATATCCATATAGCCCCCCGGAACATACA
>JAABNY020000010.1:413439-426173 GCA_015164015.2 Brevimyrus niger
TATAGCCCCCACCCCACCCCCCGCATTCACACTTCCTTGCTGTTTGGTGTCAGCCTGCTCCTCCCTTTCCTCCTTAGAGCAACTCACCTTGGGGCTGAAATCCTCTGGCAGCAGCCCCTCTTTCACAGCTGTGTTATGGTTTCAACTTCCGGGGCATATCATTGCAAACTTTGACAGGAAGTTAGTTTATATGCTCCACTGGTGGTATAAGAGCGGAGCCCCTTAGTGATGTCTCAGCCAAATGGGGTTGGTGTCCTGGATCTCTCTGAATGGAGATGTGGCACATTTCATCAGGTGACAGCAAGGACACCTCCAGCTCACCCAGTAGATTATTAATAAAACATCTGCAAAACATCACACTTAGCTGAGCAGTTCATTCCTGCTCTTGCTATTTGCTGGTGCTCATTTAAGAGGATCATCTTTTTTCAATCAGTCGCAGTTATGATGTGATGGTGCTTCTTTTTAGGATCTTTTAACATGAGATTTGAGCAATACTGCAGTCCTGCAATGTCACAGTGTTATGTCTGGAATACTACAGTGTTAACAATGCTTTTTCTGTAATACTACAGTATTATGGTGCTTTCCTGCAGTCCTGCAATGTTACAGTGTTAAAATGATCTTTCTGTAGTGTTATAGTGCTCTATTCGCAGTCCCAAAATGTTACAATTATCTACATGCAGTCCCAAAATTACAGTGCTCTTTCTGTACTTCTGCAATGCTACAGTGTTATATTGATCGTTTTACAGTGTTACAGTTCTCTTTCTGCAGTCCAGCAATATTACAGTGTTACAATGATTTCTCTACACTCCTACAGTGTTACAGAATTGCAGTGCAGTTTCTGGCATCCGACAGTAGTTTTCTGCCTGTGCTGTCCAGGCGCTTCTTTCTGAGCAACATGTGATCCTGAACCCAGCTCTCACTTCACCATGCCTTTCTTGTGGTTATGACATCATGACGAAAAATGCAGCGTTCACTATTAAATGCAGCCTGATGCATTAAATATTCATGGTCCTGCAAAAACCACTAAAAGTTCCCCCCCTTCCTGGCCCATGTTCTTTTCAGGGGGTGTTAAAGGCACCCGGTCCAGGCCTGTATCACCTCCCACTGCACCCCACCTCGCCCAGAGCTGGCTGCAGAAGGATGGAAGGGTGGTTGTACCCTTTGGAGTGCCATGTCTGCCAAAGAGGCCGCTCCACTTCCACGCCATGCTCTCATGGCCAGTAACGAGGCCCATCCCACACTAATTTTACTTTCTTTCATAAAGAGCCATCCTATTCAATCAATCGAGTCAATATATAAGTCCCCCAGCAACAGAATTTTGTTTCTCATTTTGCCTGTTTTTGAGGTGGTAAAAATCTCTCACCTGCCACCAGAGGGCAAGCTTTTCCTGGGGTGGGTTTGACCTATAAATGCTGGTTCCTCTCTTGAGTTTAGGACTAGAACACAGTAGTCAGTGTCTGGGATTGAGGTGGGTTCTGGAGTGGGGGTCTGCATATGGGCAGGGCTGCAAGGTGCTGGGAGCCACCACTCTGCATGCCGCCAGCTAGGGGGGGGTGCACAGGCGGCACGGGGTTTGGGAAATCTATTTTTACTGGATCCTGTGGCTTTTGAGTGGTTCTCTGAAACCAAGGAAAACAAACAGCACTTTTAAAGCATTTGGGCTTCCAGATACAGGCCCAGTCGGCTCCGATGGACTGATTACCCATGGTGCAATTGGTCCATATCTGCAGCCCCCCCCCCTTTTGCATGGTGATTAAATATTGAAATGTAGCCATTAGGGAACAGCTCAGCTCTGCCGAGATCCAACCACAAAACGGTACACGCATGTCCTCCCAGACATGTCTGTGCCACTCCTACTAAATCCTGCTTCCATTAGAGCCCCCCTTTCATCCACCCATTCATCTGCCTGCTGCCATCTCTCAGCCTGGGGGGGGGGAGACAAGGAGGCGGGGGGCTGAGGGTGCGAGGGCAGTGTGCCCATGGTGGTCCCACACCCATGGCTGATATGTCATGCCCCGCCCCCTTCCATCAACTGGCGTGACACTGCCTCCCCCCCCGCCACCTTCTCTCACATAAAGGCCGTTACTCAGTGAGTGGTGGCATGGGCTGTTTTTCCAGTTTGACGTCTCCCCTGTCCGTGTTTTTCACACCGTTTTTTCAGAACAGGCTGGGAATCCCCCAGTGCAAATACCCCCACCCCCACCCCCTCACACTCGCTCACGCTGCCATCACGTAGCTTTCTGGTCACTGGTTCGACAGGCTGCTCATGTCAGAAGGTCAGCCACACCTCAGCGTCACCCCCTGTTGCCCTGGTCAGGTGATGGGAGAGCAGAATTTGCAACAGATCAGCATCAGCTCCTATTGCCCTGTCTCTAAAATGCAGCATTCCCCCCCCACAGGACACAGGGTGAAGCTGGAGGACTCCCAGAAGTTCTCAGAGCGTCTCACTGAACTGGAGCGCTTCCAGAGGGCGGGCCTGAGGATGGGGGCCGGGAACGGCAATCCCCGCCCCAGCCACCAGGGGCACTTCAGCCAGAGTGCTTCGTCACAGCTGCAAGGTACTCACTGGCACCACACAGACTTCCACCGTCGGACCCAGCACCCCACATGCATTAATGGCTCCCCAGCCTGGTCCCTCTGCAGTCACATGCGGAAATTCCCAGCCACTAGCATCTCAGCGAAGCTCTCCATGCTGCAGCAGGTCGGCAGGAATGTAGTCTGCCGGTGAAATGCAGCGGTGCCAGCTGGAGGCTCCAGGGGGGGCTGGGCGTGTGTGCGAGACGTTACACAACGATGGGAGTTCATTCTCAGACAGCTGTCTGCAGCATGAGGAGCAGAGGAATGTCTGGGAGGGCACCGCACACACCCACAGACACGAAGATACAAACACACACGCAGATACAGACAGACTCAGAGGTACAGACACAGAGATACACAGACAAACAGATACAGACAGACACAGAGGTACAGACACACATACAGACCCGAAGATACAGACCCCGAAGATACAGACACGAAGATACAGACACAGAGATACACAGACAAACAGATACAGACAGACACAGAAAAACCAACATTCACGGGGATACAAAGACACAGAAATACAGACAGACACACACAGAGATAGACACACAGACACAGAGATACAAACAGACACACATTGACACATACAGGAAAACATACACTACCAGTTTCAGTGACACTTTATCCCCCTAACCCCAAACCAGCGGGGGGGATATGTAAAGGGTGTTGCTTGGGGTTAGCTCAGGTCATGAGCTCTGTCTGTGGTACCCCTCCCCCTCAAGCTCCCCCCCCCCCTTCCCGTGTTAAACTGCAGGGCTGTGTGCACGCACAGAGGCATTCCTACACCACACACCTTAATGCACCATTTCAGGCCCCCCAGGGGGTGATCTGTAAAATAATTACTTTTTAAATTGCTGTGTCTCTGTCCTACCGAGACAAACAGAGACAGAAGTGATAGCATACGATGCTGTGCAAAGCGCCCCAGTGTGTCATAAATAACGCGCCAGCAGCACACAGAGCAGCGGGCCAGGCTGCTCCACTAGGACCTCTTTATATACCCGGCATGCTGTGCGACTTCTATCAGAGTTTTAAGGTTATTCCACCTGGATAATCGAGTCCTGCTGCAGGAAGGGGGCGACATTTGCTGGCGCAGCCTCGGTGTCTTCAGGGGTGTCAACTTAGCAAAGGCTTAGGGGGGAGCGCAGGAGCCTCAGACAGAAAGACATACAGAGACAGAGACACAGAGACAGACAGTCACAGACGGACTCACACACACACACAGCTAGTGATGAGTCTGTGTTGGGAGCTGTGTTCCTGCCCCAGGCAGACACACACTCACAGACACACACACACAGACACACACACACAGCTAGTGGTGAGTCTGTGTTGGGAGCGACTGTATCCCAGTCAAACAGGCATTCAGGGCAGCGTGCTGAAACAGACAGAAGTGGCTCTGCCTCCCCGAGTCACGTGGACTATATCAGTGTATGTGTCTGGGTGGGTTATGAATATATTACATTTTGAGGACCAACTGTCCCCATAATATGATAAAAATCTGTTATTTTGACGTTGAGCCAACCATTTTTTTGTCCTTGCAAGAGAAAACTCAATTTTATAAAAATCTGTGACTGCAATCAAAAACTGAAATTCTTGTATGTTGTTTGGTTACTTATAGTTAGGGTTAGGGCTGGGTGGGGGTTAATGTTGTCTTTGCCCCCAGGCTGTGTCTCCCTTACTGACAAGCCAGGATGGGAGGCATCAAGCTGCTGTCTGAGACGGTCAGGGCACTGACATGTGCGTGAGAGGTTGTGAAGAAGCCTAGATATAGCCAGTCTGTGCAAAAGCCGTTGTTTCAATTTCGATTTTCGGTTTTGGTTTATTTTTACATAGCGCCTTGCAGCACAACTGCGTTAGAAGTAGCAAGAGCTGAGAAGACCTTCCATGGTCTGTCAGCGTGAGAGGCAGCTGCAGAGCTGCAGCGGAAAGCTTGCATTATTCACATCTGGGAGGGAGGGTAGGTGGGTCTTCGGTGCAGTCATGTGATCATGCAGCCCCAATAGGGTGAAATTGCCGAGGCGCTTTTCAGTTCAGTTTCTTCCAAAGGGTTTCAGAGCACTGAGCAAAAGCCAGCCAAACACGGTCAGCTTCAGCCCAACACGGTCAGCTTCAGCCCAGCTGCCGTGAACTGCAGCCTGAGCATGAGGCGGTACCAACCCTGGATGAAAGGTGCCCATTGAGGCTTGGGCTGTACACTGAACACACTCTTTCTCCCGTTGCTCTGTTTGCTTTGAGTCAAGTTACAGCCAAAGGCTCAAAAGAAATATCGAATATCGCAGCCAGGCGATCCATAGCTGTGCTGCCGCCATCGCTGGGTCGAAACAGGAAGCCAGGACAAGGCCCTGTATTCAGGGAGCACCTCAGTGCCATGCTTCATGATGCCAAATTCGGAGGGGTTTACATTCTCTCTCTGGCACCCCTTCCATATTTATGGCAGATTCATTGGCCATTTTGGCTCAGGCTGTGCCAGGTCTGTCTGCCATTTCAGCTCAAGCTGTGCCAGGTCTACCTGCCATTTTGGTTCAAACTGTGCCAGGTCTGCCTGCCATTTCAGTGCTAACTGTACCAGGTCTGCCTGCCATCTCAGCACTAACTGTACCAGGTCTACCTGCCATTTCCATTCAAATTGTGCCCGATCTACATGTAATTTTGGCTCAGACTGTGCCAGTTCCACTGCCATTTTTGCTTAAGCCTCCTCCCGGCCTGCAGCTCACCTCTCTGACCCTTGTTGCTCAATACCATCCAACTCTTATTCCCCAGAGAACCCCACTCAGGGGTCTTGGAAGCCCCTTTAGTGTCGGTCTGTAGTGCAATACTGTTGCTGTCAACAGGCCAATCAAAATATTTCAAGGACATGCTTATTTTCTCACACAGATTGCCGTCCTGAATAAGTCCATTTAGCTGTAAGAATTTATCATTGTGGAGCAAGAAACAGACCCTCGACACTGACCTGGGAAACGTGCTTCCTCGGGAGAGGAGGGCCTTTGAGGCTGGCTCACCTCCCGTTGTCCCCCATCCCTCCCTCTGCTTCTGCCAGCAGGGGCACTTAGAAGCGAAGGCGAGGCTGAGTGCATGCATGCACACGCCCCGTGACGGTTTGCATGTAACAATCTGTGACAAAGAGCAAATAACCACTATTTGCATATCAAATGGTCAGAGGCCTATGATGCGGTCAAAGTGCGGTTAAACTTGGAATGGGGGCCTAGACTGACTCTGGGATGCCCACCCCCCAGTTCTGTTTCTGAGCCTCAACATCTCAAAATATCAGTTCAGGTTGACATGCCTCACATACCACTGAGACTCTGCAGGAGTCATGAGAATACCCCACCTGTACTCCCCCCGCGCACCCGTACACCTCACCCAAACTCCCCACGCTTACTCCTGACACGCACCCATACTCTCCAACCTTACTCCTCATACATAGCCGCACACCCCACCCATACTTCCCATGCACACCTGTACTCCCCACCCATACTCCCCAAACGCACCAGTACTCCCCACCCGTACCCCAGACACGCACCCATACTCCTGTTTTCTCTGCTCACGTTCACAGATAATCTCTGGTTCTTTCCATACATACGTACATCTATGTCTCTGCTTCTCTAAACCAATGAAAGCATTTTGTAACTGTGCTGCTATCACAGCTGTGTCTCAGCTACATACAGTCATTCATGGTGACAAACCAGAAATCTCAGTGTGTGAGCCCCGGCTCTCTGCGCCTCCTTTGCCCATGTGCTTAGCTTTGATGCTCACTCTCCTCTCTGCACAGCTCTGTGGCCCGAACAGATCGACACCCAGAATTTACCCATCAAAACATGCAAGGTGGAGGATGACCCGAGGTGGTCAGGTAAGGAAGGTGTCACTCCCTCTGTTCTTCTCCTCCCTGGTTTGTTGGAAGGTTTGTTGGGGACCCTGAGAGGTCAGGAGGAAAACAGTTACTATATCTGCAAAACACACAGAAGCTGTAAAGTGCTGTAAAGCTTGGCTGCAAACAGGCCACGAAGGGGTCCTGCCACCCTGCTGTGCCTTGGAGGCATGTGTGACAGAGCTTGGAGGGACATGTGGCGAGGGGGGGGGGGGGCAGCAGAATGCTGCTTCTGGTGGGGGTGCCAGAATTTGGTCAGAGCTCAACCTTGCTGTATGTGTGCGTAAATTGAACAGAATAATGCACTTTAGCACTACCTTGTGTGGGACTTCAGTGTAGCCCCCTTTTACTCCTGGGGAAGGGACGAGGGCCAGCCATGGGCCACCGTGCTCCCCCACACAGACATTCTGATTTGCCTAAGCTGCAGTTCCCTTATACAAACTCTCTGCAGGTGAGCTCTCTAATTTGAATGTTGGGGGGGGCACCTCACACCAGTGACCAAATCCAGTTTATTCTGTAAGCAAATTGGCCAAACCACCAAGCAGGGATGGATTAGTGGTCTTGTAGCCCCCAGGTTTCTTCATATAGATGCTGTCCGTTTGATCAGAACAACGACAGAGCCGCAGAAGGCCTATCAGCTTGCATGACCCAGCTCCTGAAATGCAGCTTCATGCTATCCTCCTCTGCCGAGAAGCAGACGGACCTGTTTATGAGGGTTCTGGGAGGCGATGATGGGGGGTGGGTGTTTGTTTCCATCATGACGATGGTGGAAAAGGCCAAAATATGACAGCTGCATCCCTCTGCAGGGGAGCGTGGAGTAGTCACTGCAGGCCTGCGTGCATGCATGTCTGTGGGCATGTGTGTCTGCATGCATGTTATGGTCTGGATGCATGTGTGTCTATGTCCATTTCTGTGTGTCTGCATGGATGCCTGCCTGTGGCGCATGTATATCTGCGTGGATGCCTGTCTGCATGCATGCATGGGCCTGTGAGTGATTTGCTCCTGCCCTCCTCCTCCTTCCTCTACCTCTCTCACTTGCTTTATCTTCCTGGCGTCACACCTGTGTTTCCTGTCTGGGTTCTCTGTGGTTTCCATGTGGTGTAACGTGCCTGTAGGGGGCGCCATTGGGGGTCCTTCTTCACCACTCCCTTTGTGTCTCTCCCCAGGCCCCACAGACCTGTTTGCCCAGCGGACCTCCTTCCCATCACTGTCCCCCCTGACAGATCCCCGCTTCTCTGACCCGCGGATGCACTACCCTGGCGCCTTCTCCTACTCAGCCAGCCCATCTGCTTCGGGCATCGGGGGCATCGGCATGTCAGCCATGTCGGCGTCCTCGCGCTACCATACCTACCTGCCGCCGCCGTACCCAGGCAACCAGAACCAGAGCGGACACTTCCAGGCCAACTCGTCCCCTTATCACCTGTACTATGGCACCGGATCCGGCTCCTACCAGTTTTCCATGGTGGCGGCAGGGGGGGACCGCTCCCCCAGCCGCATGCTGTCCTCCTGCACGGGGGCTGCCAGCACGGCCTCAGCGGGCAGCAACAACCTGATGAACCCGGTGTTGAGCAGCCAGAGCGACGGCGTGGAGGCCGACGGCAGCCACAGCAACTCGCCCACCAGCATCTCCACCCCCGGGAGGATGGATGAGTCAGTCTGGAGGCCATACTGAGCTGCACCCCCCATAAGACGTCAGGGAGAGGCGCGGACCATCTACAACCAAAGAAAACAGCCGCGGAAACCTCACCAAAGACGTCCATGTTGAGAATCTAGTGGTGCATGTTTGTCCCTCCCCCATTTTCATGGAGATTTCCCTGCCTGAGGTTGTGGAAGATTCAGCAGGAATCAGTCTTTGTAGCCTTAAAAACCTTAGATGTTGTGTGTCCTATTCTAGCTTTAAGTACGTTCAGCGCCAAGGCTGAGAACGAGCCTTCATGCACCATGGACCTTAAAGGCTGAGCCCCAGGGAATCAGTGGCGCCAGGTGCAGGGCCCGGGGCCCCCAGAGCCCGGATTTTGCAGCATACGGCCATGTTGTTTTTAAGCCTTTCAAACGGGGCACTGAATGTGTCTCCAAAAGGGCATTTTCTTTTTTTAAAACGGGTTAAATAAGCATTTAAAACACCAAAAAAAACAAAGAGGTAGTGCTGTTTTTGAGAAAGCATGAACTATAAGCAGTGACTACCCTAATGAGCCATCTTCCAAAGCGCCTTTCTTATCGCTGATAATTCTGCTTGGCTTTTGCCCCTCCAGCCTGCATGGACACCTTTCCCTCCTCCTTACGCCCCTGAGGGTCAGTCTGGATGCTGGCTGCACATCCGCTCACATCCTTTAAGGGCTTTTTGGTGTAAGACTACAGTCTGAGCTGCCCTAATGTAATTATAAGCGGATTAAGGCCTTTTTGAACATTTGATTTCCTTCGCAGCCTCTATGCACTGACCTTCTGTAAAGGAATCGGGAAATTCTGGCAATCGGCAGCCCAATGGA
Source organism: Brevimyrus niger (assembly GCA_015164015.2). NCBI lineage: Eukaryota > Metazoa > Chordata > Actinopteri > Osteoglossiformes > Mormyridae > Brevimyrus > Brevimyrus niger. The sequence continues at coordinate 422,371 of JAABNY020000010.1, forward strand.
GACTAAATGATGATCACAGCCACAAAAAGAGTCACAGCCCGTATTTTAGGCTTTCATTGCTATTAACTTCTCCCTTTTTCTATTTCTCCCTTGCTTCACTAAATCAGGTGTTCAGGGGTCCGTCTGACCCGCATGGGCCATAGGGGGCACCGAGTGCGCTGCCAGCGAACTGCGAGCGTGTCGGCTTTCACGTTTGTCGTTATGGTGTTCCTGACAGAGCGCCTGGCCACAGAAGGGACAGCAGCGCCCCCTGGAGGCCCTTGTGGCACCGCGGCATGCTGGGAAGCTGAGGGAGAGGTCGGGGCACATGGGGATCAGTCAGGAGGAGCTGTCAGCGAGGAGTTAGAGTTACAGTAAGCGGCGGGACCTCGGGGAAGAGGCTTTGTCTCCTGGAGCCCTTTGATCCTGGAGCCCCTCAGGAAAGGTGGTGCTCATCCTCTCTGCCTTTATCTATGAGGGGAGCGGCTGCAGCCTCCTCACCAAGCCGCTGTCCCAGGGAGCGATGAGGTGCCGCCGCGCTTTGGAGTTGGGTTTCGCCATAAAACTGCAGTCTTATTTTCAGTTTGCCTCGGGGGGTGGGGCTATTGCACAAATTTGTCAGTGCATTTGCCATGACTAAAGCGACCAAAGCGGGCGTTTGTAGCACAAATGAAGATTGCTGGGGTGGGGGGGGGGGGGTGGTTTCTGACCTGTGATTCTGATGACCTGCGGGCAAGGTGGTGCATGCTGGGTAAGTGGACAGGGTGGGGCGGGGAGAGGGGGGGTAGGAGGCAGCTGACCCAACTCACCTGATCACAGTCTGAACTCTTTTTGGTGATAGTACCTCAGGAATATTATCGGCACCCAAAGGGGATGGGGCGGGCGCGAGCACCTGGTCCAGGTCAGCGAGTTCTCTGAGGCTCAGGACCTTGGGGGGCAGCTAGCTGGGCCGCGGCATTAGGTGGACGGGGAGGTGCTCATGGCCATGGCGTTAAGGCAGATTCGGAGCTGCTCATGACAGATTAAGGTGGACACAGAGGTTGTCACAGCGTGTTCAGATACACCCTGCGAGGCATCACACGGCACCTGTGTGCCACTTTGGGTTAAAGTGCCTAGTGGACATCTAGAGACAGGGCAGGGGGACAGCCCCCCCCTCCCCCCCATGTCCGTCTACATGGAAACAGAGACACAACCTCTCATACAGCTGTGAGGAAACCAAAGATTGAGGTGGCCACACACAGACACACACAGACATCGAGGGCATAACTTTGGGTTGAACATTGGGGGGGAGGGAGGGGGGGGGGTCCAGGACCTGTATTGGCCGGTTTTAACTATTGGGGAGGTTTACCACCTCCCCAGCTCACTGTAATTTACACCCGTGACAGACACAGATACACACAGACACACACACAGACATAGACAAACACACTGCTGCGTGTAATATAGCAATACCCATATGGTTTTTATATGCAAAATTGTTTTATTTTTACATTTTGTTTCGTTTTATCAAGCTTTGAGGTGAGATCCATACAGCCTGTTAATGTTGAGCTGGGGGTGAGGGGGGCAGGAAATGGCTGACAGCTATATGAGCGTGAGCACGGGGCCCACAACGTGGGTTGTTAGGCCCGCTTCTGCTGACAGGGGGCGCCCTCACTCACTCTCCTCCCTGCATCCTTGTTTTTCCTGTTTCCTTCTTACGCTCCGAGCATGTATGTGAAAATCACGTATGTTAATTTAAAGAAAGATCAGTCTATATTGCAGTTTTATTGGTGAAATATCACTCAAAATGTCCATATTAAGTGCTTGAAATACTGAAATTTATGTGCGAATGATGTAGTTTTCAAAGCATTTTAATAAAAAAAAAAAAACAGGTTTGACCTTGTGCAGTGTGACCCTCTTTTACGCAGTGTGCCCTCCTTTTATGCAGTGTGCCCTCCTTTCTCCCTCACATGCCTGTGTCACCTTTCACACACTGACAGTTACCAGGCTGTCCCCTGAGAGTTCATCACTGTCAAACAGCAACTCCCAATTTGCTAACCTCACTAACAGCACCTCCATCAGACCCCAGCAAAACCGTCCCATGCCTCCTTAACCCAAATGGACCATCCCATGTCCCACGGCTCACTTGGTACAGTGCAGTGGGAAGGGGGTACTTCTTGGACCATGCCTCCAAGGTTGACAATCATCTAAGCCCCCCACCCATGCTAAGCCAAATATAGAAACAGTTGGTCACACCCGCGCACCTCATAACAGAAGTAGATGGGACTCACCGCCAGGTCACATGGCACCTTTTATGGAGGCTGGTGATTGGCTGATGGAAGCTCGACGTCACGTCTGATTCAGGATGGGAGTGTCAGCATGTCAGCCGGCTCAGGCTCGCCCTTGCCTCCCCCCCACAATATGTAACTTCACACCTTCACCCACAAAGCTAGCAGGGTTGCAGCTTGGGACACGCCCCCCTGCCTACACACCCCCCTCGAACCAGCAGCCCAGGACTGTGACAGCTTTAGATTTACAAAACCACTCCAAAACAAAAAAAAATTGAGAGGAATAAATAAATATTTTAGAAAAAGAACAGGGTCGTGAAAATGGTTCCTTTCTCACGCATGGGGCTCCCAGGCCGGCGGGTGCACGGTACCTGCATACGAAAGCCATTAGGGTTATTGCGGAGCCACGGACGGGCCATGAGAAGCAGGCAGGCCGAGCCACTCGGGTTGGGTGCTTCTACAGAGCCAGCTATTTTTTCACTGATGGCTGGTGGGAAAGCAGCCACACAGTTCCCACAGTCGGACTGAGAGCAGAAGTGAGAGAGAAAGAGGAAGAGGCCAGCTATTTCTCACACTACAGGCCAGTCACAACAGGGAGCGCACTGTAGGGGGCACTATGGGCTCTCTTCCAGATCTAAGGACACCCAGGTGAACGCATTCAATTCCCAAACCCATGCCGGGTCTCACTCCCACATTTACGTTTGCTCACCGCTCAAAGGATGTAGCTGTCCTCTAGACAAGTCTGTATTGGCTAAAAGCAGGAGGAGTGCAACACTGACACACCTCTAGCACAATCAATAAGTCTCTGAAGCTGGCCCATTCAGGTAGATGTTGGGTTCCTGATGCGACAGTGGTGGCCTAATGTTTAAGGAAGTGCACTTATAATCAAAAGATTGCTGGTCGAATTCCCAACCAATAAGGTACCACTGAGGTACCCTGAGGAACTTACCACCTAAAACACTAGCTGCCCCCTGCTATGTCACGATGCCATATATGGGTTAAACGCAGAAGACACATTTCGTTGTTTTGGTGAGTGCTCTATGTGTGTGTCGACAATGACTAATCACTTTACCTCACCTTACACTCAGAGTCTCAGTAGTGGTGACCACAGTCTTGACGGGCTCCCTCACTGCCTCCGTGGCATCTGTAGGCCACCTGCAAAGACCCGGACATTCACACCCGGTCAGTGAGGGAGGTCTGTGAGAGGCGAAGATGCAGACACATGCAAAGTCGTGACAATTGCAGATGTGGCGATGATGTGGTGGGTCGTTGGGGCTGACAGGATGCAAATGGCCTTTATCCATAAGCAAATAGGTCCTTTCCCATGACGAGATATTTACATGGGTGCTCCCATGCAGGGGCTCTGCCCCAGTGCTGAAATGGTTAAGCAGCCCAAGCATGCCCCCACCCCCACATCTTACCTCACTACCGTCACACTGCACCTGCTGATGGCAAGCCCCCCCCCCCCCCCCCCCCCCCCCCCCCCCCCCCGCCCCCCCCCCACCCCCCGCTTTTTTTCGGGGGCAGGACCCTTGGGGGGGGGGGGGGGTGGGAGCC
>JAABNY020000011.1:11838-41633 GCA_015164015.2 Brevimyrus niger
GGCCTGGGCGTTTGTCTGCGGGATATCTCCGGGCTGCTCTCGTAATCTGCCTTCCCCCCCCTCTCTCTCTCCCCCTCCCCCCCCCCCCCTCCCCCCGACTCGCGGCCGCCTGCCCCTTGACAGCTCAGCGGTTGGGGCTGGAGCGGACCTGCAGATTCGGGGGGACTTTGCAGCCTCCACGCTCCATCTGCGGGTACCGCTCCTCCTGTGTGTTTACTCCACGAGGGCCATCTGTCTGCCGCGGGACCCTGGAACGGGAGCTGGCTCCTGTTTTGTTTGTGTGCGTGTCAGAAAGCGTGTATCTGAGAGCACTTGTGTATTTGTTTATCTGTATCTGAGAGCCCTGGTGTACGTGTCAGTAGTGTGTGCCTGTGTATATTAATTTCAGTGTCTGCGTGGCTGTGGTCTCCCTCACAGGCTCTAATGCTCCTGAACATCTCCTTACGGTATCGCCGGCGGCCGCGTGGTAATCTAGTCACACTCATCCGTCGGTGACATCACTTATTATAGTGTTGGGTGGGGTGTGGCCAAGGGGGGCATGTCCCTGTCATCGCTGAAGTTTTATTGACCCAGTGGTAGTGCAGAACTGCCATGGAGTGTCCTGACACCAACACGTCCAGGCTTTGTGCTCCTCTGCTATCGTGGCTCCCCTACAACCCATGGCAGTGCGGTGTCCCGCTGTTAGCCCCGCCCCCACTGGCCATAAGTCCTCCTTGTGTTTTTTTGCTCACATGTTACTCAATTTGTCCCCCTTGTGCAGAGATTGCTGCTTTGATGCATCTCCGTTTGAGAGTTCGCAGCCCAGGGAACTGGGGATGACATTTTGGGGGAGGGGGGTGACGGCCGACCAGTGATTCTGGCCCTTCCAGACCACCCCGCCCACTGACCCCAGGTGCCCCACAGGTGTGTGCGATGCTGGAATGTGCCCCCCCCCCCCTTTCAGGAGATCAACTAGAGCTACATTCCACTGGCAGGATTGAGAGGGGGGGGGGTTTGGGGGGCCGGAGGCAAAGAGACAAAGGGAGGATCTGTCAAATGGGCTGTTAATGCGCACAGACCACACCCTCTAAGAGAGGATGGTGGGGGTGGTTGAGTCCAACTTCCGCTGTGCTCAAAATGAAAGCAGGTGGCCTCCTTTTTGGTGGCTGGGGGGGTAGGTATTCATGGCACAGTGTGTGGCTTTGGCCCCCACCGGGCACTGGATGGGGGCCTGGTTTCACACACTGGCTTGGACAGAACCCTGTTTTAACCACAAAGCCCATGGGCAGCAGCAAGTCCGATGTCCCGCTCAGAGATCCGAAAGGGAGGAGCCCCACATTCCTGCGGCTGCCCCATGTCCATGTTAGTCCAGGATATCGTCGCTTTCTGCAAGAATGTCTGATAAACTACCAAAATGTTTACATCTTAGTTCACCCTCTTTAGTTATGTGATGCAAACATGTAGACTGCAGTGTTGATGTTATCCACTCAACTTTAAATGTCAGAGTTTGAAACACTCTGTGGGCTTGATAATTACAAATTTGGGAAGTTGTGTATGATTTTTTGGAAAGTTTTTCTAAATCAAAACAAAGCACTTTTGGTCACTTTCAGCTGAGTCACAATAGTGCTCCTGAGAGATGGTTTATATGGTTGGTATTTGATTTAAGGTCCCAGTACACAGGGGTTAAGTCAGAATCAGTGGGGGGGGGCAGCCTGTCTGGTACACGGGGAGGGGGTGGCCTGAGTGAGCCACTCTGCACATTACTTTGTTCTTTATCATACGTATTTATAACCACAGTCTTCAAGGTGCATGTTCATTTGTTGGCATGTTATTACCACTTTAAACCAATACAAAATAAGTTTTTGATCACATGATTAGTTTATTTTTAGTTGATATGGGTAATGTACATATAGCATGATTAAATAGTACATGAACTTTTTTAAACATGATGTAAATAAAACTTATGCATGACAATCGCGAAAGGTAATATTCTTGCTTATTCATTTGTAATGTCCCCATGAAACTGCACTAAAATATCAAGTTGTTCACGTACTGCTTCTTACACGTCTTCCCTCTAGCAGACACTAGCTAGTAAGGGCAGTTTTGTCAGCAGTACGATAAGCGAAAAAAAGTAAAAATACAAAAACAAAGAAATCAAGGCTTCACGCAGGAATATCTCATCCACTAACTGAATGAATGTCTGGTCAGAGCTACCAATGAAATTTAATATTAAAGCTGATGGAACAAATTATGATTTGTAGCACAAACCTGACTTTTTACTAAATCGCTTTGAATCTTTTGCTATATTTTTGCACATTATGAAAAAAAGATGAATGTTTTGGAGCTGCACTCCAGCAAAGTGCGATTTGGAAATAGGAGTTTAAGATGGGCTCTAGCAACCTCAGTCTATGTTTAATCCCTGCCGGTTGTGGGACGTTGACTGGGCAGATTGGCCTTGTATATGGGTCTCTGTTTCCACTTCCCTCGGATCGGCATTCTCTGTTCTGTGTAGCTCAGGGGTGGCCAGTCCTATCCAGAAAAGGTCTTTGTATGTGTAGGTTTTCACTGCAACTCCCTAATTAGATTACTAATTAATGGACTTATTATCTGACAAGTCCTCACATCTGGGTTTGAACAGCTGACCTAAAGGTTATCCCAAAAGCCTGCATACACACTGGCCCTTTGAGGATAAGATTACCTTGCCCTGGTTTAGATGGTCATTCCAGTGTGTCCAGCAAGCTCTGGTCCACATCCCTCTGGATAAAACACATCTGAGAATGGCGGCTCATCTCCCCGTGAAAGCGTGTCAAACCCTTGGGCCACCTCCCTGTCCGGGTGGGTGGGGTATCAGGGACAGTGGTTTGTTATCCCACGTGTTTGACACTCCAAATCGCTATCTGCCTCTTTCACAGGGACTTTCACTGCAGTAGCATTTATGGAGGGGGACGGACATGGCGTGGTCAGCCATGCCCTTCCTGTGAGAGCCTGTAATTATGGCTGCGTGACTTGTGGAGGTGGTGGGCTTTTCACACCCCGGTTTCCCTTTGCTGAAGGTGAAACACTTTGATCTGCCCGCTAAGGCAGAGAAGCCTCTCCCAGTATAGCCAGCCGCTAAACTGAGGTCTACCAGCAGCCAGGGCTGTTATCACATACATGATTAATACTCATGAATAGTGTTTGGTTGGTCTTCGGAATGGCCATTTTGGATGGAAGCGCCACATGCACAAACTAGACGACCCTGGAGAAGCTGGGTTTTAGCACAGGGCTGGTTGTGGGGTTACCTGCTGGGGTGGAAATCCCGCCCTGTGCAACAAAGGAGTTCAAAGGAATGTGAGAGATGCCAGCTTTTACAACTGGTTTGTGTCAAATCGCTGTTACTTGGAGAGAGAGTGAGCAATGAAGGGCGGAGAGAAAGAATGGACCGGGGAAGGAAATAAAGACGGGGCCGAATTCATTAATTTAACGAGCAAAAAGCCTGACGTGTTTATCAGACGCGCATGTGATCATGCAGAAGGTTCGTGGGGCAAAAATGTGTTTCCAGTCACTGTGGACAGGCTCCGCCCGCCATGGGAGACGGGATTCCAGAACGTACTCTGGAGCTGGGATTTCTCCCCGGACATAACAGAAATGTATGATCCAGTGCTCCAAATCCGTCCCCGTGGATCCCCAAGCAACACGGATGGAAAGTGAGCCGGCTCTAAAGCCTTTACATCAGCCGAGCTGGACACATGCCGGAAGTTTTGTTGCCGTTTGTCCCAGGAAAACATTTAAATGTTGGTGTGGTGCAAAAGCAAAGCGCAGTGAAGGTGCAGCCCCACGGATAACTGCACTTTGAAAATATACAGATGTTTGGATCAGCGCAAGAAAAAAGCAACAGCACGTGTGTTTGCTAGAGCGAACGGCTGACAGTGACTGGGAGAGTTTCAACAAAAAGACAGCAACTCCTTTAAAAATACACAACAGAAAAATAAGGGCTCCCACAGGTTCTTGACAGAATATTAATGAAAATTCTTTCTGGATCTCCCCGCATTTCGAGAGGACGGCGGGTGCTGGAAATGCCTTGGATTTCTGCGCTTGATTCCTGTTTATTGGCAATTAAATCTCAGGATTGTCAATAATTCATATATAAACGCCCTCTGAGCGTACAAGGCCTGGCGAGAAATACAACAAGGCTTCAGCCCTGTGATTTAATCGCAAGCACCATCTTGTCATGGTGACACTGCTGAGCCTCGGAGTAAATAGGGGTGTTCCGTGGAAGAGCTCTGGGGGGGCGCAAACCCTGTGTGGTCAGCTCTTTGTTTATTAGCAGAAAGGTCATGCTGGATCTCGCCTTTCATTTTCCATGGATGTATTGTGTCTGACGTTAGTTTCGATGGACTCTTATGGCACAAAATAAGTCTGAGGCACATTTGGAAGGGAACTCAAGCCTGCTATCCCAGCACAGCAACGGAACGGTCATGTGACACTACAGCAAGGTCTTGTGAGACTATGGCGAGTGTCGGAAGGTCCCTTTCGGGACTCGGTGTACGCTGCCGGCTGTAGGACTCGTGGCGTCATTTTAGGTCTTTGTGTTTGTTGGCTTCAAGTGAATGTTTGCTCTGGGTCTCTTGCCAAATACTCAACCAAGTGTAACAGCAAAGGCGTGGGCAGGTAGGAGCCCAGGCCAGACAGGAAGAGGTGGGCTTATGACACGGGACATGTCCGTCAGCTCTGCATGCTCCCTCCCCTTCCCCAGACGCAAGTCACAGCCAGATCCTTTTCTTCCCAAACTTCACACCTGCTCTCCCTTTCCTCTCGATATTTAAGCTGCAGCACCTCTAGCATTGATTGCATCACTGATCAGCACCAGACCGGAAGACTTTCTGTAACAACTTCCGCCATTGTCCTGTGCCCCTCCCACCACACGGGATTGCTTGGTCCTCCTGGGTCTCTGGTTTTCATGTTAGCCTGTTTGCATGTGGGGGTCCCATCTATAGATTGCTAATCACTGTGCGATGATGACAGAAGCATGTATGATTAATGGAATTGCCATTAACAGAATACTTCTAAATCAACACAGCAGCCCTCATTCTTTCAAGATCAGCTCTGTGTTTTTACTCACCACCTTCTTGGACTGGGCAATATGCACCAAAAACCATGTCTTGGGAGAGCACCGGGAGTCATGAGGTCGCTGGAAAGGGGTGCGTGGCACTCCCAATATCTTTCTAAGAGGATGAATGTCCAAGTCTTTAGAGTCCTGGTGCTCCCTGTCTTGCTCTATGGCTGTGAGACATGGAGGTTATCCAGTGAGCTGAGAAGAAGACTGGACTCCTTTGGTACTGTGTCTCTTCATAGAATCCTTGAGAATTGGCTGGTTTGACTTTGTGTCGAATGAGCGGTTGCTAGAAGAGTCCTGAATGAGGCACATTACCTGCATTGTGAGGGAGCGTCAGGCCATGTGCCGTGTTTCCCTGAGGGTGATCCTCACTGAGGACCCGAGCGGCGGGACCAGGCCAAGGGGACGCCCACATAACACCTGGCTGCGGCAGATGGATGGCCATTTCTGGAGGGTGGGACTGGACCGTGTGTCTGCCAGGGGGTTGCCAGCCGGGATCCCAAGGAGTTTCGTCATGTAGTGGGTGCAGCAACAGTGCATACAGTAGCAGTTTTGTACATACAGGGGTATAATTTAGATGGCTTGTATATTATATAAGGGACTTGACAGGGAATGACAATGAAGTAATTTGAAAATCAAAGTACTGTTTCAGAAATTGGTAATAGAATTTTTATTTTGTCGTTCAGGCTAACAGATTGTTGTAGTTAAGGTTAGGGGTGCCCAAGTGTTATTTGTGAATTTTCACATTGGCAGGGATCTTCCAACCATAGTTCTTTTAAATGTGAAGCGGTTAATGTAAATGAAGCTAATAATGATTCATTGCTTTTGATCTCCTTCCTCGTGAGTCAAACTCAATTGGTTTGACCTTAGCAGTGGATTCTGGGAAAGAGTGCTAATAACAACACACAATAAAAGTATATCTATATGAGTATTTTATTATGCTATAGCTCTTATTTAAGTATATTGATACACTTAAAAAAATCGATATGCCACCCAGCCCAATCTCTCACCACCTGCGGAAAATGGACAGGGAATCCCAGCCAGTTTTAGTACCAGGAAATCTAATGGCCGGAGAGTTGTGTTTATCCTCTAGATGATGAGTTATGGATGGCATGAACTGCTCAGGGGATAAACAGGGACAAGTGAACAAGTTCCTAAGAAAGTGTTTTGGTCATATGGTCTTGTAGTCGATTTCAGCGTAAATGGTGGGACCCATAAAGTACAGATCAACCCTTCCTGGAAACGAGCTCCACATTTGGGATAATCGGTCTCATTAGGTGATACTTCCTTGGAAGGACACCTGGCTTTATATGTTCCCACTGCTGCCTGCCCTCACCTTGTTGCTTCTTTTGGACTGTATCTCTGGAGGATGGTTGTTAGACACTGTCACCATCATGCTCTTCGCTGCTGAAGCTGCTTACTCTTAGCTCAGCTAAGACCAGAAACACGTTTTGGAATTAAATGGATAATTGCAGTGTAGGTGATGGTGGTGGTAGGGCAGAGCTATGGGGAAAGCCGCTAATTACCACAGTAAAGTGGCATTCCACAGAAACCGGAGGTGGGGTTCACCTTCACTCAGCACTTGTCAAGGACCTAATGAAGGATACGGACCAGACCGACCACCTAATAAAGGATACAGAACAGACTGAGGACCTTATGAATGCTATATGGGCCTGACTGAGAACCCAATAAAGGATACCTAACCGACTAAGGACTCAACAAAGAATACATACTCAACCGAGACCCCACAATGGATCTGGGCCTGACCAAGGACCCAACAAAGGATCTTGACCTGCCCAAGGAACCATCAAAGGATCTGAACCTGACTGATGAGAAACCATCAAAGGATCTGGACCTGCCCAAGGACCCAACAAAGGATTTGGATCTGTCTAAGGAACCATCAAAGGATCTGAACCTGACTGATGAGAAACCATCAAAGGATCTGGACCTGCCCAAGGACCCAACAAAGTATCTGGATCAGCCCAAGGACCGACATAGGATCTAGACCTGCCCAAGGAACCATCAAAGGATCTGGACCTGACTAAGGAACCATCAAAGGATCTGGACCTGCCCAAGGACTCAACAAAGGATCTGAATCAGCCCAAGTACCCAACAAAGGATCTGGACCTGCCCAAGGAACCAGCAAAAGATCCAAACCTGACTAAGAAACCATGGAGGGATCTGGACCTGATTAAGGAGTACATGAAGGGAAGGACTAGATGAAAGACTAAATGAAAGAGCAAATGAAAGGTGATGCCTAAATGAAGAATCAAGTAAAGTAACGGACCGTTTCATGGCCTCGAGGGGCCATAAGCGTGAATCTGGGCCAGCCTATCACCTGCAGCGGTCCAGCTGTGCGGAGGGCATCGGTAGGTTAAGCTTTGCACACAGGGGAAATGAGGGTACGTGGGAGGTGTTTGGTGGGAGGGGCCCTGGAATGAGCCCAGTTGTAAATGAATGGGAAGCAGCTGAAAGTGACAGCTGATTGACATCGTTAGTGAGAGGGGAAGGGTACTACTTTTCAAAAGAGTAGGCGTTTGTTGATATGAGACACCTGGGCGACCTGTGACCTCTTGGTTCTGGCTCCCAGAATGCTGATGGTTACCGGGAGACCTGCCATTAATGTGAACCTCAGGCATTCCATCAACGAGCTGCTCCCCTCAGGCTGGGGGCAGGGCCTTACTATAGAGATGCATTGGGTTATTTTTATAATGGAATACTGCCTCCTCTTCAACCTGTTGTATGTCCTTGTTGAGAGTATTTAATGGGTATTTGTGCAGCAAATGGCTGAAGGTGAAACCCAAGGAACAATCAAACAAAATAAAACAAGCAAGCAACCCCTGGGCCAGTCCCTTAACATACAGTTTGCCAAACTGTTTTATAGATGGTAGGGAGTGTATAGGGGTGTGAACAGGAGTACATACAGATATCCAAATTTTTTTTAAGTTTAATTGCCACATGTATGTGGAGCAATGCAGTGAAATTTTTATGCCACGGTTGCAGGTGAGGGGACAGGTGCATGGGGGGACAATAGGACATACAGACAATAACAGGACAAAGATGAACATGCAGTGAGAATGGGTGATGATGAGTAAACATGTGCAATGGGGAAGGATATAATTATATCACAGAATGGTAAAATAATTATTACTAAAATGCGAAGCAGAATGTTAATGCGGTGCAATGGGGGGAGAGATAGAGGTCAGAGATGTGTACCCCTCATGTAGGTGAAGAAGAACTTATCAAGTAGATGGATGTGTAACCTGAGGCTTCCTGATTTGGATCCCGGGCTGGTTCTTCTGCTGGACCTTTGAACAAGGTGCTGAATGGTTAAATGCTGTGAGGTGCTTTGGGTTAAAGCCTCCCCTGGAGGTTATATGATTTTATGGACCTTAAGAGAATTCACCGGTACGAGTGCGATTCGCCAGTGAGTGTGTGAGCAGAAGAGAGGCAGATTTTCGACATCACCTGCAGGGGATGTCATACATATTTGTAAGGAAGGGGGAGGTCAAAAACTGAAATATATATATATGAACAGGTACAGATGTCTCTGACAGGAGGAGATGACTGTTTCTGAGACAGTAGTAGAACAGATTAAACATCTTCAGTTCTACCACCAGCAGGTTGCATGCTAGCCTTCACTGGGTCTTCTCAGCTGGCCAGGAAGTGTGTCCTGCTGTCGATGCCTTACCCGTGTCCACATCTCCTCCACCACGACGGAACCAGCCGGAAGCTTCCTGTGTGGCCCGCTCTTAATTAGATTTTTAACGAGCTTAATCAGTGGCATTGGGAGGAGACCAAGACTCTTCCTTTGAGCTGAACTCATTAAATCCGCAATAATCACTCCAGCCTCTGCTCACTAATTCTGCTTGGCTCTCTTATCACTTAATAAGGGGATAAAACATGGAAATTGATTTATCTCTCTTTCTGTGCTCGAAATGGAGGGCGGTGGCAGATTATTATTGTTGTTTTGATTACTCTGTGGCCGTGTTCTCCCTCTCTCCTCGCTTCGTGTCATGTGACTCCCTTCCCGCTCTCATTACGGTTTCATCGGTAACTAAATGCGCCCTACTTGTAATTAAATTAAAAATTTCCACAGACCCGACCCTCCAGTTGCCATCCTGGGGAAAAACAGCAAGCTGTGCCAAAACATTTTCCTTAATTAGATTTATTAGACTAATGAGAAGGTTCTTAATTATAAAAAAAGGACAGAATCCGAAGTATGCATTATCTGGAATAATTTAAAATGCTGAATTTGCCACAGGACGGGGCAGAGGGGTTGCTCGTTTAGCATAAGCGGTGACCTATTTCAATGCTGGAGTCATGGCTGCCTAATTGTGTGCTGTTTATTTCATTCCTTGTAAACACATCGACATTTCTGCCACTTTAGGACCCGCGGCTTCCCCATTGCCCACAAGACTTTCTCCCGTGTCCGTTTTTAACTCCAGCAGGAAAACGGGGGCCGTCCCGCTCGGACGTCCTGACGTGCCGGCTGTGTAATTTTAGCAAGGTTCCCGGGCAGAGACGTCGCTCCCGCTGGCCGCTGACAGCAGGCGCGGACGTTTTGATGGCCCGCAGGCTCCTCGGGGCCCTTAACACCTTGTCTGGGCTCCCAGCTCCCAACGGGCTGCGGCAGCTGCGGCGTGTTCGCACCGCGCCCCCGCTGCCGACCCCGCGCCCTGCGGACTCGCAGCCCTCCAGCTGGGGTGCCGGCAGGCCAGGACGAGCGGGGCAAGGGGCTGATTTGTTAGGTGTTGGCGTGTGCGGAGGGGCCTGTGACCCCCACGGAGGGGCCCGCGCCATTCCTGTCCACTCACAGGGAGTGGCTTAGCATCCTTCCCTACTGTTCCTCTGGGTCTCGCTCTTTCGGGAAGCTTCCTCGCTCAGCGGCCGCCTCGCCGGCTTTCGTTGCACAACGTGCCGCAGCCCTCCCCTTCCCAGGCTCTTTTTAACGTTTATGACTGGCTATGGAGGAATGAGAACCACATGTCCCACCGAGAGCAGCCCGAAAACAAATGTTCGCTTCAAGCTGTCATAGGGTACCTACTTTTATGGGGTAATAATTTACAAAATAATGGGAGCTGGGTGCTAATATTTGGCATTTCTTACTAAAATAACTTTGCCGGAGCACCTGAGGCAACAGCGAAGGAATTTACAAAGGTAGGTGATGGACCACCCAGCACCAGGGAGCCACCTGCGTGGGATCCTCCCCGTGACACCTTTGCTGTGCCTGGGGACTTGTCCCCTACCCCCCCACTCCCACCCCACACACACACATGCACACAGGAGGTGACTCAGAGATGTTTCATCACATCCTCTGTGAAAATCAGGTCTGCTTCAGGACTTGTGAAGGACGGGTAGAATGTAGAACTTGGACCCAGTGGGATTCGCCTTCTTCCTCATCCGAGAGCAGGGAGCCGAGTTCAAAGGTCGCTGCTGCTCCTCCGGCCTTAGCCCGCCTCACTCCCTCCAGGTTCTAGGCAGCCGTTTGGACAGGTCAAGTCTCGGCACGCAGGGTTAGAGAAACTCACAGCTGGCTGGAATATGGCCTTTGATCTCTGGGCGGGGTGTGAGAGACAGTGGGGGACAGGGGCCGGTCTGGAGCCGCTCTCACATCGGGAGGTCCCGGGGGGAGACAAACAGCACGGGGGCACTTTGTACATGATTTACAAGTATGCTAATTTATCAAAGGCCCCCCAGAAAAAAATTATATTCTGACTCATATTTACAGGAATATCGGGAATGTGCGACGCATGTGGCTATGTTTACTAGCAACGCCATAAAAGCTGACATGAAAGAGCGTCGGCGTCAGTGGCCGTAACCGTTTCTGAATTATTTAATTGGCGGAGTCTCGCCCGGCTGCTGGGCCGCGGCCGCCCGCTTTTCCCACAGGGGTCCGGGAGAGTGACTTTCATCACATTCAGCACCAGTGTGGGGGAGGGCCCACAGACGTGTGGGGGGGAACCTCGATTTGATGGCCAGACCACGCCAGCATGTTCGCTGTCCATCAGCACGCTGCACTAATGTTTGTGTTCGCGGAACGGCCACTAATAACTGCAGGAGACATCATTTCCCGCAAAATTACCTGTCATTACAACAGGGAGGAAACATCGCATTCAGTCTCCATTCACTGCAGATTGTGGCTGAAATTTACAGAGTGGCCTGGTCCCCTGATGTACAGGGCCCCGGTTAGCATGCCGATTAGCAGAGCACTCACCCGGCGTCCCTCCCCGTGCGCCTCCCTGACTGATTGCCTTCCCCCGACCCCCGGAATTGGCCCCCAGGCTGCAGATAACCTGATCATTCTCTCCCAGCCTTGGCTGAATGACAACACGCGGCTACATGGTTGGTGTCATGGGTAACATGTGCTGTGGCCGCCTGCCAACGGCAACAAATTGTGTGGTACCGTGGAATCATGGGAAGGCGAGGGGGGTGGTGTGGGTAGGCGGCATTGACAGGCGGCGCCCGGGCCTCGGGTTCCCTCCCCCCACGGCTGCCGCATTACGCTGGTCAGCACACCGCCAGGCCCAGGATGCCACTGCTGATGCTCCTCGTCACAGAACACATGCTTAGCCGGGGCGTTTGAGGTTTACTGCACCGTCACTTCTGATTACTCCGCTGTGCCAATCGCCCCGCCCCCCCAAAAACCCTCACTGAGCCCCAGTCCTGGTCTGCCTTGGGGGTGTGGCGGGGGGGTGGTGGTGCTACATCACGCTGATCCGCACAGCTGGTATCCAGATGTTATCCTGTTGAACAATCAGATGGGCACTATCAGTCTGGTTTGGGTTTGTTTAGTTTTGGGGGGAGGGGGTTGTGTGCCATGAGACTCCAGTTTGGCCTTGGCCTCCTCTCTCCTGCTCTGTTAGTTGTCACCTCTTTTCCTCCGTGTCTGACAACTCGATTTGAGAGGATGCAAAACATACCCCCCCTCCAACAGGTGTGTTCAAATACAGTGTAAAACAAGCCCGCCCCCTGTCATGCCCAGAAGGGGGTATGGCCAGGCAAGCGGGCCCAACCCAATCCCTGACCCACGATTAATGGGTGGTCTGGTACCCATAATGCACCGCAGTCTCTCTGGAATGAGCAAAACTAACGTGGGACAGGTTGGGGGCTCTGAAGCAGAGTGTGGCCTATGTGCTCACTTTACTCCAAGCACTAAATAATAATCCAAATATTTCAGGGGTTCATGGGATGGGGGGGGGGGGGGGAAGCACCCTGAAGTAGGACCAGGAGGTTCCCATTTTGCTTCCCAAATGGGGCCGCTGCAGCCGTTCAGGGGGGACCTCCATCCCCCAACCCCCCCCCCTCTTCCATCGTCTTATTTTCTGTTTTTCGTTAACGTTATTATGATTAAGCAATGCTATCTGACAGGAGGGATTAAGAAAGATAACAGGTCCTGGCAATGGGGAGCACATGTTGAAACACCGAGAGGTGTTGGGAGACTGCATGAGGAATCCCGTGGCTGGAATGCCTGTGGCCGGCGCCGTTTGCCTTTCACCATCTGCTGCTCGCACACTATCTCCAATGTTTTTGCCTGTATCTCTTACTATTATCAATGAAAATAAGGCAGTGTTTTTTATCGTTTATTAAATTCCCTACCCCAAAATCCATGGAAGGGGCTGCGGCACTATTATTCTGTAATGCGGGTACCTGTCCTCCTTCCTGTTATGAAGAACAGCCCTAGGAAAGTGTAAGAACAGCTTCTCTGGCCATCGGACTGGAGTGTCACCGTCTCACATGCTCTCCTTCTCTTGTTCCCATGTTCAGGCCATCAAGGCTTTGGTTTCATAACCATCTCACCTCTCCAGCACACAAACCACTAAGTTGTGGAAATGACACTTTAGTGACCACAGCAGTGACTTTATCATTACCGCCATATGCCGATGAACTAGGGTTGGCGACTTGGTCGACGGCATCGATGCTGAAAATGTCTTGGCATTAATATTTTAAATCAGCGCATCGTTTTTTTATTATTATTTTAATACAATTACCTTTATGATTTCTGAAATGCTTCAATTAATTCTAGCCAATGCTTTCCTTTAGTATAACTAGTTGATTATTGGAGTAGTGCAAATTATCACAAAAAAAAAAGTGCTATGACATACCATAGCGGCACCAGTGCTATGCACAAACATCTGAAGAGAAAATGCACGAGACCTATTCTGAATGATGGCCCACCAAGGTAGGCAAAACCACCCTAAGTGTTGTCTACTCGTGTTTCTTAAATGAGCATTACAATGGAGACCTTTTAAATATCTTTTGTCCTTGTAGCTGCTTAACACTCATTATTAAACATTATACATCTTCAATGAATAAGTGTTTGTGAAAATGTTTAGGCCAAAATCTGGGATTATTCTGCATTGCCAGTGTGCACGTTTGTGCACATTGTATTTGTTGGAACCAGTGTTGTTATCGAAAACTGAACCTGAAATGAAAACGGACACTAAATAAATTAAACTATTTTGTGAGCTGAAATGAAAATGAAAACCAGATTTACAAAAAAACTAAACCTGTTGACTTTGATCTGCAAAAAGTATCGACACACAGGTAACAATGTATTACCTCGTTTAACCACAGAATCTCCACCTTTTAAAAGATGTTGTTGCTTTTGATCTGTTGCTTCCTACATCGTTGCTTCCATGCTTATCGCGTCTGGTGAGCACCGCTAACCGAATCTATTAAGCATGAGGATACGGCAAATTTATAGAGATTACTATCTTCTGGGCATCACAACACACGTCTCATTAATATTTTCAGGCATGCTACTAATCGGCGTATCGAATTGAGGGCGTAAATGTACGTGTAGTGCCAAAAAGCCAGCACACATTATCTGAAGCTCTACAATGGCATACAGTTTGTTGTTGTCAGAATTAAATGACCTTGAATTAAATGGTCCAGTTGATTTTCTGAAGGAAAATTAATCGTTTCCATTAATTGACCAATCAATACAATTGTCAATAGATTAATCTATAGAAAAAGAATTGTTTGTGGCAGCCCTACGATGAACCATCTGCGGAGAAGGCAGAGCACCTCAGGCTGCCTGGTCATTTGGAAACCACAACAGAGGGCTTTTCACGGTTCTCCTGCCTTTCCCACTAACTTTCTGATAAATAGATAATAGGGTCATAAGTGGAATGCGAGTTATTTTCCTCCGGTGTCCGTGCATCATAATCAATTGAGGGGTGAGTTAGTGGAAGGTTGTTCGAAGATGTTCAAGTCATGGCTATTGGTCTAATTGTGAACAGATCACTGAGGGTTCTGGTTAACGGTGTTTACTTAATCAAATCCCCACCCGCACCCCTCTCACACCCATATCGATTTTAGATGAGCCGCCACATGTGAGTTGCACAAACAAGACTCAGCTCTCTGCAAACGGTTAACTGGCTTTCCTGAATCAACACCGTTAATTACAAGCCTCTTCCATTACTCTTCCTCCTTCACTGGTGCTGAAATGCTGAATGGCAGCATTGGACGTAGGCAGATTTACGACACCCTGATTCATTTTGAACCAGAACCGCACTAGGGTTGAGCTCTCAGCTTCCCGCCATAAGTGGCGAGCATTCGTTTTACCGCCGCAAAGTGTGAACAGCGGGTCACCGCAATCGTGAGTATCTGCTTCAGAACTCATCCTCCCACCCGCTACAGTGCCTCCTGCTTGAATCCATGGCAGCCCGAGATCATTCCCAGCACCTCCTGGATCCTGCCTCTTGCAGCACGTCTTTCCCAGTGGCCCGGCACTCCTCAGATTGTTTGCATTCTCGCCAGCTTTCGTCGTGCTCCTGTCATCTCCGTTCGTCTGCTCTGTCAGCTCCCTCGCGGCCAGATCAAAAGCTACGTCCGTGCGGCACATGTCAGGCCGGGGAATTATCCACGTTTCCTGAGCTGATGGAGGAGGAAGTCCCACAGCTGTCAACGGAGGAAGGACCTGACGTGGTCCCCTGTGGTGTCCTTATCCACAGACACAATCAGGAGGTAGAGCGCTAATGACCGCTAATGAGCCCGGCTCCCTGACGAAGCTCTCAGTTTGGTTGTTCTTGGCACGGCTCTCAGATGTCAGCATTAATGGGGTTTAGGTGAGACCGGAAAGGCCATTCCCCAGGCTCATCATTACCGGCAGGAGAAAATACTCCCAGGTGCACGGCGACAGTCCCACCTCCTTATATTATACGGCTGGTTGTGCCGGCCGTCAGTCATTTGACCTGGGGGGGGGTCTCCAAGAATGGACAAGTTTACCTATGGAGTTGCATTGATGAGGGGGGTTGGGAACCAGGTGCTAATTGAAAGTGTGTGCTGGGCGTGGCCTACATTTGCATGCATTACTTCTCCTGTCCTCTGGTGTCTCCCAAACACTGTAAGCTGTCCACAAAGATGGGCTCTTATTTGCATATTTAGGGTATTAATAAAGAAAGGAAATCAGGCACTCCCCATGTTGTCTCATTCCGTTAGGAATATGTTGCTGGAAAAAATCTCTATTTTTAGACAAACGAAGCAGGAGAACAAGACCCACGGTTTTGTTTGCATAATTTACACATCATTAATTCTGCGCTATGTGTGTAAAAGCGTGTGGAGCAAATGCAGCTTTGATGTGGATGGCTGGATAACCTCGTACTGCTCGGAAGAGGGGAAGCCACCCTTCTTTTCTTGATATAGTTTACAGACGTCTGCTCTCACTTACAACAGTGATTTCTACCACAAAATTAGCGAATCGATATTGAAGAAGAAGCTTTGCGACCTCTTGTACATTTTTAGTCGTGATAAGAATAGGTGATGTGCCGTAGGATTTGTGTGGTAACGACTCTCAGAACCAGGAGGGCAGATCTTCTGGAATCTTCTCTCCATGCTTCAAAGCATCCTGAGGCTGAGAGTAATGGGAAGGCATGGAATTAAATTACAGATTGTCCACATAATTGAGCTGGTGTTTTGAGCAGAATTGGAGAAAGATGGTCATAGGGTCCTCACAGCATTTGATGAGATTATCACAGTTACTGTGCAGGTTTTACATGTGCATCACCTTTAAAGGCAGAAATGTATCTCTTTAAGGAGTGATTGGCCAGTGTCTTAATGTCAGCTTACGGGACCCTTTAGTGTAGCATGTCTGTGAAGGGCTCTGAGGGGGGGCAATGTTGAGGGCCTGAGAAGATGCCAGTATAATCAGCATGCAGGACAAGATAGGGGCCTTATTAGGGGCATTTCTAGGGGGGCTTCTAACAGGACTTTGCCAGTTGCATGCACTTCCTTTTGGCGACTGTGCTGTGCCTCTTTTGGTAAGAGTTCCTAGAGGGCTCTTATTTGGATTTTGTACCTCAAGCATGTCAAATTATTAGTGCTCCTGATGGTGCAGTGAAGCGCCTGAACCAAGTGGGTTCTCCAGAAAATAGGCAGCTCATCTGGAATCTCATTAGCCTCATTATCCCCCCTTTCCTAGCCCCCCTGCCCTGTGGAGGCCGTAGCATGTTGTGTCCTCTGACAAAGATTTCATATTTTGCGTTCAACGCTGTTAGGCCGGCTGGTAATGTATAAATGGCTCCGGAAGAATGGCACCGGGTCCAGCCGAGGAGATCTTTCTAGAAATTCTGCTCACTTAGATGTCAGAGCGAGCTGGTGGGAGTGGACCCCACACCGTGCCGCCTGGGTGTCCCACTGGGGCTGTGGTCATTTCTTTCTGTTTTGTACCCCTCTTTGCGGCATTTTGGGGTAAGGAATCTATGCAGAGAAGCTCTGCTGGTAGTGATTAGGACCGTGGCTCGGGTTAGAGGCGCTGTGCCACTCTGCTTTTGTTGTTGTTGTTTTTCATTTCGTTGTTTCCTCATCCATAGCGCCCTGGTGGTACCGGAGTCCCCGGGAACTGACATCAGCGCAATCTCTCCACTTCAGAGACCTCCCCCGCCTTCTGTCCCGGTACCACACACACACACCCCTGGGGCCTGGACACATGCAAATGAGTTGTCTGGGTAAATATTTTGGAAGCGCGGCTGCAGACGCCTTTGGATATTCTCCTCAAAAGTCCGCCCGCGTGTAAAGGAGCCAGGCCGCCATGGGGGATGATTCACAGATGTTTGCCGGGTTCGTCATGTGCCCCAAAGCCAATCCAGACCCAACGTGATTTACCCTATTTACGTCTAGCCATTGTTCCACCTTCCATTTTGCTCTTTCATTCCGTACACACTGGAGGAATTCCACCACGGCTCCATGGAGACCGGCTAAGCAGAACGCGTATCTAAGTAGAAGAATGCCAAGGATGGCAAATTGAAGACTGTGTTATGAAGGGTTGTAGGTCGTGGCGTAAAATTAATGGCAGCGACGGTGACAAGGAGGAGTGCAGGACACTGTGTGTGCTTCACACCCGCTTTTTATTCCCCCAACAATGGCCCCTTCATCCCAGCGATCCAGACTGGACAACAATAGCCACAAAGACCAAGATCAGTTGGTGGCAGCTTCAGTTGATCTCTGTCAACATAAATACCTGCCTCATCTTAATTACTCTGTGTTATTTGGGGAAAATGGCTGACAGATGCTCCTAGGGCAGTGCTTGACCCTCTCCTTTCTCATGCAGACAAGAGGCAGTAGACTGGTTCTAGTAATAGCTGACAGTGAGCAATGGATCCTGGGAAATGGAGAGGTACTTGAAGGGCAGTGATCACCTGCAGAATATGTGTCAAGAGAAGCTGGGACGTCATTAAGCACCATCTAGATCTCACGTCCAGCCAAGAAAACCTTATCCTTATTACATCATTTTGGCCTGATGATTATTATTCCATGGTAGGGGTGTTTTTAATCTGGTTTACTGTTAATTAAAAAAGGCCAGTCTCAAGGCAATGATTTACATTGTTTCACAGAAAAATAATTGTTTATAAAAATGGCAGGCTGAGAGAGACAGAGTATGGCTTTACCATAATCCCACTCACTTTTCTAGCCTTTTACAAGCAGGTGCTTCATCCTTGTAAAAGGATAAAGGGGGGGGGTCACACTCATCCGTGCAAGGCTGCAGAAGGCAGCTCAGAACGAAATGAAGACTCAACTAGTTTAATTTATATCAATGTTTAAAGAGCCCCAAAGTTCACTAGGCTTCTGCACACCTTCGGAAGACTGCTGGTTCAAGTCCCGGCCTCAGCAGAATAGTGACATGTCTGTGGGTTCGTAGGTAGGGCCCTTAACCCCCAGGTCTCGGGAGCTGCATTCTGGCTGACCCTGCACTGTAACCCCCCCCAGCTTGCTCTCTCTGTTTATGTTGTTGTGTGTCTTTTGGAGAGCAAGAAGGGGTAGGCGGAAAGAGAATTTCTAACCCAAAGTTCTCTTCTCCTCTCCAGTCCCAAACCCTAACTAATCCCAACCATAACCCTTCCAGATTGGTTGCAGTTATGAGTTCCTCCATCTGCATTTGTCATTCTGTGTACCTGCAGCTCCTTTAATGGCACCACTGGGAAAGGAAGGTTCTAGGCTGCCACTTGTTCTGTGTCTTTTTTTTCACTAGAGTTCTGAACTTTGATTTACGGAAGCTCCTTCAGACACTGTGACTGAAATAGATCGGCTGCCTTTGATCACTTAAAAATATGTGTGCATGAGAGTGCGGGCAAACAGGAGACCTGGAGATGGAGAGCCTTAGAGTGAATGTGTATTTATGAGCTGTATGTGGCTGACAGAGCGGCCAGTGGAAATGAAATCTGCGGCTGTGGGTGTTTAAAAGGCATCAGAGGTGACTGAGGTGAAGTGCAGGGCTGGTGCCAAGCCCGGGGGGAGGGGGGGGGGGGGGGCGGGCAAATGAGAACGATCCGGTGATCCGGTACAGAGCGCATTCTACTTCCTCTGACTTCCTGGTCCTTTTCAGCAGCTTTGTGAAGTGATGTAAATGAATACTTACATGTAAATGCTACACTGAAATCTGAGGGCCTACTGAGATGTTCTACGCACAAGATGCCTTAGGAGAGCCGAATAGCATCCCCAAGGCTGCAATGGTGACAGCCAACATGAAGAGCTAGTGATAAAGGGGAAGGAAGAGTGTGAGCCATGGCGAAATGCTGTTGAGGGTCTTCCTGGCACTGGGGAGGGTTGGTCCATGTCTGGTCTGCTCTGCTTTTGATTACCTTGCAGGCATGAACAGGATGGGCTCCCACACGCCCTCAAACTTAAGAGAGCTGCTGCCCACCTGGTCCGCTGAGTGACGTGCCAACAGGAAGCTATGTTTCTTTATGCTAGGCCATCTTGCACGGATATGGGGCAAGGTCCCACGACCACCAGTTTTCGGGGCGGCAGGAGTCGGCACTGCTGGTGCATTCTGGGATACCATGACTGTCACGTCTGGCCCCCGCGGTCTCATTTGATCTGAACGCCACCAGAAGGTGACTGCATTTACTCACCGTGCATCCATCAGCCAGAATAACAGTGGCGTGATCCCTAATTAAACCAATGTGTCCTGGCCAGGCAGCCAGCTCCTCGCGGGTTCCACGTTTCTGATGTTATGCAGGCTGGGAGGGGGGGGGGGTCTTATCTGCTTACTTAATTATTCAACGTTGTATTTCCATGGCCTGCAAAGTGCCGCATAATGGTTCTATAATGGTTCCATAATGGTTCCCGATGCACCTTGTTGACTCAGAGGCACCTGAGTTTAAAATGTTTAAACCGCCTTCTCCGGGGCCGTAACTGTGCTGCACGGTAATGCCGGTCTTCGGAGGAGTTGGTTTCCAGCACAAGGGACACCAGTACATCGTCTCTGCTGCTCCGCATGGAGGAATGGCGGGACCCGGGGGTCAAAGACGCTCCTGTGTTTATGAAAGCTGTAAAGATGTAGCTTGCAGACCAAATCAGCGTGAGCATGTCCAGAACCAGCCGATGGGCTTTATGCTAATCGGCGTCCAGCCTGCTATTTGCTTTGCTTGCCTTTTTTTTTTCCTTCTTTCAGGGCTGTAAAGCCAATTTTTCTGGTGCAGTCAAAAACAGACAGAACGAATTTTTCTTGGTTCTCGTTACAGAAATGCTTTTTGGCTGCAGCCGAGTGGTTTGAATCAGGTCTGAGGCGTTCCTTGGCTGTTACTGCCGCAGGTGGACGCCAGCATGAATTAGAGAGGGTTCGTCAATAAGGCCTCTGAGCGTAAATAAGTGGACCTGTGATCCCCTGTAGCAGGCAATCAGGCACCTCGTGGGAACCACAGGACCAAATGAAATCAGCAACCTGTTAAAGTGTTGGGTCCTTGCCGTGAAGCTGGCCTTTCCTACCCCTTTGTTGCTCTCTATTTACCCTCGGGGGGCTGATTTCAGGGGTCCTCTTACACAAATGGGGGATCCAGGAAATAAATGCCTGGCAGTTAATAGTTCTTCATTAGAGCCTTACAAGCAGTGAGACACCTTAAGAGTGTAAAAGTCAACAGCCCCGCCCCCTTTAATAGCCTCCGGGTGGGCTACTTTCATGGTCTGAACTTCTTCAAACAACTCCACCGAAGGCTTGGAAAAGTACACATAATGAAATTTCTGCCTGATACCAGGCTGGGGGCTATTTGGCCCCTGCCTGGACCAAGCTCTTCATCCTAACATTGTGGGCTCTGTCAGACTGTGCATACAGCTGTGTAAGCTGTGTCAGACTGTGCTATAGCTGGGTGAGCTCTGTCAGACTGTGCTACAGATGGTTGAGCTCTGTCAGACTGTGCTACAGCCGGGTGAGCTCTGTCAGACCGTGCTACAGCCGGGTGAGCTCTGTCAGACCGTGCTACAGCCGGGTGAGCTCTGTCAGACTGTGCTACAGCTGGTTGAGCTCTGTCGCACTGTTTTACAGATGTGTGAGCTCCGTCAGACTGTTCATAAAGATGTGTGACCCCTGTCACACTGTGCTACAGCTGTGTGACCCGTGTCAGACTGTGCTACAGATGTATGAGCTCTGTCAGACTGTACATAAAGCTGTGTAAGCTCTGTCAGACTGTGCTACAGCCGGGTGAGCCCTGTCAGGCCACGTTACAGCTAGGTGAGCTCTGTTTTACAGATGTGCGAGCTCTGTCAGACTGTTCATAAAGATGTGCGACCCCTGTCACACCGTGCTACAGCTGTATGTTTCCATCTTGAAGGTGTTTTTTTTCTGCAGAAATTCTTCTTGGTGGCCCTCAGGCACAGGCAAGACAGCTATCTGAGCTGTTGAGGGAGACTTTGTGACAAGCCGCCTCTCCGAAGTTCACCTTAAGGTTAGGCAATGATACCTCAAATATGGAGCAGGCTGTCACCCCCCACGCTCAAACACAGAGAAACCCAGTGGCTGGCGAGGTTCCTTAAACAAGGTTTGTATGTCTAACATCAGCTCAAAAGATCAGCCTGTCGGTGTTCAAATTGACAGAGATGAGTTTGTCTGGCCCAGAGATCAAGTCAGTGTTTCTCAAGCCTCGGGTGCTACTGTGTGGGAAAATGGTTCAGGAACTGGGCCTTTCGTAAATATTGCTATGGTGTGCTTTAGCCTGCAGCTTAGTTTGATATATCTGAACATTCATTCAGCTGTATGAATGGGTAACCCTGACACAGTTGCTGTGGTAACAGCTCAGAGGGCGTTTGCCAAGTAAATAATCAATGGAAATCTAATAACTACAATAGACTCTCTGCTTCATGGAAGTACCTCCTGAGCATAGTTATGAAACCTCTGCTTATCCCATTAACCTCACCAGAGCATAGCTGGTACCAGCTGTCCCACAATGCACCACTGCTTCCAGTTGGGTAGGGGACTTCTACTGCAGCGTTTCTACAGGTTCTAGCCAGATAGATACCCCTAGCATCTTGGAGAAGACGAACTAAGGTTGATAGCCCCCAGCCTCTCTTTCCCCACCATTCAGTGAATCAGGCTGTGTTCATATGGGTGGCGGGCGCCTTGGGAAACCTTATCAGTGCTAGATCTCGAGTATTCGCAGAGAGAGGAACCACAATGTGGCTTTGCAGCTGCTAGGAATGTAAACACCTTCAGTAGGGAGTGAAATAGAGATGCTCTCTGAGCATATGAGCACTTCTTGGCTTCTGTTTCAGATGGGAAGGTTGATACTGTGGCAGATGTGTTGTAGAGAAGTGCTGCTTTTTCCTTTGACTTTGTCAGGTTGCTGGGCCTTCTTGCTCCATCACCTACAGTCCCAGATGGTATCTCCAGAGGGGACAGTACCACTTGGCTGGCTCTAACCGTCTGGCTTGTTCTCTCACTCGGTCCCATAAAAACGCACTTGGGGTTTATGTTCTCTGGGCACACTCATCCTCCCAGAAGGAGATCTGACTAGCAGGGCCAGATGATGAGTCCTGCCTTGTGCACAGCATGGCAGCAGGATGGAGGACAACCACCCCCTAGGTGAGACACTGCCCCCTCCACTCCAAAATGCCCTCCAGGAGGCCAGTCTCTGGGAACGCAGGACTCTTATTTTAGTTCCAAAGAGGAAGAGACTTGCTAACTTGCAAGGGCATGGATGGCAGTCCTGCGGTCTGCCAGAAATCGACTGTGTTCTGGTATGAAATGTCTTCAAATTTCACTTTGAGGTATCTCTCCCAGCAAGCCATATTGTGTCCCCCACAGGCAAAGATCAGGTGGCATCCCGCTAAGGGACTAGTCCCATGTGCTTGGCACATATGAGTGTGGTTAGAGCCTGAAGCTCAAGACAAGGGTTCACACGCAAGCAGTAGATGGAGGTCTGTTTGCAGCACCAGTTAAACTTCTCTGAATCTGCCGACTGTAATCCCATCCGCGATGATACAAAACAGGAGTGACTGCCTTTCCCTAGTGTACTGGAATCTTCCGGAAAGAGCTGAGAGATGGCCTGTGTGGCCAAGCCCTCTTTACAGCCTTTAAGAGGACGACACTCTGAAGACACACTGGGAACGTTTTTGCGGCCGTTAACGTCCCTGCGAGTCCCGGCATCTTGATCTTGATCACCTTGCTTAAGGCAGATGCTGTGGATTCACTTCACAGCCTCATGAGTGGTAGGTCACCGTGACCAGAAGGAGGTCCATTTCCTGTGAGAGCAGACCATCACTTATTAGTTACAACTTGCACTGTTCAGGGGCCGGCAGGTTCAGTGAACCACATTCATTTTTTACTTTGTTATACTTGAACACAGTCGTATGGGAGGGGGTGTGTGTGTGTGCGTGTGGGGGGGGGGGGGGGGCTAAAAAAAACAAACTGTTACATATCCACACTACGGCAGACCCACTATCTGCTGGTCTCTGTTGTGCTTTCAAATGCATGAGCAACAGCCTTTTCATCCCCGGGGCTTAATCCGAAACACGGCTGGCCATTCAGGCATGGCACGAGCGAGTCGGGGACGGGGAACACCAAATAAGAGCTGCAGTCTGGAGGGGGGCCCGTCTGTCATCCATCTGGGCGTGAGGAGCACTCTCAGGCTCCGGAACCTGTGCTTATGCTCCCCTGGCCCTGAGCCAGTAGCAGCCATCTGGATCTGCAGGGATGTCCGGCACACCTTGGCCCAAGGCTCTTCCAATCCAGATGAACTACGCATTCTTCTTTGCCCTTTGCTTTGTTGCTTTTGGCCGTGCCTTTTGGGCCACACCAGAATCCCTTCCCAGTTCAAGGCAGTTCCAGTTCCTTTGTAGAGAACTGGGAGTATGAGGTTGGTGGTCAGTCACCAGCTGGTTCATCTTGGCTCCTCCTGGTGATGGCATCTCCGGGCACCATGGACAGCCACCTCCCTGGCTCCTTAGAACTGCCAAATGTGATCCGGGGCTATGATGAAAAAATCATGCAGACCTCTGAGGGCCCCCCCACTGCACGTCGACTCCAAGGTGCCGATTCCTTCTCTTCTTGGTAAGTTCTGTCAACGCCGACCTGTTCTGGGACTTGGTTCAAAGGGAAGCGTCTCCGCAGGCCAGTCCGCACACTTCCAGCGGCTCTCCTCACTTCTCTTTCAGACTTAGAGGCATCTCTGCATGGGTAGTCTTCCTGAAGACTGAAGGGGCCCAGGGTTTAACGAAAGGGACAGTGATATGATTCCAGCCTGATGTTGGGAGCATAATGAATTTCCCGGTATCACTTCCAAACATACTTGGGGAAATGCTCTGAGTGTACTCTGAGGCAGGACTCCCACGACGGCTGGATGTGGGCTGTTGGGAAATGGGCGCTGAGGGTTTGTGAGTGGGCCTAGAGTGGTTCGCGGGGAATTAGGGGGAGGGTGACTCCAATGGAGACAGTCCGGGATTTACAGACTGGGTGGCTATAAGAGGGGTCTGCCTGGGGGGGGACACTGGAAGTCTGCTCCACCAGATTCGAGCAGTGTCCAATCCAAAAAAAGAGGGCTAACATGGGAAGAAGAAGAGGAGGAAGATAGAGATGGGAGCGACTCCAGCAGAATGATGTCTCCAGTGATTGATGGCAGCAGTATTTCAGTGTTCGACAGACTGTCCCAGGGATAATGGGGACTCTCAGAGTCTTGATAGGGTCTGCAGGTCCCTCAGACGGAAACACATCTGGTGAAAGCGATTAAAAAGCACTCTCGGTGCAATTTCATGGCGGGAGGGAGGGGGACAGGAGAAGCCCCTGGTTTGAGATAAAGTCAAATTGAGAGCGCAGGCAGCTAGCCTCTGCTCGGGAGTCATTACCAGAGCTGCTCTTTCACAGCGATCTTTAGCGGATTAGTAGCGTCAAAAGAATTTCTGCCCAAGCGATTTTTTCTCAGAACTCCACCCCCTCCCCACCATACACCCAGCGTTGGGCCCCAGCAGCAGTTAGTGATGTTACCATGGGTTGAAGTGGCTCCAACAACGCCCCCCACGCCTGGAGCAGCACCCATATATTTTTTGCGCTCACAGCACGTCCCGCCATGCTGCCCTGTATGCACGTGCACATGGACAGCCCAATGTGTAATGTGGTCAGACGTGTGCGAGCAGGAGCAGTTTATTTTGATACTGCTGAGGGCTCTGAAGATCTTGTTCTGTGGTCATGGTGCATACTTCCGTACTTAGGCATTGAGACCAGTGTGTATGATATCTGTGCTAGCATGGAGGACTGGGTAGATGGGTCTTACAAGGGGGTAAGATGGCAGTTCATGTACCTTGGTTACTGCCGTTGTTCCCCAAACATGTTCACAGAAGCCACAAGGCACCCCAAGGAGATGGATTGGGGGGGTGGAATTTTGGCGTCTATATCGTCGTTTATTTGTTTTCCTGGATCCACTCATCCTGTACTTAAAGCCCCGTTCCTGTCAGCACTGTCATCCAATCAGAGTAGTCCAGCATGTTTGCACACATTTATTAAAGACGTAACGAGATGATAGGGGACTGGGGAGAGAAGAAAACCGCATAAAAAATGCATTCAAATTTGGGGCGAATAGGGGGCGGGCAGGGGGCGGTTCAGGAGGGGGGTCAAATTTATAAGCATCAGCTGGTTCAAATTTCCTAAATTGTATGGCCAAACACAGGAGTGTATGAAATTCAAAACAGATCCTCTTAGTGGGGGAAGGGCTCTGGGTCCAGTAAAACAAAGAGGAGCGACAGGGGGGTCGTTGGGATGGGGGGGGGTGTCTGTTTCAGGCCTGTTTGAGCTCTGCTTGCAAACAAATTGTGTGGTGCGAGGAGAAGCCCAGAGAGAAGAGCACCCCGGCAGCAGAGACGAGCCGAAAGTAAACCTCCCGACTTCAGCCCCCTACCGCCTGCTCGCCTGATCCATCTCCAAGGCTGAATCACAGAAATGCTATGTAGAGCAGAAAAACAGCCTCCTGTGCCGCCGTAGTTCTGAGGATCACACGTTTTTTCTCTTGGCCACTCAGGGGGGGAAAGGCCATCAAACTGGCTGCCTTCAGGTGGAAAGTGGGGTGCCAATGCAGAAGGATATCTGTGGCTATTAATGCCATAACCTTTTGCAGCTGAGGACGTTAATGTCCCAGTTTCCGACTCTGATTCCTTCCCAGCAGGCGCCACGTTAGCATAACGTTAGAGTGAAGTGGACGCAAACCTCATGGACGCAGAAGGTGGCCTGCAGGGCCGACGTCTCAGCCGTTCTCCGGCCATCCTCCAGCTAAGCTCCTGGATGGGCTCCGGTCAAACAATGGCCCAGAGAAGGCAAACATCTCCAGGTGCCCTCTCGTGACCCTGGTGCTCCTCGAGCTCAGGAAGTCAACAGAGCGGCTTGTATTGCCCCCAGTGTGCTGTGTTTGACTTTCCCTCCAGACTGGGGTGGGCACTTGACAGAAGCCTGTAAGGCTGTGAACAAACATCTTCGATTGTCCTATTAGAGTCTGCCCCCCCACACACACACACACACACAGTTTGCATGCTTTAGCCAGGGCAGTCAGGTTGGGGGGAGAGGGGGGCACATTCCAGCTGAGCCCGATGAAACTGCGCAGTTAATAGTACTTTGTAATTAAAAATGCAGTTCCCTGCTGGTTATAAATTTTGTGTGCATTGTACTGTTTAGCCTCCTGTGGCATGATGCCTTCCCATCGTTCACTTTCTCCTTGTTTGAGCTGTTAGAGGCCTCAGCCCTTCAGCGGTGGGGGCTCGAATCGCACATTCCTGAACCGTGTGTGCAGTTTGCATGTTCTCCCCGAGATTCTTACAGATGCTCTGCTCCTGCAGCCCAAAGGCACATACATCTTATTTGCTTACCAGTTGCTTTTATCTAGAGCAGCACACATCTTTGAGAACGCAGGGTCAGGCAATCCCAGGAGCACCTGGAAGGTTAAGGGCCTCGCTCAGGGGCCATCAGTGAAATCACCATCTCGCGGGATTTGAACCGACGACATTCCGATCAAAGGCAGTTCTAACCTGCCGAGCCACATATCACAAACTAGCATCGCTATATTTCCTGTAAGGCATCAAGTGGGAATGCATTTATGCATGAGAACAGGTCGGGCCGAGATGTCTTGGGCACACAGGAAGAGCTCCGTCTGTCGGTGTAGCCATGTGGAAGGCCTTGGAAGGGCGTTCTTTGGGAAGGTGTGAGGCTGAAGGGGTTACTGCGGTCACGCTCTGTGCGGTGGCCGACACAGCACTTTTGGAGAGCGAGCTGCAGTCGCTCTCTGGAGGAGGTGTCCCCGGCGTGTAAACGCTATGGTGAAATGCTCTTGGCAGGAAGTGACATGAGCTTGCAGTTCTGCGGTCACCAAGCAGTGGGGGGGGGCTGCCTGTTCTTGATGCTTATTTCCCCAGTCAGGGTGGGAGTTTTTCTTGGTTCCCTTCGTTTCTCTCAGCCTGTCAGCTGCCCTAACTACAAACAGAGCCTAGGCTTGGCAGCCATGTTTCTGGACAGGAGTACGACTGATCCTCCTTGGGAGCTGCCTGCTGCATTTATGCGGACCATCTCGAGGTGTTTCTTAGTGGACCACAGCAGGGTCACCTTTTATGGCTCTGGATGGGGAGGGGGGCTGTCCCAGTCCCCTCCCAGGGTAGCCTTGTGGGCCCAGGGAGCCACGAGAATGGAGCCGTTAAAGCAGGACCGCTTGGGGCGAGGTGGAGGTGCAGAAGGGCAGACGTGATGGAGAACCGGAGCCCTCCCAGTCAGACGTCCCCAAAGGAGAGACGGGAAGGGAGCAAAACAGCTGGTCAGACCTTGATTCAGTGCAGGCCGTCTTTTGGGGAGTGAGCCGAGCCCCCCCTGCTGCCCCGGTCCCAGATAACCCTGACCCATGGTTGCCGGGGCACAGGACCGGCCCACTCCTGCTCCGTGTTTACAGGCCACCGTTACACTGGGCCCCCCAGCCCCGGCCTTGCATATCCCCCCGTGACTAATCAGAAACCTTTCTTCCACATCATTTCTTGTTTTCCTTTCCTGTTGGATGATGTTCTAATGCTCTCTCTCTCTCTGGGGTCCAGTGTGAAACCACCACCCCCCACCCCCCCCCCCCCGGCCCCCAGCCTGCAAAACTGCCCAGAAAGCAAAAAAGGTATTTGCCCCTTTCCTCCTGTATAGTGGCAGTTCCCCAAGCAGCGCGGTCGGAGCCCCTCGGTGTCACACCATAAAAGCGAGGCCCTGGGGGGGGTGATTAACTTCATTGCCGTACTTGCTCCGCCGTGAGAAAGCACATATAAAACTTTGCGAACCAACATGCGCTTGCACACACTGTCAATGCCGCCTCATGACACGACCGGATGCACAAACCGCCGTCAAAAGCAAACCAGCGTGGATGAGACCCCCCGTCGCTCTCCCTCTCCGTGTCATCGATGGTCTGGTCAGAGAGGGAGATGCTCATGCTGATAATCACCCCCCACCGCCCTGTCCCGCACGGCCGCCCAGCAGTGGGCCGCTAACAGGCTCTCCGGGAAGGTGGGGGTGTAGCCCGAAGGGCAGCATTTAGTGAGCCTGGTGATTTATAGTCCAGCACGTAAAACACTCCGCAATCCAGCCTGCATCTGAATTCAATTTGAGGCCGGGGGGGGCGTTAACACGGACACACCGCTTGGCCTCTGAGCCCCGCGTCCTGTGTGGACCTGTTGCCCCCCCCCCCCATTTTAATGGACCAGGTGAGAGAGGACACCCAGAGCCTTTTTTCCGGAATATGCCGGGGTGGGGTTTATTATCCAGGTGCCGGGGGGAGGGGCATTTAAGGCCGAAGTATGAAGTTTATTGATTCGCGCCTCTCACCCCCCTTCCCAGGAACACTTCCTTATGCAATTTTTTTCTGCCATCTCCACCCCCCATCCCCAGCCAGTCTATAGCTCCCTGAGGACCAGTACCACCTCAGTGGGAAGAAAGGGGGGTGTTTATTTAAACACGGCAGAGGGCCCGTATAAATCAACCTTACGTGGTGATGTCATAATCAGTGAGGTCATCTCCCTGCTGCCGGGGGCCTGACAGCACGTGCGTTTGTAGAACATTCCACACGGAGCCAAGCCGGGGAAGGATGAATGTACGTCATGTTCACCCCACACTCCAGTGTGTCACGGAATATCCCTGCATTATCTCAGTATGGAAGGCTCCCGGTCTTGTGGTCCATGGGCCACGCTTTCCCATGATTCCCCTGTCTGTCTATTCACCTGCCTTTCCGTCACTCTAACTGTTTACAAGGCTGTCTGTTCGGTTGCATGTTTGCCTACTACTCTGTCTGTCTGTCTGACAATCTGCCATCTGTCTGTCTGCCTGTCCATCTGTCCAAAATGCCTCCCAGAGTGTTTTTGTCCCAATTTTCATGGGGGGTTGGCAGCCATTTTTTTGGACAGGAGTATGAGCGATCCTCTTCAGCTAGGCGATCCCTGGAAGCTCCACGCTGAGTTTACATGGAGCATCTTGAGATGTTTTTTAGTTCATCTCAGCAGGGTTGCCTTTTACAGGCTGTGGATGTAGGGGTGGGGATCACCTCTCGGCTCACCAGCGAGCCGCAAGGATGGGGCCATCCGAGCAGGACTGCCGGGTGCAAGGTGGTTGTGCAGAAGGCCAAACGTGATGGAGAACTGGAACCTTCCGTCTCGCCCTCCCCACTTCTTGGTGGAATGTCCGCACAGGAGAGACAGGAGGGGCACCAAGTGGTGGCCCAGAGCTGAGCGCACAGTGAGCTTGTGGTGCTTGTGTGAATAAATGAGCGGCTTTGCTCAGGTATAAATGTGGGAAAGGCTGCTTTATGCACGTCAGCCATGAATGCTGTGTGCGTTGGCCTCGGTGTCCCTTTGATGAGCAAATGGCTATACCAAGGCCACCCGGGGGGGGGGGGGGGGGGGGAAAACCCCGGGGCCCCATCACCAAGGTTGGGTTTGGGTTCTTTTTTTTTAGAAAATGGTTTTTTTTTGTTCCTCCGGACCCCCCGGGTTTTCTTGCAACCTTTCTTTGGAATATTTG